>CAXHTJ010000017.1:433084-1033084 GCA_964019445.1 Populus tremula | reverse complement strand
TTCAATACCTGTGGAGAGTGGAATAGAACTTCATTTAGTGAACATGAAGAGAGAAGACATTTGGGGCTACAAAAACTTTTTGATCTTCCCTTTGACATACCTGTGGGATCTCACCGATTCCGATTGTGTTAGCAGGGCACTTATCAGGCTGGTATTGGTATTCAGGTGGTTCTGAGAAGGGATTGCAAACGGTATAAGGTACTCCTTGCATGGTTGATAAATTTGCATTCACCTGAAATGTTTCAGCAGAAGAAGTTCTGATATAAATCACATGATAAAACGATAAGGTTCAAACGGGGAGAAAAACAAATTGCAACTCGGAGATAATGTCCTGAGAATCAACCTGATTAACAAGTCTGTAGATCCCTCGACTGACATCAGATAACACTGCTTTTGCTGAGAGCAATTGATCGCAGGGAAGGATTGAACTCAAGCTGTTGTTGTAAGGATTCTGTTGGAAGTTTTCGAGAGCTGCACATGAATCTGTTGAAAAGCTGCAGAAAAATGTTCATGTTCCCTCAATTAGTTGGTATTGAGAAATTGAAGCAATGGAAAGAACTTGGACTTACTTTTCTAAGAAGAAATACAGCCCAAAGAACAGCCAGCATAGAACAGTCAGGATCCAACACACAACAATTAATCTGCTAGAGAAAAATCATAAGAAAATGTACATGACAGTCAATTCAATCTCTTAGGAAATGTTCTAGTTCGGCTATGTAAGCGTTGTTTATTTTACTTACACGTACAGTGGTCGCCGTAACCTCAGAGTTCCACAGACTGCAATAGAATGAATTCAAACACAAAATGAGAAATATATTCAACTTGATCATAATGACGAAGAAAGTGCTACATAATAAGAAATTGCCAGCACTTGGAACTTTTCCTGCCCAATTCTGGTTTTACAAGGTTCAAAAGTTGTATCGACCAAACTATAAATTCCAAGTGTGGTAGGACTAAGGAGTTGGACACATAGGGAGAAATACCTGAAAGAGCAATTAGTGCAGCCAGGTTCAAGGAAATTGTCACTGTGGTTACAATATAACTGCAGCAAGTATCATAGCTATCTTTTAGACAAGCTAAAATGGACATGGATATACATAATTTGCACGGGAGAGACAAACTTACACTATCTTGAGACCCTTATCGATCAAGTGCCTATTCTTCCGAGCTCTCCTCTGTATATCAGCAGCTTCAGCATCAAGTTTCGCTGATGTGGTGGTAAGGAAGGTAGATGCCTTAGCGGCAGCCATTTGTTTAGATACTCCTAAATTCTCTTTCATGTCTTTCATTACTCCTGTTGTGTTGTACATGGTTTTCCACGCGTCATTCGCCGTGTCAATGATGATGTCCGCCGCATTTTTAGCTCGTGAACGGAACTTCGCATTCCCTCCAAGAACTGTTGCAGCATTTATGTTATTTGGATTTTGGATTGCGAATGTGGTGGGACTTACATTGCTAGGGTAGTGAAAAATATAGCCAACAGAACAGGCCAACATTGCTTGTGGCAAGGTAATCTTTTCTTCAGGTGTCCATACCTTCTAGTTTTACAGCAGAAAGCAGTTGCTAGCAGAAAGGCTCCATATGCTATGCCACTCAGAAGCCAGATTACCCCGATGACATATCCATAAACTCCTGTAAATATGGTTGACTGCAGAAAATACAACTTGTTATTTCTCTGTGATTTTAGCTTTTACGAAAATTTCAGAAATAACTAAATCATTAGGACCATACTACCATGCTACAAGACTAAAGAAAATCTTCTGGGATTACATCAGTAAATGCTAAAATTATGGTGGCAAAACTGATTTTCTATAATTAATATCTATTTAAAGAGAGAGTGAAAGGGAATTACACTCCAATAATGTTTGTTTTTGATATCATATCCTCCTTTATATTTCTTGAAATTTTCAAGTGGATCCAGCCTCGCAGTATCATCTGACCGTATCATAGGTTGTGACACATTGTTTACATCACGAACATATGTACCTGATAAAACAAGAAACATACCAAGAAATCAATCAAGAGCTTAAGGGCTAATTAGTTTTTTCCAACTAACGAAAAGGGCTAGTTTGAATTCTTGGATTAAAGCCTACTTCAAGTTTCAAAACCTTATTCAATGAAATTATCAGGTCTTACCAGGCTTAGAGGAATTTGAAGAGAATGTTTGTCCTCCAATGAGATTTGAGCCTAAAATGACCAAGAAAATTAAGGAAACAACCAACGGCGTCGCATCTGTGGAGCCCATTTTCAACGTGTCAAACAAGTAGGAATTAGTAAACAAATGCTCATGTAAAATTGCTTTGACCAAAATTGAAGCAGCCATGATTTTCCACCTAACCTTCTGCTAATGCTAACGGTGCTTTTGAACCACACGAAGAATGGACTGACCTCGCCCATCAAACAAGTTTCATAACTCTGCAGGTACTGGTACTTTACTCTCTGGCACACCTGAAGCTCCATTCTCATTTACAGCCTCTCAAGCTTCATCTGAGATTGTGGATCCACCTCCATGTCAGTCCATCCGTATTCGTAAGTCCACAAAACTACCAGATTTTTCTTATTCTTGTTATTCTTCATCATTTACTTCCTTTTTAGCCTCTATTCATTGTCTTGTTGAGCCCTCTTCCTATAAAGAGGCAATTCTTGATCCGCTTTGGCAGCAAGCTATGGATGAGGAACTTTCTGCATTGCATAAGACAGATACTTGGGATCTGGTTCCTCTACCTCCTGGTAAGAGTGTTGTTGGTTGTCGTTGGGTGTATAAGATCAAGACTAATTCTGATGGGTCTATTGAGCGATATAAAGCTAGGTTGGTTGCCAAAGGATACTCTCAACAGTATGGTATGGACTATGAGGAGACATTTGCTCCGGTTGCAAAAATAACTACTATTCGTACTCTTATTGCCGTAGCTTCGATTCATCAATGGCATATTTCTCACTTGATGTTAAAAATGCCTTCTTGAATGGAGATCTTCAAGAAGAAGTTTATATGGCACCCCCTCTTGGTATTTCACATGACTCTGGATATGTTTGTAAGCTTAAGAAAGCATTATATGGTCTCAAACAAGCACCCCGTGCTTGGTTTGAGAAATTCTCTATTGTGATCTCGTCACTTGGCTTTGTTTCTAACAGTCATGATTCTGCTCTTTTTATTAAGTGCACTGATGCAGGTTGTATCATTCTGTCTTTATATGTTGATGACATGATTATTACTTGTGATGACATTGATGGTATTTCAGTTTTGAAGACAGAGTTGGCTAGACGATTTGAGATGAAGGATTTGGGTTATCTTTGATATTTCATGGGTATTGAGGTAGCATACTCACCTAGAGGTTACCTTCTTTCTTAGTCGAAATATGTTGCAGATATTCTTGAGCGGGCTAGACTTACTGATAACAAGACTGTGGATACTCCTATTGAGGTTAACGCAAGGTACTCTTCTTCTGATGGTTTACTTTTGATAGATCCTACTTTATACCGCACTATTGTTGGGAGTTTGGTATATCTCACTATTACTCGTCCAGATATTGCATATGCTGTTCATGTTGTTAGTCAGTTTGTTGCTTCTCCTACTACTGTTCACTAGGCAGCTGTTCTTCGTATTTTGCGATATCTTCGGGGTATAGTTTTTCAAAGTCTTTTACTTTCATCCACCTCTTCCTTGGAGTTGCGTGCATACTCTGATGCTGATCATGGTAGTGATCCCACAGATTGCAAGTCTGTTACCGGGTTTTGTATCTTTTTAGGTGATTCTCTTATTTCTTGGAAGAGCAAGAAACAATCTATTGTTTCTCAATCATCCACCGAAGCAGAATATCGTGCCATGGCATCTACTACCAAAGAGATTATTTGGTTACGTTGGTTACTTGCTGATATGACAGTTTCCTTTTCCCATCCTATTCCTATGTATTGTGACAACCAGAGTTCTATTCAGATTGCTCACAACTTGGTTTTTCATGAGCAGACTAAGCACATTGAAATCGATTGTCATCTTACTCGTCATCATCCCAAGCATGAAACCATTACTTTGCCTTTTGTTCCTTCTTCATTGCAGATTGCAGATTTCTTTACCAAGACGCATTCCATATCTCGTTTTCGTTTTCTAGTTGGCAAACTCTCGATGCTTGTAGCTGCCGCATCGTGAGTTTGAGGGGAGATGTTAAATAATATTTATGTTGTCTTATTTATTAAGGGTAGAATAGTACATTCAGTTTAACCTATATATACTTTATTTGTAATTAGGTTAAGACTAAGCATTCATAATAAACAGATTATTCAGAAATCTAGCCTCCATTTTGTGTTTGATCTCAATTAATTTAACAATATCCTCCTTCATATTTCTTGAAATTTTCAAGTGGATCCAGCCTCACAGTATCAATATCTGACCGTATCATAGGTTGTGACACATTGTTTACATCACGAACATATGTATCTGATAAAACAAGAAACATACCAAGAAATCAATCAAGAGCTTAAGGGCTAATTAGTTTTTTCCAACTAACGAAAAGGGCTAGTTTGAATTCTTGGATTAAAGCCCACTTCAAGTGTCAAAACCTTATTCAATGAAATTATCAGGTCTTACCAGGCTCAGAAGAATTTGAAGAGAATGTTTGTCCTGCAATGAGATTTGAGCCTAAAATGACCAAGAAAATTAAGGAAAGAACCAACTGTGTCGCATCTGTGGAGCCCATTTTCAACCTGTCAAACAAGTAGGAATTAGTAAACAAATGCTCATGTAAAATTGCTTTGACCAAAATTGAAGCAGCCATGATTTTCCACCTAACCTTCTGCTAATGCTAACGGTGCTTTTGAACCACACGAAGAATGGACTGACCTCGCCCATCAAACAAATTTTAAACAGAAAAACTAAAACCCATCATACAAATTCTCAATACTTAAACCGGAACCTGATCAACAAGAGATGATTAAGAGAAGAAGGTGGTTTAACTTTAATTTTCATGGTTAAACTAATAAACCTCTCTAAAGGAAAAGAAAAGATTAAATAAAAAAAGGGCAATACTTTAGCTTCGAGTGTGAATGGAGGAGAAAGATATCTTCTTCTCCATTAAAACGTGTGCACAAATTTTACAGAAGCAACTTCTTAGCAAGTTCAGGAACATTTTTTAACCTACTGAATCTGAACACAGGAACCGCACGTAGGGAGCAACAAGATCAACAATTTCTTCTCAAGAATCACAAAAGGTTTCAAGAAAGATTATGTATGCATGCATGTTCTCCAAATTCTGTTATCCATATTGCTCCATTGTACAAGAGGTTTCGAGTTCAAATCTCTTCGGAGTAAAAATGACAGAAGAGAAAGAGAGAGCACTAAGGGCAAATATGAAATGATGGCGGCCTTGTACTTGCAAGTGAGTATTGTGAGCCAGGCCCTCATTTTCGTCACACGATCCCGCAGCTGGTCTTTTGTTGAACGTCCTGGACTTCTTCTTGTCAGTGCGTTTGTAGTCGCTCAGCTGGTAAGGATTCATCGTATCCGCCAATCACTACTTAAAACAACCCTCCCTACCATGCTTAGTTTGTCATGGCCTGCTCTTGTTTGTGCTGCTTCAGGTTTTTTAAGCAGGGCAATGCACTTTATTTACCTTCTGCTGATGATAATCTTGGGATTCGCATTCTGAATGTCAAATATTTTGCTTGTAGTTTGGAAAATGAATCAGATTATTAGTGAAACCTAATACATAGCCGCCAAGGAATGAGCATGGCGTCAAGGAATCACGGATCAAAATGCTTGTCATGGAGAGCAACAAGATTGACCCAGAGTAACCACAGTATGTTTTTTTTTTCTTTGGTTGCAAAAGAGGGGTTCGAACCTAGTTGTTCATTAGAAAACTGTTCGGTTTCATGGTTAGGTCCTCCGCAGGATGCAATGAAATTGACATTGATGGAAGTTCTTCAGGAAATCCTGGTTGTGAGGTCGATAGCTTATGAATCTGGAAATGCCGATGTTGACTTGTGGTATTTACATGGCATAATTCGACTAGTTTTAGGATTTAAGGCTTCACAGTCGCCATGATCAAGTGAAAATTGAGATCATGCATTCTTCAGCTTTATTTAATCAGAAGAAGAGCTTAAAAGAAGAGAGCTTTGAGAGGAAAGGACAGCACACAGGGAACAAGTACAGGATCAGTTTCAGGACAATACACCAAGAAATAGCTACATTAGAACTACGCAAGCTTTGAATTAAAATTAAAACAACAATTTCCAAGGAATACAACAATAACAATCCCATCAATTATTGTGTGGGATTAATAAAACTAAACAAGATTTAATCCTAGAATGACGATTTCAGGGAAGTTATAGTCTGTATCAAAGTGAGGATTAGAAGGAAAGCTGCAGCAACAGTGCCCGTACCTCTCCAAAGATTGCTGAAATAAACAAGTTTCAAGGTTGCCCTTCTACGGTTCCAGGGGTTCTCATAGTAGTCATTCAGCGTTTGACAGATATCACTATAATAACAAGTTTTTTCACTACGTTGGCTAAGGTTGTTCATCAACTTTGAAACTGCGGCGTCATCACCTAGCCAGTTCTTAATAATTCCCTCTTCAGCTAGCAAAGCCACGTCTTCTGCCCTGTCAATAAGATGGTCCATAAACTTAAAGTAGTTGCTGATCATGTGAGCTTCACTCGGTTTGGAGCAGTACTCCCAGGCCATGACATTTCGTACAAAACGTTCCAAGGAATCATCAACTTCCAACAGTGGTATTTTCAACACCCCGTTCTTAAAATGTACGTTGAACAAACTTCACTCCTCCTTTGCGAAGCGTGACGGCGCTATATTTCAGCTTGATAGGAGGCTTAGAGCAATTGTCTCGCTTGAGGGCTCCTTTCAACATTAATTTCATTAGTAAATCAGTGAAATGCCTTCCATCTGTCGGTGGTGTGGATTCTGGCCCTTGTGCAAATGGGTACTTTCCAAAATGACGGGTGGCAAGATTAAGAAAAGTAATGTTTTGTTCATCTTGATAAAACTCGCTATATATAGAGTCGATAACGAAGAAAGGTAGTTGGTTTTCAGGTAGCATCAAGTCTTCTCCTATGCAAGATATCATCCTGGTATCAAGATTTTGAGGAAAGTCATCTTTATATGAATGCTTCAAAAACTCAATGATGAAGACAGCATCCAGCACGATCATCTTTACAAAACGTTCTGTTTTATCGAAGCACAAGCAGCTCTCTGAATAACAGAGTCGGATACTCTCTTCTTTTTTCTGAATTCTTCTTAGAAAATCTATAAATCTCTTCTCATCCATGTCATTCCTTTTAAAGAACTCTCCTTGAAATCTTCTTTTCGTTTCCTTGTCGACTAGTCTTTCATCATAGAAGTGAAAAGGACCTATTGAAATCAGCTGTGGAGTGAAGGCTTCCGGATTTCTGGCTCGAAGTGAGTTGGGAACCCTGTAGATACAGCATTCATCAGCCCGGTCCTTTTGAGGGGGCAACTCCTTTATTAATTCTTCCACCTCTAGCAAAATATGTCGAAATTCCCGTTCTGCGTCGTCAATAATATCATATCCTCTGTCCATTATATTTGAAGCGCTTGCCTTGTTAGTATCCTCGTCAATGTCTGAAGCACTTGCCTTGTCCTCTTCAATATTCGATGCACTTTCCCTTTCAACATCATTTTTCATGTTTGAATCACTTGCAGTAAATTTATCCTTTCCCATTCTGGATCGGTAACAAAACAAAACCAAGAATGAATGGCAGGTGTATCGTTCCAGAATAAGGCACTTTTGAGATATATTTTAACAAAAATAATGTAGCAATTTCTTTATTATTTCACAATATTAAGGCACTTTTTGCCAACATGTAAATCTTAAGAGCGATTCTATAAGAAAATCGTATAAATTTCTTGTATAAAATGTGATAATTGCTCTCTTCATTCGTGTCCAATTGTTTTATATTCTCGAGACTTGTATTTCACTGCTCATCACTAACCACAATAATGCAACTACAAATCTAATATAATTTATTTGTATGCATAGCATAATTTCTAAACTTTTAAATCCCGTCCTTTCTCCTTCATTAAGAGATCATGATCAAGAAGGAACATAAGTTAAAATTGTGCATGAAATAGTCCTAAGTAATAAGTTATGCTATTCAATTTCTTTGGATTGAGAATGCAGTTCAATCTACGACTTCTCATATATATATATACTAGCTTTGATACCCGCAGGTCATAAAAAATAAACATGTGGGGAAAACATTGCAGTCAAACAAAAATCATGTAAGGGAAACACTGTAGGAATCCATAGTATTTTTTTTTTTAAAGCTACAAATCTAAGTTCTCAATCAGCTTAATATATATATAAAAAAAAACCGACAAAGGCTATTTTAAAAAAAAAGAAGTCAATTTTAGGTAAAATAAATGAAAAAAAAGGAAACAAAAGCGAAAAAAAACACATAGGAAAAGCTACAGTGTTTTAAAGAAAAAGACAAAAAAACTAAAATTTCAACTAACTCAATAGTAAAAAAATAAAATCAACAATAATAATTCTGAAAAAAAAAAAACAAAAAAAAAACATGTAAAAAATGAGAATTTTGGAAAAAAAGAAAAACAAATAAAAAAAACATGTGGGGAAAGCTAAACTAGATTATCAGCTAGCTCAATATTGAAAAAATAAATTCTATAAAGATAATTTTTTAAAAAAATATATGGGGAAACACTGCAGCAAAGCAAAAACTATGTAGGGGAAACATTGTAGCAATCAATATTGTTTTTTTTTTTTTTAAAATACAAAGTTAAATTCTCAACCAACTTAATATAAAAAAATAAAATCTACAAAGATCATTTTGTAAAAAAAAGAAAACAATGTATGAGAATATTATAGCAATCCACAATGTTTTAAAGAAAAAAACTATATAGTTAAATTTTCAACCAGCTCAATATTTAAAAAAATTAGCAAAGATAATTTTGAAATAAAAAAATTAAAAAAAAAACAAAAAAAAGAAGAAGAAATCAATTTTGGGGAAAAAAAAGGAAAAAAAAATAACATGTAAAAAGAAAACAAAAAAAAAACATGCTAAAAAAAGAAACAAAAAAAACCTGCTAAAAAAAAAATACCAGACCCAATAGCCTTGTATGCGGATCTGGCTGCAAGGTCATGTCATAAAAGTGTGATAATTAAATAAATTAATTAAAAATAAAAAACCAATAGAAAGAAAAAAAAACTAATGAAGAAAAAGAGAAACAATCTGAATTAACTGGGTTAACCCGTCAAACCTTGGATTCGTGTCGTGAAAGTTTGATAACTAAATAGAAAAAAAATTGACGGGTTAACTCAGAATTAACCGGACTAACCCGTCAAACCAGGTTACCTGTCAAACCTGGGATCCGTGTCATGAAAGTCTAATAACTAAATAGCAAACAAATTGAATATTAACAACCTAAACTAAAGAAAAAAATTAATTAAAAAAAAACAAAAACAAAACAAAAGACATAAGCCTGTTATTAATGAGGAAAAAGAAAAAAAAATATGAATCAACTGAGTTAACCCTTCAAATCAGGTTAACCCGTCAAACCTGAGATTCGCGTTATGAAAGTTTGATAACTAAATAGGAAAAAAAATCAATGGGATAAACGAAAAAAAATTAACAAACTAAACTATAAAAAAAAAATTTCACATCAAGAAACTAAATTAAACAAAAAAATTCATTAAAAAAAACACAAAGAAAAAACTAAAAAAAAAACCCATAGACATAAAAAAAAAAAACAAAACAGGAAAAAAAAATGAAAAAAAAAAACTGCCACAAAAAAAACTGAAAAAAAAGCTTTAACTACAGCGAATGTGTTTTAGTATATTATATATATATATAAAGTAATCGAGAGGGTGTGTTATAATAGCTGGTGCCAGCAAGTTGAAAGAAAAAAACAGGGTCTGAAATACAAAAAAGAAAGGTAAAGCATGAAAGTCTGAATCAAAACTTGCCAAAACTAGAATAAAAGACAACATCATTTTTAGAAGGATCGTTGGATATTTGTCCAGTACAATATACTTTTTGGTCCTCACAACAAGTCCCAACCCATGTACATAAAGTTTTGATCAACTAATATTAAATATTATATCTTAACTGATGTTTTAAGTTTGTTTTTTCAGTAATTATTAAATTTATAAATTTCAAAACCATTAAATACTTATATGGTTATTAATTTTATAATTTTTAAAATTAATCGAAATATATATAAATTAACACGAAGATCTAAATTAATAGTAAAATAAATTCAATCAACCGTCTTCAATCGATACTAAGATGCTCATAATCATGATGATGACGATGCCTTAGTTTATTATTTTTGATCCATGTTGTTTTTGTCTACCAGGGATACTGTTGTTTTCTAATTCATGACACACATCCCAATTCGGTTGCTATACTACCTCACTTTTTCTTTTTTCTATTTTTCATGAAACAAAGCTAGTGTTAAAATAAGACAATTTAGGAAGAGGGTTTCAATAAAATATCTTAACAATAGTTTATGTTATCACATAAAACTTTAGGATATCATTTATATTAATTTTTAACATAGAAATATATATACTCTGTTACTTGTACGTTCTAATTAAAAACCAGACCGAAACTAGTTCTGTTCTGTTCTTCATTACAGTACCCGGACCTTAATTTTCAGGGAAAAAGTCCGGGTAGAAAGCATCTGGTTTTTAATTAGAACGTACAAGTAACAGAGTAGAAAGAACCAGTTGTTTAAGTAGTGAACCAGGTTACCAGCATCAGCATTTCGCATTATCAAAATTATATAAATATTAAAAAAAAAAAAAACTAGTAAGCCAGGGCTGACCTTGGAGAGATCGATGATCGGACGACTATATCTGTTATATATGATCCCAGGCAGCAGCCGGCCTCTTTCCTATTGCAGCCTCTCTCTCTCTCTCCCTGTATGATATCCTGCTCTTATCAACCCCATGCTTGGGCCAAATATATATAAGCAAGGACTGGTAATTACAAATCATGGCAATTACACAAAGGCAAATATATTTACTAGTCAATGGAGAATTATTGCGATAAGTTTTCCCTTTCTCCTGTTTTATTTTATTGTTAAATTATATGGTTATTTTTATTTTAAAAAAAAATTTAAAAGATTTATTTAACTTATATTAATTATAATCTAATTAAAAAAAATTGGACCAAGTCAACAAATACTAAAGAACAAAATGAGAAAAAAATTTAACTACACAGAAAAATCTAAAATAAAAAATAGTAATAAAAAAATGAAGGTGAAAATTGAAATAAAAAAAATAATACATGAAAAATTAAAATTGAAGTAGTATATAAAAAAAAAAATAACACTTATACAAAAAGATAAAGGACAAATAAAAGAAGTTAAAAGAAAAGAAACACAATTCTCCATTGGAGGGTTAAAATAAAGAGAAAAATAACTACAACAAAAAAAAATAATTAAAAAATGAGGACCCAATTGAAAAAAAAATTGAGAATTTGGGAGAGTTAAAATTGAAAAAAATATATACTTGGATTGAAGGGTGAAATTGAAAATAATAATTATAAAAGGGCCAAGTAAAAAAATCAAAAAAATAAACTGCTCCGAGTGCAGAAGAGTTGAAAAAGGATGCCTTGGAGAATGTTTGATCGGTTGACTCTACTTTCAAACATTGAAAGAAAATTCAAAGTCGTATCATTTATGACCACTTCAGAGTTGGTGCAGTGCTTGGAAAGAAGCCTTTTTGGTTGGTTTCCATATTACAGTTTTTTTTCGTGCATATTTCTGTCGATTCTCATCTCTATTGTAAAATCTTTCCTATGTCCTGTATTTTCTTGGACAATGACAGTTTTTGGCTAGACACATATAGAGCAGAGATTCTGAAGAACTACCCCTTGGATGGTTTTACATGAATAGATGAAAAATTTAGATCTGCTACGAGGGAGGTTGCTTTCCAAGAGTTTGTAGCCATCAAGATTTTTTTGGGTGGATGGGCCCCTGTTTCCATCTGTGACCCATTTTGGGTGACAAGTTTTGGAAGTCTCATGTACATTAAAGGATCACAATTGGTATATTGCCTACCATGTTTTGTATGCTTTGACTAAACCCTAAAAATGATGGAAATGGTTTGGAAGATCAAAATGTCATGATGGGCAGTCATCATTCTTTTTGGTTGTGTATGTTTTTTATTTAAAAATATATTAAAATAATTTTTTATTTTTAAAAAAATATTTTTAAAATTAATATATTAAAAAGATTTCAAAGCATAAAATAATAAATTTTTTTAAAAATAAATTTTGTAAAAAAATGGTTTTAACAACGTTCTGTGAGAGTGTGTTAGGAGTTCTGAGAGATGAATTGTGCTTCGGAATAGAAGTTTGGCCCTAGAGCTGGAGTCCTTGTCCAAGGCTAAAACCAAGAAGAACAAAGAAATTGCCAAATCAGCGGTTGTTTCGAAATGGTGGTTCGGTTCACGTCAACCAGAGAAAAGAAACTCGCAAAAATAAGAAAAGAATTGGTGAATAGAAACAGGATGGTGTTGTGCAGAGGAGCACCCCAAAAGGGCTGCTCAGTTTGCTCTTGGGATTTTCTTCGCTTCCCTTTTCTTTTACTGCTTTATATTTTTTTTAATTAAGTTCACCTCCTTGAAAAATAAGAGCCTCCACGATCGACACAGCACAGTTGCTTATGGCTTCCCACGAGAACCCTTATCCTTTTTCAAATTCGAGGGATATTCTTTTCCTCTTTGAAAAATTATTAAATTATATCATAGTTTTCAAATAAAATTCGACTCTTTTAATTGTAATATTAATAATTTTATATGAATTTATTATGCACATTTAAAAAAAAAATTGCAATGCAAATAAAACGTTTGTTTGTTTGTTTTTTTTTTTTTTAATATAATTGCATCAAATTAATTATTTTAAAAATATTTAATGCAATCGTTTGAATAGAAAAATAAATTATAGGGTAATCAAAACTTTTTGATTGCAGGGTTAAATTGAATAGAAAAATAACTCAAATAAAAAAAAAAAAGAGAATGAGGATAAAGGTAAAAAAAAAATAACAGACCATAAACTTGGATTAAAGGGTAAAACTAAAAACCAATAAAACTTTTATAAAAAAGATAAAGAAAAAAATCAAAATTCAAAAGAATAAGGATCAAATAAAAAAATAATACATGAAAAATTAAAATTGAAAGACTATAACGAAAAGAAATAACACTTATACAAAAAAGGCAAAGGACAAATAAAAGAAGTTAAAAGAAAAGGAACACAATTCTCCATTGGATGGTTAAAATGAAGAGAAAAATAACTACAACAAAAAAAAAACAATTAAAAAATGAGGATCCAATTGAAAAAAAATTGAGAATTTGGAAGGGTTAAAATTGAAAAAATATATACTTAGATTGAAGGGTGAAATTGAAAGAAATAATTATAAAAGGGCCAAGTAAAAAATAAAAAAATAAAAAAAATAATATATTGCAAATTGAAATTGAAGGACTTAATTGAAAGAAAATAAAATTCTTATTAAAGAGCCAAGAAGAAAAATTAGAAGAAAAAAAAGAAGGATCGAAGTACAAATATTAAAAACAAAAAAGACCGATCTGCAATTTATATGGGAGGAAAGAAAAAAAAAGAGAGGAATAAAGGTTCATCAACAACAAACTATTCAACCATCAATAATACATGTTGTATTAAGAAAAAAAAACATGATGATGTATCTGATGACAAATGAAAAGACAAGTTCTACTATTAAAAAGAGCCACATTTTCAAACAACTTTTAAAAAATTAATATTATTTAATTCTAGTTAAAATAAAATAATGCTTTTGAAAAAAAATAAAATTGAAAAAGATATAAATACCCCTTGATCAATGATTTTTATCTGATTGATTTAAAAGGAATTTAAGTAATATTACTATACATTCAAATATATATATAAAAAACTGAAAATAGTCCTGGGTTGAAGGCATGTATTTTTTTTATTTGGTCTCTAAAAGCATTTTAATATTTTCATTATTCATATAAAAAAATACCATGTTACCTTTCTAAGCTAGACTAAATGTTACTTGATTGAGGTGCAAAATAATAATTTTATTTTCAAATTCATAATAAAATGTGTCTTTTATCTTTTGCAAGAAAAGTCAATACGACTTGACTCAAGTCAATATATAGATAAAAGTGATTATTATTATAATTTTAAAACCTAGCTCGATAGTCAATCCGAGACAAGGTTGAGGTCACAAGTTGGGAGGGTCAAATTAATTGACATAATTTTTTTTTTAATATCAAAGCAACCTTGTTTTGATTAATTTTTCTTCAAAAAAGTCCCTAGATTTTTTACTTGGGTTTTTGAACAACCAAGTTATCCTTCCTCTATTTTATCTTAAACTCGGATCAATCCAAGCCTCGGGTCATTTTATCAAATCAGTTCTAATTTTATAACTATTGTTATTATAATATTATTAATTTCAACACTCAATATAAACTAAAGTAAAAAATAATAATAATACATTTGACAAGGTAAAATAGATTTTTTCATATTTTATTTTATTTTATCTACCATAACCAAACAGAATACATAAATGATTAATTTATCGTGTACATTACTATCAAACAAAATTTTATCTTTGTCTTTTTTTTCTTTTTTTTTTATCTTATCTCCTTTGTTTATGTCTTTTTTGTCTCAGACAACAACTAAACATTATCTTATAAATTTAAAAAGATTAAAAGATTGTTTATTTTTATTTTTGTTCTAGTACGTTTTAAAAATGTGTTTAACTTGTAAAAATATCAAATTGATATTGTTTTTAGTGATTTTTAATGGTTTTGATATAAAAAATCTGAAAAAAATTGTTTTAATGTAATTTTAAATGAAAAACACTTTTAAAAAGTATTTTACACATTAATATTAAACACATGGTAACTAACAAAAAGAAAAATCTGATCTTTTTAATATATATATTTTTAAAAATTTATCTCCAATCTTCAATGTGCAGTAATATCTAAAAAAATTTGAAAACCTTTTTAAAAAAAGAAAATTCAAAATACGGGTTGTTTAAAACTCCATTCATGTTTTTTTCTTCTTTTTTCGGGGCTTTTTTTTATTATTATTCTTCTTCGACGCCTACGGTAGAGATGATAGGCATTCGGCTCTCAAAAGGGATTGGGGTTTTATTATTAGTTTAGGGTGACATTGAAATTTTTGGAAACATTATATTATAGAGGTACAAATAAATTTATAGAGGCCATGGATCGTGTACAAATTAACAACATAAATTGATAAGGTTATTAGAGTTTATGAGTCAATAGATTCTTCTGAATTCCTGCTAAGGTATTCATAATCGAGACTGGCACCTGGAGAAGTCCTCGGCTGTCAAGGCTACCCAGATTGTTGGCCTTCTTTTGCCATGTTCATTTATGGATGTTATATAGTTGATCGTTATGAAACCATTAACATTGATTCTGTAATATGTGCATTTGATCTTGGAAACGAGAAATTTAGATCATTCTCACTCTCTGGATAACTATTGCTGGGATATAGAAATTGGAGTTTATGAAAACTCCATCTATTCTTGTGGTCTTGACGACGACGACAGTTTTGAGCTGTGGTTGATGAATGAGCATGGCGTCAAGGAATCACGGATCAAAATGCTTGTCGGAGAGCAACAAGATTGACCCAGAGAAACCACAGTATGTTTTTTTTTTTCTTTGGTTGCAAAAGAGGGGTTCAAACCTAGTTGTTCATTAGAAAACTGTTCGGTTTCATGGTTAGGTCCTCCGCAGGATGCAATGAAATTGACATTGATGGAAGTTCTTCAGGAAATCCTGGTTGTGAGGTCGATAGCTTATGAATCTGGAAATGCCGATATTGACTTGTGGTATTTACTTGGCATAATTCGACTAGTTTTAGGATTTAAGGCTTCACAGTCGCCATGATCAAGTGAAAATTGAGATCATGCATTCTTCAGCTTTATTTAATCAGAAGAAGAGCTTAAAAGAAGAGAGCTTTGAGAGGAAAGGACATCACACAGGGAACAAGTACAGAATCAGTTTCAGGACAATACAACATGAAATAGCTACATTTAGAACTGCGCAAGCTTTGAACTAAAATTAAAACAACAATTTCCAAGGAATACAACAATAACAATCCCATCAATTATTGTGTGGGATTAATAAAACTAAACAAGATTTAATCCTAGAATGACGATTTCAGGGAAGTTATAGTCTGTATCAAAGTGAGGATTAGAAGGAAAGCTGCAGCAACAGTTCCCGTACCTCTCCAAAGATGGCTGAAATAAACAAGTTTCAAGGTTGCCCTTCTACGGTTCCAGGGGTTCTCATAGTAGTCATTCAGCGTTCGACAGATATCACTATAATAAGAAGTTTTTTCACAACGTTGGCTAAGATTGTTCATCAACTTTGAAACTGCGGCGTCGTCACCTAGCCAGTTCTTAATAATTCCCTTTTCAGCTAGCAAAGCCACGTCTTCTGCCCTGTCAATAAGATAGTCCATAAACTTAAAGTAGTTGCTGATGTAAGCTTCACTCGGTTTGTAGCACTGCTCCCAGGCCATGACATTTCGTACAAAACGTTCCAAGGAATCATCAACTTCCAAGAGTGGTATCTTCAACACTCCGTTCTCAAAATGCACGTTGAACAAACACTTGTCTTCGGTGACCTGAAACTTCACTCCTGCTTTGCGAAGCGTGACGGCGCTATATTTCAGCTTGATAGGCTTAGAGCAATTGTCTCGCCCGAGGGCAGCTCCTTTCAACATTAATTTCATTAGTAAATCAGTGAAATGCCTCGGTGGTGTGGATTCTAAATGCCTTGCATCTGTCGGTGGTGTGGATTCTGGCTCTTGTGCAAATGGGTAATTTTCAAAATGACGGGTGGCAAGATCAAGAAAAGGAATGTTTGGTTCATCTTGGCGAGGGTAATAAAACTCGCTATATATAGAGTCGATAACGGAGAAAGGTAGTTGGTTTTCAAGTAGCATCAAGTCTTCTCCTATGCAAGATATCATCCTGGTATCAAGATTTTGAGGAAAGTCATCATTATATGAATCCTTCAAAAACTCAATGATGAAGACAGCATCCAGCACGATCATCTTTACAAAACGTTCTGTTCGGATTCTGAAGCTCCCTGAATAACAGAGTCGGATACTCTCTTCTTCTTTCTGAATTCTTCTTAGAAAATCCATAAATTTCTTCTCATCCATGTTATTCCTTTTTAGGAACTCTCCTTGATATTTTCTTTTCAGCGTTTCCATGGCCTCTAGTCTTTCATCATTGTGGTGAAAAGGACCTATTGAAATCAGCTGTGGAGTGTAGGCTTCCGGATTTCTGACTCGAAGTGAGTTGGGAACCCTGTAGATACAGCATTCATCAGCCCGGTCCTTTTGAGGGGGCAACTCCTTTAATCCTTCCAGCTCTAGCCAAATATTTCGAAGTTCCCATTCTACGTTGTCAATATCATAATATCCTCCGTCCCAGTCCCAAACCATTTTCATATTTGAAGCGCTTGCCTTGTTAGTATCCTCATCAATGTCTGAAGCGCTAGCCTTGTCCTCTTCAATATTCGATGCACTTGCCTTGTTAGTATCCTCATCAATGTCTAAAGCGCTAGCCTTGTCCTCTTCCATACTCGATGCACTTGCCTTTTCAACATCATTTTTCATGTTTGAATCTCTTGCAGTAAATTTACCCTTTTCCATTCTGGATCGGTAACAAAACAAAACCAAGAATGAATGGCAGGTGTACAGTTCAATTTTGAGTGTTGCTTTTTTCATCAGAATAAGGCACTTTTGAGATATATTTTAACAAAAATAATATAGCAATTTCTTTATTATTTCACAATATCAAGGCACTTTATGCCAACATGTAAATCTTAAGAAAATCGTGTAAAGTTTTTGTATAAAATGTCTTGGGTTGTCGCAAACATAAAAGGTTTCAATCAATTGTCTTCATCCATACCATTTATATATATAAAGTGCTAGCATAAAAAAGAAGAAGATAATTATTATATGCCGTTTCATACAGGCAAGAAAGCCAGAGCAAGAAACGAACTTCAACGATTTGTGAAACTCTCTCTCTCTCTCTCTCTCTCTCACACACACACATATATATAATGCTTTCTACCCGGACCTTTTTCCCTGTAAATTAAGGTCCGGGTACTGTAGCTAAGCTTTTTTAAGTCGTGAACCGAGTTAACAGCATCAGCATTTTACAAGATCAAAATCTAGCTGACTTCTCTTCGGTCTAGGCTCTCTCTCTCTCTCTCTGTACATAAATATATATTTAAAAGAAAAACTAGTAAGCCAGGGCTGACCTTGGAGAGATCGATGATCGGACGACTAAATCTTTTATATATGATCCCAAGCAGCAGCCGGCCTCTTTTTCCTGCTGCAGCCTCTCTCTCCTTGGATGGCTTCCTGCTCCTATCAACCCTCCAAATCATGACAATAATAAAGAGGAAAATATTATTATATTATACAACACTCTAAATAGTGTGGGGGAATCACTGTTCCCCCACACACAAAACCCTGTGAATTACAACAGTAATTCACAGTGCTTTCTTTTTTTTTTTTTCTAACTTTTCCTTTTTTTTTTGTCGTTTCTTTTCTTCTTCTTTTTTTCAAATTTTTTTTTTCAACTTTTCTATTTTTTCATTTTTAACAGTGCTTTCCTCCTTTTTTTTTTTTTTTTCTAACTTTTCCTCTCTTTTTTTCGTTTCTTTTTTTTTTTTTTTTTCAAATTTACTTTTTTTTTTCAACTTTCCTATTTTTTATTTTTTTCATTTTTTATTAATTTTTTTCCAAAATTATTTTTGTTGATTTTACCTTTTAAATATTGATTTGGTTAAAATTTTTGCTTTCTAATTTTTTTCTTTAAAATACTGTGGAGTGCTGCGATGTTTTTCCACATATTTTTTTATTTTATTTTTTATTTTTCAAAATTATATTTGTCGATTTTTTTTAATATTGAGCTGATTGAGAGTTTAGTTTTGTAATTTTTTTTCTTTAAAACATTGTTGATTTTTACAATGTTTCTCTGCATGATTTTTTTTTTTATTTTTCCGAAATTATCTTTTTTTTTTTTTTTTTTTAATTTTTTTATATGGAGCTGGTTAAAAATTACAGTTATAATTGTGAGGAAAGCACTGTAAATTTCCTCGAAAATTACTGTTGATTGCTACAAGTGTTTTCTCACATGGTTTTTTCCTGTTTTATGATGTTTTTCCTTAAAATTATCTTTGTCAATTTTATTTTTTAAATATTGAAGCTGGTTAAGAATTGCAATTACAAGTTTTTCCTCACAAAACACTATGGATTAAACAATTTTTCTCATATGGTTTTTTTCAGTTTCTTTTGTGTTTTCTTTTTTGTAATATTTTTTTCCAAAATTATCTTCGTCCATTTTATTTTTTTTAATATTGAGTTTGAAGATTTAACTTTTGTAATAAAGCTTAATCAAATGTGGGAAAAGCATTGTAGTTTGCTCATAAAACATTGTGGATTGCTACAGTGTCTCTCCGCATGGTTTTTTTTGTTATAATTTTTTTTCAAATTATCCTTTTCAATTTTATTTTTTTTTGAATATTGAGTTGTTTGTGAATTACAATTATAAGTCATTACAAATAAGGCTAAATCATGTGGGGAAGCACTGTAGCTTTCATCACAAAACACTGTGAATTGCTACAGTGTTTCCAACATGATTTTCCTCTTTTTTTGGTGTTTGTTTTGTTTTTTTTTTTCTAAAATTGTCTCTGACGATTTTTTTTTAATTATTAGAGCTGATTAAGAATTTTAAGTTTTATATTTTTTAAAACACTATGAATTGTTGCAGTGTTTTTCCATGTGATTTTTTTTAATTTTTTTCCAAAATTATCTTGTCGATTTTTTTTTAATATTGAGTTGGTTAAAAATTATAATTACAATAAAGCTAAATCATATGAGGAAAGCGTTGTAGTTTTTTCTCACAAAACACTGTGGATTGCTACAATATTTCTCTAAATGGTTTTTTATTTTATTTTATTGGGAAAAGCGCTATAGTTTTCCTTACAGAACATTGTCAATTGCAGCAATATTTTTTCTCATGGGTTTTTTTCCTTCCAAAATTATCTTTATTGGTTTTGTTTTTTAATATTAAGTTGATAGAGAATTTAGCTTTGTAATTTTTTTTTCTTTTTATTAACTAAAAAGCTAAATCATATAGTGAAAGCACTGTATCTTTCCTCACAAAACACTATAAATATCTACAAATCATTTTGTTTAATCTCTGAGTTTTTGATCACCATCACAACTTTTTTTCCCGTCATGAAATATTTGCTCTATCATACCTTTAATTTCTATTATTTATCTAGCATTGGTTCACAATTATAACACTATCAAGTGTATTTGTTTTATAAGCCCGTGGCAGTGCGCGGACATTTCATCTCGTATTTACTAGTCAACGGAGAATTTATTTAACTTATAATCTAATTGACTAAAGGGGTCTTTTTTTAGGACAAAGGGATCAATATGAATTGGGCGTTTTATGATATGTCTTGCTCTGCTTATCGACCCCTTGGTTGGGCCAAATATACATTGCGCGTTTGAGATTACATTGATTTGTTATTTTTCATCCTCCTTTTCATTCCAAGCAGCCATGCTGGTCGCTGTAGCCTGTAGGTATGTGTTTGGAGTTTTGAATTGTTAAATGACATGTTTTTTAAAATAATTTTTCATTTGAAATTATATATTAAGATAAGTTATTTATTTATTTTAATTGATAAAAAATTAAGTTTGGAAGGCTAATGTGAACTTATTTGGGAAGATTGGAATTGTAAAATATCAAATTTACTTTTTACCAAATCAATTGATTGAAATTAGAAATAAAATTACAAGAAAATCAAAGTTTTTGGGTCAATTAAGAGCTAACTTTTAATATTAATACTTTTAAATTATTTAAAAATACTAAAAAATTATCATTTTAATGTTTTCATGTAAAATTTATTTTTAAAAAGCACCAAAAAAAGAATTTCAAACACCACTTAAAAAATTGGTGTACTCCCTTGCGAGAGTGCGATGTCATTGCGAACCTTCCCAGGTATGTTGAGAGGTTTTTGGATTCCGAAGCTCCCTGAATAACAGAGTCGGATACTCTCTTCTTTTTTCTGAATTCTTCTTAGAAAATCCATAAATTTCTTCTCATCCATGTTATTCCTTTTAAGGAACTCTCCTTGATATTTTCTTTTCAGCGTTTCCATGGCCTCTAGTCTTTCATCATTGTGGTGAAAAGGACCAATTGAAATCAGCTGTGGAGTGTAGGCTTCCGGATTTCTGACTCGAAGTGAGTTGGGAACCCTGTAGATACAGCATTCATCAGCCCGGTCCTTTTGAGGGGGCAACTCCATTAATCCTTCCAGCTCTAGCCAAATATTTCGAAGTTCCCGGTCTTTGCTGCCAATCTCATAATATCCTTCGTCCAAGTCCGAAGCCATTTTGTTATTTGAAGCGTTTGCCTTGTTAGTATCCTCATCAATGTCTGAAGCACTTGACATGTTGATGTAAATGCTACCTGGCTCAACCTCTCGTTGAATCTAATAAGAATAACATGTAACTAGCAACACGGAATCTCTCTGCAAAAGACGCACTCCAACTTATATTCTTAAGAAAAGCAATTGCAAAGAAACAAACTCTGTCTATCTTTTGTTCTGTTCTCCATTAAATACTGTCCAGCTAAGGAATTACAATCTAAGAGGTAATTACGACGCTCGAGGGCTCCATTCAACGTACAAATTCCTTAGTAAATTAGTGAAATGCCTTACCTCTATCCGTTGTTTGGATTCTGGCCCTTGGGTAATCTGGAACCATAGAAAATGATGGGCGACAAGATCTAGAGAAGGAATGTCTTTTGTATGTATGATATGATTGAGATCGTGATAAATATGGTCGATAACGAAGAAAGGTAGTTGGTTTTCAAGTAGCATCAAGTCTTCTCGTAAGCAAAATGTCATCCTGCGATCAAATTTTTTAGGACGTATGAATCCTTCAAAACTCAATGATGAAGATGGCATCCGGCAGGATTAGCTCTATGAAATCACAGCTATTAATTTCCATGAGGCTCTCTGAATAACAGCTTCGGATATTCTCTTCCATTTGCTGAAAGTAGCTCAGAACATATATTCTTTAATTATCAGCTCAACCATCTCACTCTGTTCAATTAACTCTTTTAAGTATCTTAATTTCTCCTCTTCCATGGCCATTAGTCTTGTATCACCGTGGTGAAGAGGACCTATTGAAATCAGTTGTGGATAGTAGGCTTCCGGTTTCGTGTCTCGAAGTGAGCTGGGAACCCCGTAGATACAGCACTCAGGCCTACTCTGTTGAGGGGTCAACCTCTTTAACTTATCTTTCAGCCGTTGGAAAATATATTGAAGGTTCCTTTCTTCTTCTGAAAATCTTGTTACGGTGTCATCCTTGTTCATATTTGAAGCACTTCCCTTGTCCTGTCCAATATTAGAATGATGGTTTTACGGAAATTATAGTCTGTATCAAAGTGAAGATTAGCTGGATATATAGGTGCAGCAACAGTTCCCGTACCTCTCCAAACATTGCTGAGATATACAAGTTTCAAGGTTGCCTTTCCAGCGGTTCTCATAGTGCTCATTCATCCTTCGACAGATATCACTATAATAAGAATAAGTTTCACAAATTTGTTGGCAGAGATTGTTAATCAAACTTGAGACTGTTGCACTGTCACGTAGACAGTTGAGAATAATTCCCTCTTCAACTAGCAAATCCACGTCTTCTGCAGTCTTAACAAGATGGTCCATAAACTTAGCAAGCGATCATACGGTTTGTAGCACTGCTCCCAGGCCATGACATTTCGTGCAAAACGTTCGAAAGAATAATTAACTTCCAAGCGTGGTATTTTCAACAGTACGTTCTCAAATTGTATGTTGTTCATACAGTTGTCTCTGGAGACCTTAAACTTGACTCCTGCCTTCGAAGCATGAGTGAGATAATATATTCAAAATCTATTTCGACACAAAAAATTATTTAAAAAGCAATAGCAACTGTACTATTAAACAAACTCTGATATAAGCTTCACCCGGTTTGTAGCACTGCTCCCAGGCCATGAGATTTCGTGCAAAACGTTCGAAAGAATCATGAACTTCCAAGCGTGGTATTTTCAACACTCTGTTCTCAAATTGTATATTGATCAAACAGTTGTCTCTGGAGACCTTAAACTTGACTCCTGCCTTGCCAAGCATGGTATTTTCAACATGCTATATTTCAGCTTGATAGATCAAGAAAAGTAAAGCCATTTTCATCAATGTATTCTATATCTTGGCATTTTTTAAGATATATTTCACCAAAATAATATAGTAATTCCTATATTATTTAACAAAATTAAGCCTCCTTTTGCCACCATGTAAATTTTAAGAGCGATGCTAAAAGAAAATCATATAAATTTTTTGTATAAAATGTGATAATTACTCTTTCATGCTTGTCCAATTGTTTAATATTTTTGAGACCTATACTTCACTGCTTATCACCTAACATTATAGTATATTTAAAAATTTAATATAAATTATTTGTATGCATAGCATAATTTCTAAACTTTTAAATCCCTCCCTTTCCCTTCTCCCGGAATAGGTCATGATCAAGAGGGAACATGATATTAGAAATTTTGTTTTAAAACCATGCAAATACAGTATTTTTTATACCGAATTTAAACCATGATATTATAACATGATATTAATTTTTTTTTCAATTTTTTTTTATATTAGGTTACTAGATCTTAAGCCTTTTGATTTCTTAAGCATTTTTATTTTTTATATTTTTTTTTTCTATGGAGTTATCTCAGGTTGCGGGTTAGTTAAGTTAACCCGGAGTGACTCATATTTGTTTTATCAAAGTTTTTTTTTTTATTTAACTTTGATCATTTTTTTAAAATCATTTAAAAAAATATTTTTTTTATCTAATCTTATGTCACAGGTGACAAGTTAGTTGAGTGAATCCATGTTGACTCAGATTTTTTTTTCGAGGTTTTTTTTTTGAATTTGATTTTGTTTTTTCTTTTAATTTTATCATTTGAAGTTAGGTTGTTAGACTTTAAATTTTAAAGTAATTTATTATTATTTTTTATTTTATTAGATATCCCAATCTCATATTACAAGTGTTAGTTATATTAACTCAAATTATAATCACTTAATTATTATTTTTTATTAAACAAAATTTGACTCGACCACTAACATAATACGAGTAATCTTTCTAGTAAATACCTAAACAAGTCAATGAGAGAGAGCACTAGAGCACTGACATGTGACTCGGATGTACCTATCCGTACTGGGTTAGCAAAAATTCAGAAGTTATCTTCCCATTAACTTTTTTTAATGTTCTTTATTTGTTTTGAATTTTTTTGAATTTTATTATTTTCAATTTGATTTTATTTTTTATATAAAATATAATACTTATTTTTTTAATTGTTTTTTTTATTATTTTCTTGATATTTTTACATAACATTTTATTTCATTAATTTTTCCAATCCAATTTTTGCCCTCATTTTTTAATTTCACTTTTTTTTAATCTTTTTCTTAATTTTGTTTTGAATTTTATTTCTAAACATTTTATTTCTTTTTTTTAATATAATTTTAGTCCTAATTCTTTTAACTGTTTTTTTTTTCTCAATTTAATCCCTCAATATTTTTATCCAACCATATCATTAATTTTGAAGAGTAGCCCGGTTTAATTTTAGTTTTTTTTTATATAACAAAATTCAATTTTATCATTTGATATTAAATTATTAAGCCTTGAGCTTTTTTATTTTTTTTCACTTTTTTTTTTATGGGAGTTATCTTGAGTCGCGGGTTAGTAAGTTAATATAGACTGGTTCGAATTTTTTTTCAATGTTTTTTTAATTTTTTTTAAATTTCATCATTTAATATTAAATTATTGGGTATTAAGCTTTTTTTATTTTTTATGCATTTTTCCCCATAGTGTTATCCTGAGTTGCATATTAGTTAAGTTAATTTGGGGTGATTCAATTTTTTTTTCAATTTTTTATTTATTTATGTTCGATCCTTTTTTCTAGGTCATTTCTAAAAAAAATATTTTTTATCCTGATTTTATGAAGCGGGTGACGGGTTGGTTAAGTGAACTCATGCCGACTCAGAATTTTTTTCTTTGAGATTTGTTTTTAAATTTTATCATTTGAAATTAAGATATTGGCCCTTCAAATTTGTAAGTTTTTTTTCACCTTTTTTTTTTATTAAATATCCCAATTTTATGTCACACGTATTTATCATTTTAACTCAAATTATCATCATCTAATCATCTTTTTATATTAAAAAAATTTAACTTAATCAGTGGTACAGTGCAAGAAAAAATATAGTAAATACCTATTCTAAGTCAATGAGAGAAAGTACTAGAGCGTTGGCATTTGACTGGTACGTGTCTATACTAATTTTTTTTTTTCACTGTAAAAAGCATTTTAAAAGGCATTTTACACATTAATACTAAACACATGGTAACTAACAAAAAGAAAAATATGATCTTTTTAATATATATATTTTTAAAAAATTATCAAGAATCTTCAATGTGTAATAATATCTAAAACAAAATTGAAAACCTTTTTTAAAAAAGAAAATTCAAAATATGGGTTGTTTAAAACTCCATTCATGTTTTTTTCTTCTTTTTTGGGGGCTTTTTTTTATTTTTATTCTTCTTCGACGCCTACGGTAGAGATCAGAGGCATTCGGCTCTCAAAAGGGATTGGGGTTTTATTATTAGTTTAGGGTGACATTGAAATTTTTGGAAACTTTATATTATAGATAAATTTATAGAGGCACATGGATCGTGTATAAATTAACCACATAAATTGATAAGGTTATTAGAGTTTATGAGTCAATAGATTCTTCTGAATTCCTGCTAAGGTATTCATAATCGAGACTGGCACCTGGAGAAGTCCTCGGCTGTCAAGGCTACCCAGATTGTTGGCCTTCTTTCGCCATGTTCATTTATGGATGTTATATAGTTGATCGTTATGAAACCATTAACATTGATTAACACTACTGTAATATGTGCGTTTGATCTTGGAAACGAGAAATTTAGATCATTCTCACTCTCTGGATAACTATTGCTGGGATATAGAAATTGGAGTTTATGAAAACTCCATCTATTCTTGTGGTCTTGACGACGACGACAGTTTTGAGCTATGGTTGATGAATGAGCATGGCGTCAAGGAATCACGGATCAAAATGCTTGTCATGGAGAGCAACAAAATTGACCCAGAGAAACCATAGTATTTTTTTTTTCTTTGGTTGCAAAAGAGGGATTCGAACCTAGTTGTTCATTAAAAAACGTGTTCGGTTTCGTGGTTAGGTCCTCCGCAGGATGCAAAGAAATTGACATTGATGGAAGTTCTTCAGGAAATCCTGGTTGTGAGGTCGATAGCTTATGAATCTGGAAATTAATGCCAATATTGACTTGTGGTATTTACTTGGCATAATTCGACTAGTTTAGGATTTAAGGCTTCACAGTTGCCATGATCAAGTGAAAATAGAGATCATGCATTCTTCAGCTTTATTTAATCAGAAGAAGAGCTTAAAAGAAGAGAGATTTGAGAGGAAAGGACATCACACAGGGAACAGGTACAGAATCAGTTTCAGGACAATACAACAAGAAATAGCTACATTAGAACTACGCGAGCTTTGAACTAGATTAAAACAACAATTTCTAAGGAATACAACAATAACAAACCCATCAATTATTGCGTAGGATTAATAGAAATAAACAAGATTTAATCCTAGAATGACGATTTCAGGGAAGTTATAGTCTGTATCAAAGTGAGGATTAGAAGGAAAGCTGCAGCAATAGTTCCCGTACCTCTCCAAAGATTGCTGAAATATACGAGTTTCAAGGTTGCCTTTCTACGGTTCCAGGGGTTCTCATGGTAGGCATTCAGCGTTTGACAGATATCACTATAATAACAAGTTTTTTCACTACGTTGGCTAAGGTTGTTCATCAACTTTGAAACTGCGGCGTCATCACCTAGCCAGTTCTTAATAATTCCCTCTTCAGCTAGCAAAGCCACGTCTTCTGCCCTGTCAATAAGATGGTCCATAAACTTAAAGTAGTTGCTGACCATGCGAGCTTCACTCGGTTTGGAGCAGTACTCCAAGGCCATGACATTTCGTACAAAACGTTCGAAGGAATCATCAACTTCCAAGAGTGGTATTTTCAGCACTCCGTTCTTAAAATGTACGTTGAACAAACACTTGTCTTCGGAGACCTGAAACTTCACTCCTCCTTTGCGAAGCGTGACGGCGCTATATTTCAGCTTGATAGGAGGCTTAGAGCAATTGTCTCGCTCGAGGGCTCCTTTCAACATTAATTTCATTAGTAAATCAGTGAAATGCCTTACATCTGTCGGTGGTGTGGATTCTGGCCCTTGTGCAAATGGGTACTTTCCAAAATGACGGGTGGCAAGATCAAGAAAAGTAATGTTTTGGCGAGGGTGATAAAACTCGCTATATATATAGTCGATAATGAAGAAAGGTAGTTGGTTTTCAGGTAGCATCAAGTCTTCTCCTATGCAAGATATCATCCTGGTATCAACAGTTTGAGGAAAGTCATCATCATATGAATCCTTCAAAAACTCAATGATGAAGACAGCATCCAGCACGATCATCCTTACAAATTCTCGTGTATAGGTGAAGCAGCTCTCTGAATAACAGAGTCGGATACTCTCTACTTTTTTCTGAATTCTTCTTAGAAAATTTATCATCCATGGCATTCCTTTTAAGGAACTCTCGTAGATATATATGTTTCATGGACTGTCCTCTTTCATCATCGCAGTGAAAAGGACCTATTGAAATCAGCTGTGGAGTGAAGGCTTCCGGATTTCTGGCTCGAAGTGAGTTGGGAACCCTGTAGATACAGCATTCATCAGCCCGGTCCTTTTGAGGGGGCAACTTCTTTATTAATTCTTCCACCTCTAGCAAAATATGTCGAAATTTCCGTTTTCCGTCGTCAATATCATCATATCCTCTGTCCATTATATTTGAAGCGCTTGCCTTGTTAGTATCCTCGTCAATGTCTGAAGCACTTGCCTTGTCCTCTTCAATATTCGATGCACTTGCCCCTTCAACTTCATTTTTCATGTTTGAATCACTTGCAGTAAATTTATCCTTTCCCATTCTGGATCGGTAACAAAACAAAACCAAGAATGAATGGCAGGTGTATAGTTCCAGAATAAGGCACTTTTGAGATATATTTTAACAAAAATAATATAGCAATTTCTTTATTATTTCACAATATTAAGGCACTTTTTACCAACATGTAAATCTTAAGAGCGATGCTATAAGAAAATCGTATAAATTTCTTGTATAAAATGTGATAATTACTCTCTTCATTCTTGTCCAATTGTTTAATATGCTCGAGACTTGTACTTCACTGCTCATCACTAAACACAATAATGCAACTTGTACTTCATTCTTGTCCGTTTTTAGAAGGATCGTTGGATATTTGTCCAGTTCAATATACTTTTCGGTCCTCACAACAAGTCCCAACCCATGTACATAAAGTTTAGATCAACTAAGATTTAAAAGGTATATTTTAATTCATTAAATTTTAAGTTTATTTTTTAAAATTTATTAATTCGAGTTTTACTAATCACAAAATCATTAAATATTTACATAATTATTAACTTCATAACTTATAAAATTAATCAAAATATATATACACTAACCCGTACAGCTAAGTTAATAAAAGAAAAATTCAATCAACCGTCTTCAATCGATACTGAGATGCTCATAATCATGATGAGGACGATGCCTTAGTTTATTATTTTTGATCGATGTTGTTTTTGTCTACCAGGGATACTGTTGTTTTCTAATTCATGACACACATCCCAATTCGGTTGCTATCCTACCTCACTTTTTCTTTTTTCTATATTTCATGAAACAAAGCTAGTGTTAAAATAAGACAATATAGGAAGAGGGTTTCAATGAAATATCTTAACAATAGTTTGTTATCACATAAAGATATTATTTATATTATTTTTTAATATAGTTTCATGAAACTTTTATATATATATATAATGCTTTCTACCCGGACTTTTTCCCTGAAAATTAAGGTCCGGGTACTGTAGCTAAACTTTTTAATGAAGAACTAATTAGAACGTACAAGTAACAGAGTAGAAAGAACCAGTTGTTTAAGTAGTAAACCAGGTTACCAGCATCAGCATTTCGCATTATCAAAATTTTATATATATATATATATATTTTTTAAAAAAACTAGTAAGCCAGGGCTGACCTTGGAGAGATCGATGATCGGACGACTATATCTGTTATATATGATCCGAGGCAGCCGGCCTCTTTCCTATTGCAGCCTCTCTCTCTCTCCCTGGATGATATCCTGCTCTTATCAACCCCCTGCTTGGGCCAAATATATATAAGCAAGGACTGGTAATTACAAATCTTGGCATTAACACGAAGGCAAATATATTTACTAGTCAATGGATAATTTATTTTTTAAGAAAATACTATTTTTACTTCTTTTTTTTTTTAATTTTTGCGATAGGTTTTCCCTTTCTCCTGTTTTATTTTATTGTTAAATTATATGGTTATTTTTAATTTTTAAAGATTTATTTAACTTATATCATTTATAATCTAATTAACTAAAGGGTTTTTTTTTTCCCCTTAAGAAAAAGGGATCAACCTGAATAGCGTTAGGTAAAGCATTAAAGACCATGAAACTTTTGAGGTCTAATAAGAATAACATGTAACTAGCAACACAGAATCTCTCTGCAAAAGACGCACTCCAACTTATATTCTTAAGAAAAGCAATTGCAAAGAAACAAACTCTGCCTATCTTTTGTTCTCTTCTCCTTCAAATACTGTCCAGCTAAGGAATTACAATCTTAAAGTAGTTGCCATGACATTTCGTGCAAAACGTTCCAAGGAATCATGAACTTCCAAGCGTGGTATTTTCAACATTCCGTTCTCAAATTGCATTACAAATATCTGTTGTTCGTATTCTACCCCTTGTGTAAACGTCAACTTTCTAAAATGGAAGGCGGCAAGATCAAGAAAAGTATAGCCATTTTCATCAATGTATTCTATATCTTGGCATTTTTTAAGATATATTTCACCAAAATAATATATTAATTTCTATATTATTTAACAAAATTAACCCTCCTTTTGCCACCATATATATTTTAAGAGCGATGCTATAAGAAAATCATATAATTTTTTTTTATATAAAATGTGCTAATTACGCTTTCATGCTTGTCCAATTGTTTAATATTTTTGAGACCTATACTTCACTGCTTATCACCTAACATTATAATATATTTAAAAATTTAATATAATTTATTTGTATGCATAGCATAATTTCTAAACTTTTAAATCCCTCCCTCTCCCTCTCCCGGAATAGGTCATGATCAAGAGGGAACATGATATTAGAAATTATGTTTTAAAACCATGCAAATACAGTATTTTTTATACCGAATTTAAACCATGATATTAATATTTTTTTTTAATTTTTTTTTTATATTAGGTTACTAGATCTTAAGCTTTTTGATTTTTTATGTTTTTTTTTCTATGAAGTTATCTTAGGTTGCGGGTTAGTTAAATTAACCCGGAGTAACTTAAATTTTTTTTTTTAATGTTTTTTTATTTATTTAACTTTGATCATTTTTTCTAAGTTATTTGAAAAAATATTTTTTTTTTATCTTGATTTTATGTCATGGGTGACAAGTTAATTTTAACATCAATTTAAATTAAGCTTTTTCTTTGAATGATTTTAGGAAAAAAAAACTCTTCACAGTGCATTAAAAAAAACTTAATAATTCTTTTATTGTTAACTTTAAAATTAAAATCTAAAAATTTAAAAATAAAGCAAGTATTTTTTACTTTCAAGTCAATCTTAGAAAGTACTCATAGTTATATTTTTTTTTCCTAATATATTAATTACAGATTCCTTATGCATGAGTGAGATAATATATTCGAAAACCACTTGTCATTGGGATCAATCCTAATCACGAAAGTTGTCGTGCTTTATTACCTAAATTTTTGGTATACCTGACTTTTTGATAAGATTAAGACAATAATAATATTTTTAGTTAATTTAAGTTTTTTTAATGATTTTAAAAATAGACCCTTCACATCGATTTAGTCTACTTAGAAAAAAATAATATTTTTTATTTTTAACTTTAAAATTAAAATCTAAGAAGATTAAAATAAAGCTAGCGTTTTTTGTATTTTTTTGTATGAAGTCAAACTTAGAAAGTTACTCATAGTTTTTTTTTTTTTTTGTAAGATATTAATTACAGATACCTTATGCATCAGTGACATAGTATATTTTCATGGTCTTTTTAAATTATATTCGAAAACCACTAATCATTGGGATCCTAAACATGAAGGTTGTCGTGCCTTATTGCATAAGCCCTTGTTATGCCAGTATAGCCAACAACTAGTCATTGGATACTGTTTTGAAATAAAAAAAATATATTTTTGGTGTAAGAATATATAAATTCATAATAAAATTATTTTAAATATATTGATTTTATATTTTTCTCTATTCTTTTTCAAAAAAAAAAAACGTGAAAAACATTTCAGCCCTACATTCAATTCCCATAGCTGTAAGTATACCCTATTGGCTTCAATGATTCTATGAGAAGTGGCCAGAAATGAATATTCTACGAATATGTCTTAGATATTTTCTGCTTCTCTAGCTTTTTCCACAGCTCTCAAGTGCAATAAGCGGGACAGGGATAAGGATGAAGTGATTTTTTCAAGGAAATGGTTAAAACGTTGATTAATCTTCAGCACGATTGACTTTGTGATTAGATAGACAAACAATTTCCAAGTTTCTAATTTCCTTGATCCTTCTTAAATGAAGATATCAATTAGGCTAAGTAATTTCATTCATTAATGCGACCAGGAGCTTGCGTGAAAACACGAGCTACCACAATCACATTTCCAAATATATTCTAAAAACCGGGGGTATTTCGAGCTATAAAGTACGTTGATGATCGAACATGGTGATCAACCCAGGAAGAAGGGAATTGAGTGAGAGATATGGGATCCAATTCCAAGCCTCATGCAGTCGTGATCCCAAGTCCGTTTCAAGGTCATATAAAGGCCATGCTTAAATTTGCAAAGCTTCTTCACTGTAAGGGCTTGCACATAACATTTGTCAACACAGAATTCAATCACAAACGTATCCTTAGGTCAGGAGGAGCTGTTGCCCTTGATAACCTGCCTGGCTTTCATTTTGAAACCATTCCTGATGGTCTTCCTCCTTCAGATATCGATGCCACCCAAGACATACCTTCTCTTTGTGTCGCCCTGAACAAGAATTTCTTAGCACCCTTTAAAGATCTTCTTGTGAGGCTCCGAAACACTGTGTCCGAGAACAATCCTCCTGTTACTTCCATAGTTTCAGATCCTTTTGCTCCTTTCTCCATCCAAGCTGGGGAAGATGTCGGTCTTCCAGTTGTAATGTATGCTACTGTGAGTGCAATTGGTTACATAGGATTCAAGCAACTCTATGCTCTCAGAGAGAGAGGCTTCTCCCCAATCAAAGGTAATAAATTTGCACGCACACACTTGTTCTATAAAAGGGTTCATTCCCCGCATTAACTTGTTGAATTCAGAGAAAAAAACTCTCGTATATGTTGGCCTTAACGTCTAAACTTAGGAAGTGTAGAAAGGGAGCAACCATCCTTAACTACCTGATCTATCACTTGGAGTGACTTCATACGTGCGTTACAAGATCATAAATCAGCTAGATCGATTATCCTATGCATTCAATAGATTTTCATTCTTGAGTCCGGTCTGATAAGATTGTGTTTTGCAGATGTGAGCTATCTAAGCAACGGCTACCTCGACACGAATGTAGACTGGGTTCCTGGTATAAAAGGTCTTCGTCTTAAACATTTTCCGTTTATTGAAACAACAGATCCAGATGATATTATATTTAATTTTCTCATGGGAGCTGCTGAGACCTCTGTTAAAGCTCGTGCAATTGCTTTCCATACTTTTGATGCCCTGGAGCCAGAAGCTCTGGGTGCCCTTTCCACTGAATTCTCTCATGTTTATTCCATCGGTCCACTCCAGTTATTCCTCAATCAGATTGAGGAAAATAGTTTGAAGTCTATTGGATACAGTCTATGGAAAGAAGAAAGCAAGTGTCTCCAATGGCTGGACACAAAGGAGCCCAACTCAGTGGTGTATGTGAATTATGGAAGCACTGTAGTGATGGCAACTGATCAACTAGTGGAATTCGCGATGGGACTAGCTAATAGCCAGATCCCATTCTTGTTGATTATAAGGCCAGATTTGGTCAGTGGTGAATCATCTGTTTTGCCAGCAGAATTCACAGAGAAAACTCAGAAGCATGGCTTCATTGCTAGCTGGTGTCCACAAGAGGAAGTACTTAACCATCCATCTGTAGGAGGGTTCCTAACTCATTGTGGCTGGGGTTCCACCATTGAGAGCTTGAGTGCTGGTGTACCGATGTTGTGCTGGCCCTTCTTTGGAGATCAACCAATGAACTGTAAATATAGCTGCAATGAATGGGGAGTTGGCATGGAGATTGATAAAAATGTCAAAAGAGAAGAAGTGGGGATGCTTGTGAAGGAGCTAATGGAAGGAGAGAAGGGTGCGAAAATGAGGGAAAACGCCATGGAATGGAAAAGGTTGGCTGAAGAGGCTGTTGGACCAGAAGGGTCATCATCCATTAATCTGGACAAGTTCATAAATGAAATAAAATCATCAAATAATTAGATATAAATCCTTTAATGAGCAAGGACTAAAAAAAAACCCTTATAAAATAAGACATTGTTTTTCATGAACTTACCAAACTACTCCATCATGACTAGTCATATGTAGTCTGGTAGCATGTGCAGAAAAACTTGTAGTTATTGTATTTGGTTCGGACTCTCATTTAGCCTAGAACTAGGCTCTGGTACACGCTACGTTGTGGGTTTGTTTTTTTGTGTGTAAAATTTAATGTTTTTCTGCACGTTTCAAGAAAAAAAAAGAGGAATCAACAACTCATGTCATATCATCTTTAATAAGTTAATTTTATTTTAATTAGAAAATAAAAGAATAGATAATGATATTATTCAGACAATTGTTTTTTTAAAAAAGATTACAATACTATAGAAAATAAATATATGAAAGTATGGAATTGGATAAAAAATGGACAAAACAATTGGACCAAGTCAACAAATACTAAAGAACAAAATGAGAAAAAAAATTAACTACACAAAAAAATCTAAAATAAAAAATAATAATAGAAAAATGAGAGTGAGAATTGAAATAAAAAATAAATTAAAGGGTAATCAAAACTTTTTGAATGGAGGATTAAATTGAATAAAAAAATAATTCAAATAAAAAAAAACCAAAGAATGAGAATAAAGGTAAAAAACAAATTACACACCATAAACTTGGATTGAAGGGTAAGACTGAAAACCAATAATTTTTTTATAAAAAAGGTAAAGAAAAAAAAATTAAAATTCAAAAGAATAAAGATCAAATAAAAAAAATAATACATGAAAAATTAAAATTAAAGGACTATTTTGAAAAGAAATAACACTTATACAAAAAGACAAAAGACAAATAAAAGAAGTTAAAAGAAAAGGAACACAATTCTCCATTGGAGGGTTAAAATGAAGAGAAAAATAATTACAACAAAAAAGAAAAAAAAATTAAAAAATGAGGACCCAATTGAAAAAAAATTGAGAATTTGGAAAGGTTAAAATTAAAAAAAAATGTATACTTAAATTGAAGGGTGAAATTGAAATAAATAATTATAAAAGGGCCAAATAAAAAAATTCAAAAATAAAAAATATAATATATTGTAAATTGAAATTGAAGGATTTAATTGAAAGAAAATAAAATTCTTATTAAAGAGCAAAGGAGAAAAGTTAGAAGACAAAAAAGAAGGATCGAAGTACAAATATTAAAAACAAAAAAGATCGATCTGCAATTTATATGGGAAGAGAGAGAGAGAAAAAAGGAGAATAAAGATTCACCAATAATAAATTACCCAACCTTCAATAATACATGTCTGATTAGAAAAAAAAAACATGATGTATGATGACAAATGAAAAGACAAGTTCTACGATTGAAAAAAACCACATTTTCAAACAATTTTTTGAAAATTAGTATTATTTAATTCTAGTTAAAATAAAATAATGCTTTTAAAAAAACAAAAAACCAACTTGAAAAAGATATAAATACCCCTTGATCAATGATTTTTATTTGATTGATCTAAAATGCAGTTAAGTAATATTATTATTCATTCAAATATATATATATAAAACTGAAAATAGCCCTGGGTTGAAGGCATGTATTTTTTTTATTTGATCTCTAAAAACATTTTAATATTTTTATTATTCATATAAAAAAAATACCATTACCTTTCTAAGCTAGGCTAAATGTTACTTGATTGAGGTGCAAAATAATAATTTTATTTTCAAATTCATAATAAATTGTGTCTTGTATCTTTTGCTATAATAAATTAATTGTTCTCAACCCTTTCTATTTTAGTTTATTTTTTTATTTAGGTTGTTGGATTGTCAAATTGAGTCATTAATTCCATTTCAATTTCAAATCATATTGTCTTGGATGAGAATTAAAACAAAAAAAAAACTAGTAAATATGATGTATAAATAAATTTAAAAGATTGTCTTGTATTTGACGATAATACTGGAAACTGGAATTGCAGTAGCTCACAATATGAGCTTCAGATCACTCAAAGTTTTGCAACAATTTAGAACTTGTTTTTTTGTTTTCATGAACTGACATCAACATTAAAAAAACTGTAGCAATCTAGTATGGCCGTTTCAATTCAGAGAAAGAACAAAAGAAAATGTATAGATGCTATTGCATTCAAGAATGAAAGTAATTTAGAGCCAGTTTCAGCATTTCTTTTTCCATTTTACAGGAGCAAGAAATTTGTGGCCACGATCATTTTTGGCTCAGAAATCAGAAGGCAATGCAGATGAAGAGTAGTTGATTTTGCCTGGCAAAGCATATCTCAGAATGTTTGCGGTGGCTGTGGCAGATCCAAAAGGCATGCAAGATCTCCATAATCAGATGGAAAATTCGTTTGAAATGATATGTAGGCACTGTCGAGTAGTCAGTTTAAGAACAATAAAATTAACTTAATAAAATCCACACTCTTGAATCCCTTGATGCAAACAAAACCGGATTATTTGCCAGATAGTTCCTTGGAGAAACAATTCTACGAAGAGTTGCAGATGAGTGGTAAGCATTGTCCTAACTGATAAATCTAGCATGCTATAGTGTTTATTTCTTTTTTCTTTTTGGTTACAAAGAAGAGGTTCAAACCTAAGATCTCTAGGGAGCGGGAGGGGAGTCATGGTGCCACTTGAGCTACCAGCTCTTTGGCTAGGATGTTATAGTTGAAGGTACTTCCAAGACAAGAACTGAGATACAACTTGTATAAACCACACAAATCTCACAATAAGCTACTCTGATAATTTGAATGGATTCACCGATATGTCAATTTCATTAGGAATCCATCATTACATGCACTCAGTTTAGGGGCACACAACTGGGTACCAAGCTGTTATGCAGAGAACAACATAGCATAGAGTAGGGTCTAAATGTGATTTGAGTGCTCTTATACATTGCCTTTGGTGCTCTCATTTTCTACTTTTTTGGATGTCTTCTCCAGGTTTTTCTTGCAATTTCTTCTCTATATATCAACATGTTCTTTTATCCACAAGAAAAGAAGGCCTCAATTAGCATAACTTTCGTGTTCTGCTTGAAAATTTTGCATATTTTAAGCCTGAGCCAATCCTGATTCACCTGAACGCATTTTTGTTTTGTTTTCTAGCATGTTATCCATTCATGCATGTAGACATGCAGACACGAAGTTATCAACATGTTCTCTACTAAGACTTTTTTTTAATCCAAGTTTTGAACAGACCAATTCAATGCAATCCAGTTTCTTATATAAAAGGGCCCAGAAAGAGCTAAAAGAACACCTTTGGAGATAGCATAAAGCATGAAACAATTCATAACGAACCATAATTTTACATTTGGATTATAAGGGAAAATGATGGATGAGAGAAGCGTTTATCTTGGTGGGGTTAGGGCATTAGAAACTGTTCCACCAGTATCTGCAAGACCCAGTAGACTCCGAACACCTCCATAACTTAATCCCTGAATTAGAGACACCAAAATAATCAGAACTTTTAGCTCTCAGTGTCATTTTACAGGACATCTATGACTATTTCTAAACATGATGCGCATGGTATATATCATGTCACATACATATCCTGATGATCTGCAATATAAAAATCAGGCTTAAGTCTCACGCAATAAAACATAGGAATCACAAGAGTTCAGGAAAAACTTACAAACAGTATGCTAGCCAAAGAAAGGTATGGCTGGGCAACCAGTTTTGAAACACAGATTGCGAGGACACCATTAGACATTTCCTTTTCTTCTGTATAAAACTTCCTATAAATCTTGACACCTGGCTTGCCATCAGATCATAACTGTTATACAATTCAGACCTTATAAATTCAAGAAAGCAATCGCAGGTAACAGGTTTTTCAACACATCTCATTCCAAACAATGCAAAGAATTTAAAAGATTACTTGGAGCGAAGAGTGTATTGTAAAGATTCTTCCAGAAATGCAAACCAGAACATTTTAGAAGTTTACAATACAATTAACTGTTATGCACAAGTAAAAGAAACCCTGCCCCCTATACTTAACAAGTTAAATAAAGTCTTGGAGTTTAATTAACTCCCAGCATTACTTGTAATTAAGAGACATGACAACTTAATTCTAGCAACTCATCCTTGCAATGCCTCAACTAAGAACATCATTTTGACAGCACAGTCTAAGCATCAACACAAAACTAGGTTTACCTTCTTCAACAGTTTTAACTCCAGGAAGGACTTTCTCGAGAGTCTCAGCTTGCAACATCTTCAAAAATGAAGCATATCTGCGGACATCCTGAAATAGATAAAATTGTTCTATAGACCAGACTGGAAATAAAAATGAATGAATTCAACTTATAAATGTGGTCTCACCTCCACTTTAAGTACCACAATTTTGTTTACGAGAATCAAATCACCCGGCTCAATTCTAACAGCATCAAAACAAGCCGAACATAAGCTACTACAACAGACATTCACCCACTTTCTAGCACAGAGTTCTTTAAAGATTGCACAATCATTAACTTGCAAATATTCATGATGGTGTACTTAAACCATATGGCAAATCATCTACCTTATGTAATCACCAGTAGCACACCTTCCTTCGATTGTTTTCCTCCCATCTATACACACAACCCCATATTACTAAAGAACATGTCTTGAACCACATAAACAACAGACAATCCAAAAAAAAATTAAAAGCCAAAAACATGGAAAAACCCCATATCAAAGAAACAAAAATAATACCTTTCAAGAGTGAAAAGTAAGGTTCTTGAACATGAATTTCACAATACATTCCCTCCAAAACCTGATCAAGAGAAAAAAAAACCCTTTAATCACCAATCAATATTAATTAAAGATACTCAAGAACCTATAAACAAAAGCTTACATTTATCAATTCAAGTCCCTTCTCTTTAATTAACTGATCCCAATTCTCTTTTTTCTGCTTCAAGTTGCTATCTTTATCACCAAACACCATCTGCTCATAACTTCTACTTACAGCACCAGACTTTACAGACCGATACAAAGCTGAAGCTAAACGTTTATACAACGGATATAGAGCAAACCCATCAAAAGAATCTGCAGCCCATTTGAGCATTTTAGCATAAAAATAAAATCTTTAACTTGAAAAATAATTTCTTATATGGTTTTTATTACCTGTTGGTGTTGGTGTTGGTGTTGGTGTTGAGGGACATAACATATCATTTGGGTCTTCTTCGAGGAGGTTAATGCAGAAGTATTTGGAGAGTCCTAGATTGAATTCTAGGGTTTGGTTAATGTGGGATTCAAGAGTGAATTTTAGCAGCTCCTCCATCCTCTCTCTCTGTTTCTCCATTTTCGGTGTTCCTACTTGCCAATACTCTGTTCTACTTCTGGCGATGGCTTGTTTTCTTTTCTTTATTTTGTCACGTGTGCTGCATGTGATGTTTTTCCCTTCTATATTTAACAATGTTCATGCTTTTCCAATGATACCCTTAGTTAAAGTTTGATTACTCTCTAGAAAAAAACAAATTATAAATAAAGTATAAATATAAATATATTTGATTAAAGATATAAGAATATGAAAAAAATTATTTTTGATATAATTTTTAAGTGAATTTATATACTTTTAAATTTTAAATTATGAGACATAAAGAAAATGTGTTTTCAAAGATAATAGTTTTTATTTTTAAAATATTATTATACAAAACTTCTAATTTTAAAATTGTTTAATTAAAACATGGAAAGATAAAAATAGTTATTATTATAATTTTTAAATTCAATCCAAGAATTGATTTAGGCCATAGTTCAGGTTGATCCCAGTCAATCTAAAAAATAAAAATAATAATTATTATAGTTTTTAAAGTCAATCAAATGATCGATTTAGGGCATAGTTCAGGTTAACCCTAGTAAGTTTAAGAATAAAAATAATTATTATCAAGTTTTAAGAACCAATTCGAAAGTCAACTAGAACAAGGCTTAGGTCATAGGTTAGAGAATAAACACGGGTTGCCTTGGATCAATGCAACGATAAAAATTATTATTATTATAGTTTTAAAACTTAACTTGTGATCGATATAGACAAAACCTAGGTCACGGATCAGGAGGGTCAAGACGAGTTAACTCAAGTCAACATATGAATAAAAATAATTATTATTATAATTTTAAAGCTCGACTCAAAAGTCAATCTAGGACAAAGTTCAGGTTACGGGTCGAGAGGGTTAAATCGGCTTACCCAATTTTATTTTTTTTAAATATCAAAGCAACCTTGTTTTGAATATTTTTTCAAAAAAATCAACATATTTTTTACATGGGTTTTTTATCAGCCAAGTTAAGTCACTCCTTCCAATATTTTTTCTTGAACTCGGACTAGTTAAAGCCTCATGTTATTTCATCAAGGCAGTCTTAGTTTTATGATTAATGTTATTATAATATTATTAATTTCAACATTTAATAAAAACTAAAGTAATATATATATATATATATATAATTATTTTGTAAAAATATATAAGTTTGACAACAATACATATTAAATATAAAATAATTTTTTTATATATTTTATTTTATTTTATCCACCATAAACAAATAAGATATAGAGATATTCAATTTATCTTATACATCACTATCAAATGTAATTTTATCTTTGTTTCATTTTCTATCTTGTCTCTATCTTTTTTGTTCCGTGACAATAATCAAACGTTATTTTATAAATTTAAAAAGATTAAAAGGTTGCTTGTTTTTGTTTAAGTGCGTTTTAAGAGTGTGTTTAGCTTGTAAAAACATCAAATTGATATTTTTTTTAGTAATTGTTTATGATTTTAATGTTAAATATCTAAAAAAACTATTTTAACATGATTTCAATTAAAATAAACTTTTTTTAAAAACATTTTATATATTAATACCAAACACACGGTAAATAACAAAAAGACAAAAGCCCATTTTTTTAAAAACTTTTATCTTGAATCTTCAATGTGTTATAACATCTCAAAAAACATTTGAAAACCTTAAACAAAAAAGAAAATTCAAAATACGGGTTGTTTAAAACTCCATTCATGTTTTTTTCTTCTTTTTTGGGGATTTTTTTTTTATTCTTCTTCGACGCCTACGGTAGAGAAGAGAGGTCGGCTCTCAAAAGGGATTGGGGTTTTATTATTAGTTTAGGGTGACATTGAAATTTTTGGAAACTTTATATTATAGAGGTACAAATAAATTTATAGAGGCCATGGATCGTGTATAAATCAACCACATAAATTGGTAAGGTTATTAGAGTTTATGAGTCAATAGATTCTTCTGAATTCCATGCTAAGGTATTCATAATCGAGAGACTGGCACCTAGAGAAGTACTGGAAAAGTCCTCGGCTGTCATGGCTACCCAGATTGTTGGCCTTTTTTTGTCATGTTCATTTATGGATGTTATATAGTTGATCGTTATGAAACCATTAACATTGATTCTGTAATATGTGCATTTGATCTTGGAAACGAGAAATTTAGATCATTCTCACTCTCTGGATAACTATTGCTGGGATATAAAAATTGGAGTTTATGAAAACTCCATCTATTCTTGTGGTCTTGACGACGACGACAGTTTTGAGTTGTGGTTGATGAATGAGCATGGCGTCAAGGAATCACGGATCAAAATGCTTGTCGTGGAGAGCAACAAGATTGACCCAGAGAAACCACAGTATGTTTTTTTTTCTTTGGTTGCAAAAGAGGGATTCGAACCTAGTTGTTCATTAGAAAACTTGTTCGGTTTCGTGGTTAGCTAGGTCCTCCGCTGGATCAATTGAAATTGACATTGATGGAAGTTAGTTGTGAGGTTGATAGCTTATGAATCTGGAAATGCCGATATGGACTTGTGGTATTTACTTGGCATAATTCGACTAGTTTTAGGATTCAAGGCTTCACAGTCGCCATGATCAAGTGAAAATTGAGATCATGCATTCTTCAGCTTTATTTAATCAGAAGAAGAGCTTAAAAGAAGAGAGCTTTGAGAGGAAAGGACAGCACACAGGGAACAAGTACAGGATCAGTTTCAGGACAATACAACAAGAAATAGCTACATTTAGAACTACGCAAGCTTTGAACTAAAATTAAAACAACAATTTCCAAGGAATACAACAATAACAAACCCATCAATTATTGCGTAGGATTAATAAAACTAAACAAGATTTAATCCTAGAATGACGATTTCAGGGAAGTTATAGTCTGTATCAAAGTGAGGATTAGAAGGAAAGCTGCAGCAACAGTTCCCGTACCTCTCCAAAGATTGCTGAAATAAACAAGTTTCAAGGTTGCCCTTCTACGGTTCCAGGGGTTCTCATAGTAGGCATTCAGCGTTGACAGATATCACTATAATAAGAAGTTTTTTCACTACGTTGGCTAAGGTTGTTCATCAACTTTGAAACTGCGGCGTCATCACCTAGCCAGTTCTTAATAATTCCCTCTTCAGCTAGCAAAGCCACGTCTTCTGCCCTGTCAATAAGATGGTCCATAAACTTAAAGTAGTTGCTGATGTAAGCTTCACCCGGTTTGTAGCACTGCTCCCAGGCCATGACATTTCGTACAAAACGTTCGAAGGAATCATCAACTTCCAAGAGTGGTATTTTCAACACTCCGTTCTCAAAATGTACGTTGAACAAACACTTGTCTTCGGAGACCTGAAACTTCACTCCTCCTTTGCGAAGCGTGACGGCGCTATATTTCAGCTTGATAGGAGGCTTAGAGCAATTGTCTCGCTTGAGGGCTCCTTTCAACATTAATTTCATTAGTAAATCAGTGAAATGCCTTGCATCTGTCGGTGGTGTGGATTTTGGCCCTTGTGCAAATGGGTAATTTTCAAAATGACGGGTGGCAAGATGAAGAAAAGTAATGTTTGGTTCATCTTTTCGAGGGTGATAAAACTCGCTATATATATAGTCGATAATGAAGAAAGGTAGTTGGTTTTCAGGTAGCATCAAGTCTTCTCCTATGCAAGATATCATCCTGGTATCAAGAGTTTGAGGAAAGTCATCATCATATGAATCCTTCAAAAACTCAATGATGAAGACAGCATCCAGCACGATCATCTTACAAATTCTGTGTATGGTGAAGCAGCTCTCTGAATAACAGAGTCGGATACTCTCTTTTTTTCTGAATTCTTCTTAAAAATCTTTCTCATCCATGGCATTCCTTTTAAGGAACTCTCGTAGATATATGTTTCATGGACTGTCCTCTTTCATCATCGCAGTGAAAAGGACCTATTGAAATCAGCTGTGGAGTGAAGGCTTCCGGATTTCTGCTCGAAGTGAGTTGGGAACCCTGTAGATACAGCATTCATCAGCCCGGTCCTTTTGAGGGGCAACTCTTTATTAATTCTTCCACCTCTAGCAAAATATGTCGAAATTTCCGTTTTCCGTCGTCAATATCATCATATCCTCTGTCCATTATATTTGAAGCGCTTGCCTTGTTAGTATCCTCGTCAATGTCTGAAGCACTTGCCTTGTCCTCTTCAATATTCGATGCACTTGCCCCTTCAACTTCATTTTTCATGTTTGAATCACTTGCAGTAAATTTATCCTTTCCCATTCTGGATCGGTAACAAAACAAAACCAAGAATGAATGGCAGGTGTATAGTTCCAGAATAAGGCACTTTTGAGATATATTTTAACAAAAATAATATAGCAATTTCTTTATTATTTCACAATATTAAGGCACTTTTTACCAACATGTAAATCTTAAGAGCGATGCTATAAGAAAATCGTATAAATTTCTTGTATAAAATGTGATAATTACTCTCTTCATTCTTGTCCAATTGTTTAATATTCTCGAGACTTGTACTTCACTGCTCATCACTAAACACAATAAAGCAACTACAAATCTAATATAATTTATTTGTATGCATAGCATAATTTCTAAACTTTTAAATCCCGTCCTTTCTCCTTCATTAAGAGCTCATGATCAAGAAGGAACATAAGTTAAAATTGTGCAAGAAATACTCCTAAGTAATAAGTTATGCTATTCAATTTCTTTGGATTGAGAATGCAGTTCAATCTATGACTTCTCATCTTCTTTTTTATAGTAATCGAGAGGGTGTATCAAGAGCTAGTGCCAGCAAGTTGAAAGAAAAAAACATTGTCTGAAAAACAAAAAAGAAAGGTAAAGCATGAAAGTCTGAATTAAAACTTGCCAAAACTAGAATAAAAGACAACACACTATTTTAGAATGATCGTTGGATATTTGTCCAGTTCAACATAATTTTTTATTGTCACAACAAGCCTCAACCCCATGTATGTATATAGAGTTTAGGATCAAAAAATTTATTAAATATATGATTTTAAATTTAAGTCTTGTGGTTACTAATATTAATGGTTATTGAAGACTTACCTGTTCGTTAATTTTAAAATCCGTAAGGATTAATCGATTTACATATAAGTTGACCTGAACACTTCACATTAATAATAAAAAAAAATTTCAATCAACTTTCATCAATCAACATTAAGATGCTCATAATCATGATGATGATGTGTCTTAGTTTATTATTTTTTATCCATGTTGTCTTTTTCAGAGGCCGGATCTCAGGTTTTATGGGTTAACCTGAAAAAATTAAAAAAATCTATTAAAAATTTAAATATTTCATATGAAAAAATTAAAAAAAATCTTGTAAATAATAAAATTTAAATGAATATTTTAAAAAGTTTTTTTATTCCACATTGAAAAAATACTATATTATCTTTTAAAGTTGAAGTATTTAAACTAAATTTTTTTTTTATCCTATATTTAAAAAAAAAACATATTTGTTTTAATATAGAATGTATATACTAAAGAGTTTCAAATTCCACATTAAAAAAATATTATGTTATCATTTTCAATTAAAATATTTAAAACAAAATTTTTTTATATATATTTGAAAAAATAATTTTTTTTCTGGAAATATAAAATAAATATTTAATAACGGATTTTAAATCTCACAAAAAAATAAAATATTTTTCTAATTTTTATATATTAAACTTTAAAAAGTGTTAATAACAAAACTAAAATATATATATATATATATATATATAAAAATATTGGAGAAAAACCATATTCAAAAGGGCAAAGGTCGAAAAAGGTCGAATCTAGTTCTGTTCTTCATTAAAAAGCTTAGCTACAGTACCCGGACCTTAATTTTCAGGGAGAAAGGTCCGGGTAGAAAGCATTAAGAACCTGTTGTTCAAGTAAGGAACCAGGTTACCAGCATCAGCATTTCGCATGATCAAAACTTTATATATATATATATTAAAAAAAAAAAAAAAACTAGCAAGCCAGGGCTGACCTTGGAGAGATCGATGATCGGACGACTATATCTGTTAAATATGATCACAGGCAGCAGCCGGCCTCTTTCCTATTGCAGCCTCTCTCTCTCTCTCTCTCTCTGCCTGGATGATATCCTGCTCTTATCAGCCCCCTGCTTGGGCCAAATATATAAGCAAGGACTGGTAATTACTAATCATGGCAATAATGCAAAGGCAAAAATATTTACTAGTGAATGGAGATTTTATTTTTTTAACGTAAAATAATATACAGATATTACTAAAATAATTTTGAAGACAAAAATTTAAACTAGTTGGATATAACCTAATAAATGGATGCCACATGGACACCTTATCTCAAAGCTAGAGGGCCAGGCTTATATGGCAATAATCATGTAGGCCTTGTGGATTGCTGTAGATGAGCAAGTTTGTCCCCCATTTCTTTTCCTTTTTTGTTTATTTTTTCATATGATAAATACATTGCAATCCTCCCAATCCAATAAAACCAATTGTTTCCTTCACATGTCTAAACTCATCAAAAACTTTATAAGAAAATCGGTCGGCAAACCTAAAAAAATTCCCTAAACTTGATTGCATCCTAACTAATTTTCACCTTCAATCATGTCCTCTGGGCTTGCTTTTTTTGTCAGCCAGTCTCTCTTTTTAACTGTTAATATTTTTTAAAAAATATTATTTATTTAGATAAGAACTAGCATACTTCGCATTTTGCAGCAGGTGAATAAAATTTTTTTTGTGAAATGTAAAGAATAAATGAATAGTAGAAAGAGTGTTTCTGGGAATTGGTATGAGGATTCAAATCAATTATAGATCTTGGATATGTGAGTACCTAGAGGTATTTTGGTTCTGCACGCACCTGGTAGGATGCAGGATCTAACACCGAATTGGTTTCTACTATTAATTATAATAAAAATAATAATGTTTTTGACAAATAATACTATTTTTGATATGTATATTTAGAATTATAATAAAAATAATAATATTTATCACTTAAATAATTATATATATGAATTAAATGATAATTATAACAAAATAATAATATTTTTATATAATACTTTGAGTTATAATAAAAATAATAATATTTATAACACAAATAATAATATTTTTTATACAAACTCTTTGAATTATAAGAGAATAATAATATTTATAACATACATTATTATATTAAGAAAATCGATGTGAGGTTGGGCGTGGACGCGTCCAGGTCCAACATGGAGTTAGACGCGGTCGCGTCCACTCCCAACATGAACGTGTCTAGACCCAACGTGGGGTTGAGCGTGGTCGCGTCCAGACCCATCGTGGGGGGTGAGTGTGGACACATCGAGGTCTAGCATATGGTTTGGCGTGGATGTGGTTAGGCCCAATGTGGGGTTGGATGTGGTCCCGTCCAACCCAACGTGAGTTGGGCGGGGACGCATCCAGGCCCAACCCTAACATATGACTTTTCATTCTATACAATCTGCATTTCTCTATATTAACCAGCCTTGATATGTTCGAGACATGTCCATCCAAAAAATGCAGACTCTTAAGCTATTTGTAGACTAGTAGTTGTGCGTTTTTCTCTAACACGAAGCTTGCTCTTGGTTTTGCAACCCATGACTCATCACAAACCAACTCCATATTTTTTACGGTTACAGAACAAAGCTATATCCAATCTAGCCTTTATTTTATCCTTTATCTTTCCCTTCACATCCATGACGGTGTTGAAAATGTTTTCAAACATGTTCTTTTCAATGTGCATGACGTCAAGGTTATGACAGAGCAGATTGGTCTTCTAATAAGAAAGCTCTCAAAAGATACTTCGCTTTACTCAATTAGGGGTCAAACCAAAACCAGGAAACTTTTGCTTACTTGATTGAAGACCAAACACAATGTTACCGTACTCTGATACAACATCATGAAATTCTTCACTAGAAAAACACGGGGATGCAACATCCTTTTCAACTCTGCCAACAAAGAAATCTTTTTTGTTTTTTCTGTACCTGTGATTATGTGGCAAGAAACGACGGTGATAGTAAAAAAAAGAAGCTTTACCTTTTTGTTAGCGTGAATGCCTTGTTGTTTTCCATGCAGTATGGACATGCTAGTTTCCCATGCGTGCTCAAACCAGAAAGCATTCCATAAACTGGAAAATCATTGATAGTCCATATCAAAGCCACCCTCATAAGGAAATTTTGTTTCCTCGATATATCATAAGTCAAAGTTCTGGAGGACCACAAATGCGCTAACTCATCAATCAACGGTTAAAGACAAATATCTATATTCTAGCCCGAGCTACTAGGACCAGGTATAACAATAGATAAAACATGAATTCTGGCCCCATACATATTCCCGGTGGCAAGTTATAAACAATGAGTATGACCGGCCATATCGTATATATTTTGCATATTAACTCTGGTTATCATTCTCTAGTTATTTTTTTTATGTTAATTTTTTTTACTCAATCAGCAGTATAAACAAGAAAAAAATATAGTAAATACCTATTCTAGGTCAATGAGAGAAAGTACTAGACCGCTATCTTGTGAGTAGTATGTATCTATATTAATTTTTATTCCACTATTTTTTTTGTTTTTTATTCCACGGTAAAAAATATTTTTAAGTTCATTTGAACATCAATTTAAATTAAGCTTTTTCTTTGAATGATTTTAGAAATAAACTCTTCACAGTACATTAAAAACAAAACTTAATAATTCTTTTATTATTAACTTTAAAATTAAAATCCAAAAATTTAAAAATAAAACAAGTATTTTTTACTATCAAGTCAATCTTAGAAAGTACTCATAGTTATTTGTTTTTCTAAGATATTAATTACAGATTCCTTATGCAGTGAGATAATATATTCGAAAACCATTTATCATTGGGATCAATCCTAATCACGAAAGTTGTGCCTTATTGCCTAAATCTTTGGTATACCTGACTTTTTGATAAGATTAAGACACCAATAGTATTTTTAGTTAATATAAGTTTTTGTTTAATGATTTTAAAAATAAAAAAATAATATTTTTTATTTTTAACTTTAAAATTAAAATCTAAGAAGATTTAAATAAATTAAGCAAGCGTTTTTTCTATCAAGTCAAACTTATAAAGTTACTCATAGTTTTTTTTTTTTTTCTCTAAGATATTAATTACAGATACCTTATGTATCAGTGACATAGTATATTTTCATGGTCTTTTTAAATTATATTCGAAAACCACAAATCATTGGGATCCTAAGCATGAAGGTTGTCGTGCCTTATTGCATAAGCCCTTGTTATGCCAGTATAGCCAACAACTAGTCATTGGATACTGTTTCGAAATTAAAAAAATAAAAAATATTTTTTTTTTTGTTGTAAGAATATATAAATTCATAATAAAATTATATTTTAAATATATTGATTTTATATTTTTCTCTATTCTTTTCCAAAAAAAAAACGTGAAAAACATTTCTGCCCTACATTCAATTCCCATTGCTGTAAGTTTACCCTCTTGGCTTCAATGATTCTATGAGAAGTGGCCAGAAATGAATATTCTATGAATATGTCTTTGATATTTTCTGCCTCTCTAGCTTTTTCCACAGCTCTCAAGTGAAAGAAGTGGGGGACAGGGACAAGGATGAAGTGATTTTTTCAAGGAAGTGGTTAAAACGTCGATTAATCTTCAGCACGACTGACTTTGTGATTAGAGGTCATATAAAGGCCATGCTTAAATTTGCAAAGCTTCTTCACTGTAAGGGCTTGTACATAACATTTTTTCAACACAGAATTCAATCACAAACGCATCCTTAGGTCAGGAGGACCTGTTGCCCTTGATAACCTGCCTGGCTTTCATTTTGAAACCATTCCTGATAGTCTTCCTCCTTCAGATATCGATGCCACCCAAGACATACCTTCTCTTTGTGTCGCCTTGAACAAGAATTTCCTAGCACCGTTTAAAGATCTTCTTGTGAGGCTCCGAAACACTGTGTCCGAGAACAATCCTCCTGTTACTTCCATTGTTTCAGATCCTTTTGCTCCTTTCTCCATCATGACTAGTCATATGTAGTCTGGTAGCATGTGCAGAAAAGCTTGTAGTTATTGTATTTGGTTCGGGTTCTCATTTAGCCTAGAACTAGGCTCTGGTACACGCTACGTTGTGGGTTTGTTTTTTTGTGTGTAAAATTTAGGAAGCGTTTGTTTCTGTATTTGTAACTGCGTTTTGGCAAATTTTAAATTTTTTTTACTAAAATTGAGTTACGGTTGTACTTTTTGGATCGTTTTGAAGTGCTGATGTCAAAAATAATTTTTAAAAAATGAAAAAACATCATTTACATGTATTTCGGCACGAAAAGCTATTTGAAAAGCAACCGCTACCACACTACCAAACACACTCTTAATGTTTTGCTGCATGTTTCAAGAAAAAAAGAGGAATCAACAACTCATGTCATATCATTTTTGATAAGTTAATTTTATTTTAATTAGAAAATAAAAGAATAGATAATGATATTATTCAGACAATTTTTTTTTTAAAAAAAAATTACAATACTATCGAAAATAAATATATGAAAGCATGGAATTGGATAAAAATGGACAAAACAATTGGACCAAGTCAACAAATACTAAAGAACAAAATGAGAAAAAAAAAACTACACAAAAAAATCTAAAATAAAAAATAGTAATAGAAAAATGAGAGTGAGAATTGAAACAAAAAATAAATTAAAGGGTAACCAAAACTTTTTGATTGGAGGGTTAAATTAAATAGAAAAATAACTCAAATAAAAAGAAAAAAGAATGAGGATAAAGGTAAAAAAAATAATAATAGCACACCATAAACTTGGATTAAAGGGTAAAACTGAAAACCAATAAAACTTTTATAAAAAGAATAAAAAAAAATAAAAATTTTAAAAAATAAGAATCAAATAAAAAAATAATACATGAAAAACTAAAATTGAAGGACTAAAACGAAAATAAATAACACTTATACAAAAAGACAAAGGACAAATAAAAGAAGTTAAAAGAAAAGGAACACAATTCTCCATTGGATGGTTAAAATGAAGAGAAAAATAACTACAACAAAAAAGAAAAAACAATTAAGATCCAATTTGAATTTTTTTTTTGAGAATTTGGAAGGGTTAAAATTGAAAAAAATATATACTTAGATTGAAGGGTGAAATTGAAAGAAATAATTATAAAAGGGCCAAGTAAAAAAATTCAAAAAAAAAATTAATATATTGCAAATTGAAATTGAAGGACTTAATTGAAACAAAATAAAATTATTATTAAAGAGCCAAAGAGAAAAATTAGAAGAAAAAAAAGAGAGATCAAATTACAAGTATTAAAAAAAAAAAGACCGATCTGCAATTTATATGAGAGGAGAGAGAAAAAAAAAAGGAGGAGAGGAATAAGAGTTCACCAAAAACAAAGAGAATTTGGAAGGGTTAAAATTGAAAAAAATATATACTTAGATTGAAGGGTGAAATTGAAAGAAATAATTATAAAAGGGCCAAGTAAAAAAATTCAAAAAAAAAATTAATATATTGCAAATTGAAATTGAAGGACTTAATTGAAACAAAATAAAATTATTATTAAAGAGCCAAAGAGAAAAATTAGAAGAAAAAAAAGAGAGATCAAATTACAAGTATTAAAAAAAAAAAGACCGATCTGCAATTTATATGAGAGGAGAGAGAAAAAAAAAAGGAGGAGAGGAATAAGAGTTCACCAAAAACAAACTACCTAACCATCAATAATACATGTCGTATTAAAAAAAACAAACATGATGATGTATCTGATAACAAATGAAAAGACAAGTTCTACTATTGAAAAGACCCACATTTTTAATCAACTTTTTGAAAATTAATATTATTTAATTCTAGTTAAAATAAAATAATGCTTTTGAAAAAAATGAAAAACCAACTTGAAAAAGATATAAACACCCCTTAATCAATTATTTTTACCTGATTCATCTAAAATTCCTAATACATTCAAATATATATATCTAAAAAACTGAAAATAGCCCTGGGTTGAAGGCATGTATTTTTTTTATTTGGTCTCTAAAAGCATTTTAATATTTTCATTATTCATATAAAAAAATACCATGTTACCTTTCTGAGCTAGACTAAATGTTACGTGATTGAGGTGCAAAATAATAATGTTATTTTCAAATTCATAATAAAATGTGTATTGTATCTTTTGTTATAATAAATTAATTGTTCTCAACCCTTTCTATTTTAGTTTCTTTTTTTATTTAGGTTGTTGGATTGTCAAATTGAGTCATTAATTCCATTTCAATTTCAAATCATATTGTCTTGGATGAGAATTAAAACCAAAAAAACTAATTAATATGATGTATAAATAAATTTAAAAGAATCTAACTAGATGACGTAATAAGATCGATCTCAATTGGGGCTTGGGTTTTACCAGGTCAAGCTGTTTGCAAGTTGATTGCCGTGATTTGATTTGAAATGCCAAGCTCGCTACCCTATATTTGAATTTCCTCGTTCAAAATTATTATATATTTATGATAATTAGATAACTGATCTTGAAGTTTCTACCATCAATTCAATAAATTAAGCCAACATTTCACACCAATCTTCTTCTTTTTACCACAAATCAATTATTCAATATCCTCTTGTCAAGAAACTAGAGGAATGCATGAAAACGAACTTTATTTCTTTAAATAATATAGAGTTAACAATCATTTAGATAATGTTTATGGAATGTTTGTTTCATCTCAAGAAACATGTGACATAAATGATAGAATTTACTCGTTGAGAATGGAAGGGTTGATGAAGAGTTAAAAGATCATCCCAGATTCCTTATGGAAAGTACAAACGATAGGATTTTTCTTGTATTTGACAATAATACTGGAAACTGGAATTGCAGTAGCTCACAATATGAGCTTCAGATCACTCAAAGTTTTGCAACAATTTAGAACTTGTTTTTTCGTTTTCATGAACTGACATCAACATTAAAAACACTGTACCAATCTAGTATGGCCGTTTCAATTCAGAGAAAGAACAATGGTAGTTGATTTTGCCTGGGAAAGCATATCTCAGAATGTTTGTGGCAGCTTTGGCAGACCCAAAAGGCATGCAAGATCTCCTTTAATGGTACTGCATTTTGGTTATGTTTCACTGAGAAAAACTTGAGAAAAAGTAAGCAAGAACTAATCTTGCATCTCTCCTTTGCTCTGCTTAGGTTTTGATTGTCTTTCACCATTTCGAAATATTTACATCTTTCCCTCCTTTGTTATAGCTCGTTGAAAAGAGAAAATCTTTCCACTCAACAGCTATGCATAAAGATCATCACGGGACAATAAGCGAGAAGACTCACAGAGAGGATTCTAGCCAAAGAAACGCAGGGCTGGGCAGCTGATTTTGCAACACAAATAGCGATGACTCCGTTGGATCTTTCCTTCTCTTCTCTGTAAAACTTTCTGTAAACTCTAACCCCTGAAAAGAGAGCATTATTGCAATGAATTTAAATTTGATCCAAAAGGTATGAACATGAAGCACAAAGATATTGTTGGGTGCACATTTGGCTATCCCGCATTGAAAAGGAATGGGAAAATAAAAACTGTAGGAACCTAATCATTTATGTTTTTTGGACTTAGTTAATAAACTCAGCCTTAAATTTGTTTTATTTGAACCAATTTTGACATTTATACAATCAAAACAGAAAGATAACTTGATATAATCTAATTGAGTCTTTTAAATCTAGTTAAAACTTGATCAAGTTAATTCCAATATAGTGTTTGGTTAGAAACAATGAAATACAAGGGGTATATTTCTTGACCAAGACAATTTTAAAAATATATTTATTTTATATATTTTTTTACATCTTTCTCCTTAACTAAATACATATTTATTACATTTGTACTAGTGGTTATTTAAGAGCATTATTCGAACACAATCTAAGTAATTTTTTTTATGAAGTGATACTTCGGATAAGTCGAACAACTACATAAGTATATATATAAATATATAAACCAATGAAATACGCATGTATTTTACAACACATCAACTTTGAAGTAACTACTACTAGAAAAAAATAAATGCATCCATTAACTTCTAAACAATGGTGGATTGAAAGAGATGCAATACAAGAATCGAATTTTTGTTATATTTTGTTATTGATAAATCTATTGCTTATGTTTGATTATATTAAGGTAGTGTTTTTTTTATTACATTAAATTGGATGTACATCAAGTTTTCAAATCTGTGCCCCAGATTTGGGGTCTGATAGTCAATCAAAGAAGTGAATTGTGCACTAATTTTCTTTGTTGGTATGTATTTAATCTACCTAGCAATATCGTACCATGAATTCTTGATCCTGTGTTCTTGGAAGTTGGCTTGCACCATTGATCTTCCAGAATTTAATGTAGTATCCTAGGTAAAATGTTGCTACTTCCTAGACTGAAACAGTATGTTCTGAGCTATCTTTGGTTCCAGTTTCCAATTCCTTTGCGACAGATGGCAAACGTGGCTTCACAGAACCGTCTAAAGAATGGTGTTCTTGCTCATGTTGAGCCAGCATTGTCCATATCAGAACCAGAAATACCATGACTAATGAGAGAAACACCATTGATGCCCACACCATTCGAACGTATCTTTTCAATGGTTTGCAATGGTACAAAAGGATCTCAGAAAACGCATCCTTCACCGCTTTACACTGTACTAGATTTTCCATCTCAGGGTACACATTTAGTAGGCTCTGAATGGATGTGCTGTATGCCTCAACTGTTCTATAATAGTTAGGCGATATGAATTGTCCGTTGGCACATGTTCCATTGTCGAAACTGGAACAAGTAAGAACCTTCAATACCTGTGGAGAGTGGAATAGAACTTCATTTAGTGAACATGAACAGAGAAGATATTTGGGGCTACAAAAACTTTTTGATCTTCCCTTTGACATACCTGTGGGATCTCACCGATTCCGATTGTGTTAGCAGGGCACTTATCAGGCTGGTATTGGTATTCAGGTGGTGCTGAGAAGGGATTGCAAACTGTATAAGGTACTCCTTGCATGGTTGATAAGTTTGCATTCACCTGAAATGTTTCAGCAGAAGAAAGGTATGGTATAAATCACATGATAAAACGATAAGGTTCAATCGGGGAGAAAAACAAATTGCAACTCGGAGATAATGTCCTGAGAATCAACCTGATTAACAAGTCTGTAGATCCCTCGACTGACATCAAATAACACTGCTTTTGCTGAGAGCAATTGATCGCAGGGAAGGATTGAACTCAAGCTGTTGTTGTAAGGATTCTGTTGGAAGTTTTCGAGAGCTGCACATGAATCTGTTGAAAAGCTGCAGAAAAATGTTCATGTTCCCTCAATTAGCTGGTATTGAGAAATTGAAGCAATGGAAAGAACTTGGACTTACTTTTCTAAGAAGAAATACAGCCCAAAGAACAACCAGCATAGAACAGTCAGGATCCAACACACAACAATTAATCTGCTAGAGAAAAATCATAAGAAAATGTATATGACAATCAATTCTCTCTTTTAGGAAATGTTCTAGTTCGGCTATGTAAGCGTTGTTTATTTTACTTACACGTACAGTGGTCGCCGTAACCTCAGAGTTCCACAGACTGCAAAAGAATAAATTCAAACACAAAATGAGAAATATATTCAACTTGATCATAATGACGAAGAAAGTGCTACATAATAATAAATTGCCAGCACTTGGAACTTTTCCTGTCCAATTCTGGTTTTACAAGGTTCAAAAGTTGTATCGACCAAACTATAAATTCCAAGTGTGGTAGGACTAAGGAGTTGGACACATAGGGAGAAATACCTGAAAGAGCAATCAGTGCAGCCAGGTTCAAGGAAATTGTCACTGTGGTTACTATATAACTGCAGCAATTATCATAGCTATCTTTTAGACAAGCTCAAATGGACATGTATATACATAATTTGCACGGGAGAGACAAACTTACACTATCTTGAGACCCTTATCGATCAAGTGCCTATTCTTCCGAGCTCTCCTCTGTATATCAGCAGCTTCAGCATCGAGTTTCGCTGATGTGGTGGTAAGGAAGGTAGATGCCTTAGCGGCAGCCCTTTGTTTAGATACTCCTAAATTCTCTTTCATGTCTTTCATTACTCCTGTTGTGTTGTACATGGTTTTCCACGCGTCGTTCGCCGTGTCAATGATGATGTCCGCCGCATTTTTAGCTCGTGAACGGAACTTTGCATTCCCTCCAAGAACTAGCCCAGATGCAGTTCTGCAGATAGTGTTTCACTTGTCACAAACTGTTGCAGCATTTGTGTTATTTGGATTTTGGAATGCATATGTGGTGGGACTTACATTGCTAGGGTAGTGAAAAATATAGCCAACAGAACAGGCCAACATTGCTTGTGGCAAGGTAATCTTTTCTTCAGGTGTCCATACCTTCTAGTTTTACAGCAGAAAGCAGTTGCTAGCAGAAAGCCTCCATATGCTATGCCACTCAGAAGCCAGATTACCCCGATGACATATCCATAAACTCCTGTAAATATGGCTGACTGCAGAAAATACAACATGTTATTTCTCTGTGATTTAGCTTTTACGAAAATTTCAGAAATAACTAAATCATTTTGACCATACTACCATGCTACAAGACTAAAGAAAATCTTCTGGGATTACATCAGTAAATGCTAAAATTATGGTGGCAAAACTGATTTTCTACACGGGTTCATGATTTTCTGTAATTAATATCTATTTAAAGAGAGAGTGAAAGGGAATTACACTCCAATAATGTTTGTTTTTGATATCATATCCTCCTTTATATTTCTTGAAATTTTCAAGTGGATCCAGCCTCACAGTATCATCTGACCGTATCATAGGTTGTGACACATTGTTTACATCACGAACATATGTACCTGATAAAACAAGAAACATGCCAAGAAATCAATCAAGAGCTTAAGGGCTAATTAGTTTTTTCCAACTAACGAAAAGGGCTAGTTTGAATTCTTGGATTAAAGCCTACTTCAAGTTTCAAAACCTTATTCAATGAAATTATCAGGTCTTACCAGGCTTAGAAGAATTTGAAGAGAATGTTTGTCCTCCAATGAGATTTGAGCCTAAAATGACCAGGAAAATTAAGGAAACAACCAACTGCGTCGCATCTGTGGAGCCCATTTTCAACCTGTCAAACAATTAGGAATTAGTAAACAAATGCTCATGTAAAATTGCTTTGACCAAAATTGAAGCAGCCATGATTTTCCACCTAACCTTCTGCTAATGCTAACGGTGCTTTTGAACCACACGAAGAATGGACTGACCTCGCCCATCAAACAAGTTTTAAACAGAAAAACTAAAACCCATCATACAAATTCTCAATACTTAAACCGGAACCTGATCAACAAGAGATGATTAAGAGAAGAAGGTGGTTTAACTATAATTTTCATGGTTAAACTAATAAACCTCTCTAAAGGAAAAGAAAAGATTAAATAAAAAAAGGGCAATACTTTAGCTTCAAGTGTGAATGGAGGAGAAAGATACCTTCTTCTCCATTAAAACGTGTGCACAAATTTTACAGAAGCAACTTCTTTGCAAGTTCAAGAACATTTTTTAACCTAATGAATCTGAACACAGGAACCGCACGTAGGGAGCAACAAGATCAACAATTTCTCCTCAAGAATCACAAAAAGTTTCAAGAAAGATTATGTATGCATGCATGTTCTCCCAATTCTGTTATCCATATTGCTCTATTGTACAAGAGGTTTCGAGTTCAAATCTCTTCGGAGTAAAAATGACAGAATAGAAAGAGAGAGCACTAAGGGCATATAGAAGCCACCAAAATTTGAGAAGTCACACAACAAACAACAAAATATCTATTCAGATAACTTACCAGAAGTACTAGGAGTTAACCAGTCCTTCAAAACCCTCCTTCAGCAGCTAAATATCTTCAATCTGTAGTTTAATATCTCAACAAAAACCTTCCAAGATTTTCAAGTTTTCTCCAAAATCCTCTAACAGAAACTCCTCATGGATGATCAGAAGGTTAAGTATCTATGCAAATCCAGCTCAAACCCGAGATGAAGGGAAGAAAATATGTCGTATCCCCCAAGTCAAGAATGTCAACTGAAGAAACTTCTCTAGAAATTCAAATCCCTTAACCAATTTATCTTCATAACTTCGAAGGAAATTACAAAAATCTTTGAACAACATCAAATTTTCAACCCACTATTTCAAATACTTAATTAAGCTCGCCCGTCTCAAACACTCCCATAAATGAGTAGAGAAACTTTGGTTATTTTTCAACTTAATCCACTTCTAATCAGATTACACCAACTCCATACAACCTTTTTCTTGCACGTCTTACTTACTCGGTTCTAAACAGTGCCAAAAGGTAATGGAGTTGCATGACGATGGTCAAGCGGCTAAAAATCACTTGTGGTCCTTGTACTTTGTGTCATAGTAAAATCAAATCCTTCACATCTAAATTAAAACAAATCAACCCTTTTTCTTGTAAATAATGATGATATGAAACTCCTTTTATCAAACTCACTTGCTTATTAAAATTCTAGATGAATGCAACATGTAATGAAATAATTAGATGGGAGTTCTCAAAAATGTTAAGGATATCTCACCAGCCAACAATCATGGATACAAGTAGATCAATGGTATATCGCCAACCAGTAATAATGAACACAATCACATCAAGAAAATCAAATTTCCTTAATTAGCACCATATTAAACAGCACTAGATTTCCTGCTATCATTGACCATGCTGCAATATTGCAATTAGCGCATGATAACCTTGTATATATGTGCGCGCGCGCGCTATTATTATGAATAAACATCAATCATAAAACCATCTTTGTTCTATTAGATGGTATCAGAAGCTCTAACGAACAATCAAAATACATGGCCTTGTCTGAATCCAGCCAAAGCTCAACCCAAAGCCCTGCTGTTGTTCTTTCCACTTCCAACACACCAAACAATCTAGTTGCTTCATAACTTCACATTAGACTCAATGACACAGATTTTTCTGCCTTGCGTGCACAATTTAAGTCACTTTTTATTGGATATGACTTGCTTGGCTATGTTGATGATTCAGATCCAACTCCACCAATGGACACCCCTACCTAACTCTTGTGGTTTAGACAAGATCAATTTCTTCTTCAGTTTCTGAATGTGTTGTCATTCTCATAGACTTATACAAAACATCTCAAAAGGTTAGCAGAAGCTAAATAATCTTTTTGCTAACCAATCATGATCTCGTATTATGCACTTGAATGATAAATTGACTCTCTTTTGTGGTTCCTGCTCTGTTTCAGACTATCTTCAATCTACAAAGTCCATCATGGATGAACTTGCTATTAATGACACCCCAGTAACTGAAATCGGAGCTTTAATTCACATCATTAATAGCATTGGAAGTTAATTCAAGGAGTTGATTACTCCAAATAAAGATGATACCTATGAGTGGCCAGAGTTTCAAAGTACTTCCTCAGATTCTCTAATGGTATTGAATAGCACAAGTGTTCCTTTATCAACTTGACAAAATCGTTTGGGACACCCTTCTCTTCATATCTTGCAGCAATTACTTAAAAATCTCTTTATTCATCTTTCTTCAGCTAATCTCAAGTCTTTCCCGTGTGAATCTTGCTTGTGCAATAACAACAGTCATCAACTCCCTTTCGGTACTTCAACACTTACAAGTCGTTATCCACTTGATCTAGTTTATAGTGAAGTTTGGGGACCGGCCCCATCAATTTCATCGATCATTTTACTAAATATACATGGCTTTATCCAATGAAAAACAAGTCCGATGTCTATACCATACTTCCTAAATTTTCTTCTCACAGTTTGTAAGACTGTACAGATGGTGGTGGTAGTGAGTATCAAAAACTAAGAACTTTATTTGCGTATTACTCATCTTCTTGTATCTTAACACACTAGTGCTGTCGAACATCGACATCATCACATTGCTGAAATTGGTGCCTTCAATATTCTAGTCTTTTACTTTTCGAACAGCAATATATCTGATTAATTGATTGTCTACACCACTTCTAGATATGAAAAACATTATTTTAAAAAGCTCTATAAATAATTGTCTAGCTGCAAAAAAGCTATGCACTTTTGGTTGTTTGTGTTATCCATAACTTCGACCCTACACTAAAAATAAACTTCAAGCTAAATTTCGTCTCTATGTTTTTTTCGGATATTTTAAATCTCAAAGTGCCTATATTTGTTTCGACACTTAAAGTGCCTATGTTACCCATAATTTATAGTGATAATCTTGGTGCCACGAATTTCTGTGCCAGTCATGTGTTTCACTCACGAATAAAACACTTAGCGCTTGATTACCATTTTGTTCTTGTTCGTGAGAAGGTTAATCAAGGTCAGCTTCAAGTCAATCATATTTCAACCAAGTATCAACTTGTTTATGCATTAACATAGGCTCTCTCTTAGCAAAGTCTAGGCTTTCTACGGTCCAAGATTGGTGTCTTCGATGGAAGCAGTACCATCTTGTGGGGGCATGTTTTGGATATCTCACCAACCAACAATCATGGATACAATCAGATCAAGGAGACCTCACGAACCATCAATCATGCACATAATCAGATCTCCTTGATTGGCTCCATATTAATCAGCACTAGATTTCCTGCTATCATTGGCCCTACAGCAATATTGTATTGCCATAATCAGTGCATGATAACCTTGTGTACTTCCTTCGTGAATAAACATCAATCATAAAACCATTTGTATTCTATTATAAATACATCATATTATGAAATAATTGGATAGGAGTTCTCAAATAGTCAGTGCTTGGAAACGAAAGGGTTGAGTTGATTAAGTATAAAGTAGAGGAATTAGCTTGAAAAGATGTAAAAAGTAAAGGGATCGTGTGTGATTTTCAGCCCATGAAATACGAATTTATTTCCTCCCCAAAAGTCCATCTCGTTGTCTCCTCTCTTATAGAGTAAAAAATAGACCAAAATCTTGCATTCTGGTCAAGGTAAAGACCCCTTTGGGCTTTGGGTCGTCGTCTTTTGATTTGTAACTTGTTTCTTTTATTTAAGGTGTGAATGAATCTAACTAAGACTGTATTAAAAGACAAGGAGCACACATGTTGCCTTGCCTTATTAAAACTTGAAGGAGAAAGGAACCCTCTTCTCACCACTTGCTTTGCCGACCAAGGAGAAGTCAACAAGATACAACAAAAAAAAGAAACATTGCAACAGTACAAAGGTAAAAAGAGATAGGATTTTATTGTTTTTTCGGCTTAAACTGACCGCAAAGAATTCAAGAAGTAAGGGGGGAATTTTAGAGTCATTTTGTTGGTGTGTTTTGGACCTCCCAAATGCACAGTAATTGAACATCATAGTTTTAGAGTTACTCGGATTAACAGGTTGAAAGATTTATAATTCAGATCACAAGTCAAGTCGTGATTAATGACTTTACCTAAGATACTCAACTTCACTAGTAATAAATAGCCTAGTGGATACAAGATTGTAGAGTATAAGATGATCCCAATCTATCCCTTTACGCTAGTTATGACATGCACAGTTTCTTAAGGGAAAATACTTCCTCATTTTGTATTAATTGCATCTATGCTAAGTTACGTTACGTTATAGAGGCAGACATAGTCTCTCTCTTTATCTTGGTGCTAACGTTCAAAGAGTATTATTGTGTCCGTTTTTTTATCAAGGAAAGTTGGCTCTTATTTCTTAAGTAACTTCAAGTGTCCTTCTTGAGGGGGAAAAAAAAACTAAATATGTTACAACTACGTAGAAAACCTACATCAATTTAATAGCTGAAAATCGATGCATGTCGGATACTCTCCAAAGCTGAAAGTGTAATGATTTTTTTTTATGCACTAAGAGAAGATGGAATTTAGCTTAATCAAAGCAAAATGGTTGCCAATTCATCCCACTATGAGTCCAAAAAATCAATCTCAGTGAATGATGAAGGATAGGAATATTTCATTAGCTAGCATGTCGGCTACTTTCCGAGTAGTTTCTGGTCATTTTCTAGAGAGTAGCAATTTTTTAGTGAAAGTCAAATGAATGTATTACACGGTAGAAAATACATGTAATATAGTAGAGATCATTTTAGCTTTTGTGCTGGAGTAGCGACAACCCCCCTGCTAGGGCATGGAGTATAAAAATAAAAATAAAAATATGTTTAGTTGAAGAGATTAGAACATAAAATAAATCTAAATTTAAAATAATTTTAAAATGAATTGTTGTCCTTTGAAACAAATATAGAGAGAGATGTTTCTTTCATCTCCATCTTTTGTATTAATCATAGAAGCATTATACAACCTTTTTATACTATTTTGAACTTTTATCGCATCACTACCACAACACTAATTACACAAAATTCAACCCTCTCAGACAAGTTTGCAGTTACAATTGAAACAAGGCAATTGACTTGCTTTGTTGATGAAGAAAGGGATAAAATGGAATTGAATTCGAATGAAAATCTGAGACATGACTGAGAACTATTTCAAGGATGAGCCATAATTGCCTCTTGTTGCTCCTCTAGGGCTATAACAACTACAGTGATAGCTTGATCCATGAAGCCCAAAAGAAGTTTTAACAAAAAAAAAAAAAAAAACAGTTCCTTGCGACAGAAGATTATCTAAATTACGCCCCCAAACTCCACACACTTCCCTGGAGTTTTCATGTCACAAAGAAAGCGCCTTAATATCTACTTAGCACAACACTAATCAGAAGGTAATTAAAGGCACAAATTTTTCATCAAGACAGCTAATGACATCCAACACTAGTTATTATTATTCTTCATTCCCTGCTTTCTAGACATAAACTACATCGAAGTAGAAATATACTAGGGGGGGAGTTTTTTTTTTTTAGAAAAAAAAAAGACACTAAAAGCCATTGCAGTTAATGGCATGCTGAACTAGGAGGGCATTTCACATTGGAAAATGATGGTCAGCTTGGTGGCAGTTATTTTCTACAGGCAGATTGATGCTTGCATTAGAAGGTTTGATCATGCCTTGTGAACAGACTGAAGATGACTATGGCCTAGGAAGGTTTGGAGGCAGAAGGATGGTGTCAGCTAGATCATCGTTCAACTTGACTGGAAGTGGTGGCATCTGCTTCATTAGTTCTGGCACATCATTCATCCTGCAAATAAAACGAAATCAACAGGGATTCTATCTGGGGAAAAAAAAACTCCTTTCATCCTAACTATATCAGTCTTAGACTCTGACCTAACACCTTTAATCATATCTGTAATTGAGATTTCAATTGATTTGATAGAAGACTATATGGAGCATAAGCAAATGAATGCTTTTATGCACCCAAGCAGGGAAAAAAGAGCGAAGAAATATACAGTATTAAGCCATCATAAAATCTACGTGATAAAAAAATGAAGAACTAAAAACATACTGGTTCATAATTTTGCGGATGTTGTCACGCGTTTGGCGGAGAAGATTGAAGTTCTCCTGTATCTGAAAAGATGACAATAAATGAACGCAATTTCAGTTGATGGCCACCAAAATGCACAAAGGGAGACTTGCAATAAAAGAGCACTCGTAAAAAATATCACATGCATACAGTAAGAGATGTTGTTTGAGTAACACATACATGAGGAAGAGAGGGAGAGAGGAAGAGAGCGAGAGTAAAGGCAAACAATGCATCTAGTCAAACCCATTCAAATCATTTGTTTCATGCATCAAGTTATTGACAGATTATACAAAATATAAAATTGCATTCATCAGATAATCGCACCATATATACTCATCCCAGTGAAAAGGATGTGTTGGAAGGAGACCCATATCATACTGCATAAACACTTTCCTAACTCTAAATTCAGTAAACGAATAATGTGAAATAATGAGATCATGACAGAAGTATTAACCTGAAAACTTGCAAGGTTTGCAGAAATTTGATTTAGAATCTGTGCATTTTGCTTAAGAAGCTCTCCTGTAATTCCACCAATTGCTGCAAGGGGCAAATCATAGCTCTTTAATGTAACAGGACGGTAACCAAAGGGTTAAAAATACTACAGTATTAACACAACTAACATAAGATGTCTGGAAAAACTAAGGCTTTGTTGATAGGAGTTCAAAATTTTATATTTTGAAAGTAAAATATTAAGGGTGTAAAATTTAAGGGGCTGCAGAATGTGTCAAGGATGTTTGGTAGGAGTTCAGAAATTTAAAGGTATTAGGGGATCCCAGTGCAAGTCAAATCAAATTTTAAGTTACGCATAAATACAAAATATAAAATAATATATATTTTGCGGGCACCAGATGTGTGGTGGAAGGGAAAGGAAAAAATGGGCGTTAAAGCTGGCAAATTGAAGTAACAAGGATAAGCAGATAAAGTTCAAAAAAAAGAAAAAGGAAAAGTATGCGTTTCCAAAACTGTTTGGAATAAACCCTCACCATCATATGAGATGCCTTCTTCACTTTCCAGTGGCATCATCGGAGTTGCAAATGGAGAAACACTGGGGCGGGCAGCCATGAAGTTAGAAGTCTTTGCAGAAGGATCACCATGTCTTTCCTGTGAAGAAGAAAGCAGAATATATAACATAAGCATTGTACATTCCAAGAAACCAAATCACTTTTAAAGATTCTCGCTACACGTTGTGTATTGTTATGTACTGTGTGACGCCACAAGTTAATATGTGTCAGAAAAGGTATTGTCTTTGAAACCATAAATGCCAAATTGTTTGGCAATCACCAGTTTCATACATTAGAAATTTAGTTGTGCCAATTAGATGAAACTATAGGCACTCTAAAGCATATTTTCCTTTGAAAAGGTTGAGAACACAATCTAAAAGCTTCTGTATGAATTGTGCCAATTTCATGCCCATCCTTATCAGATTTATTATTTACAAGCCTGTATTTCTCACTTGTCTGGTAAATCCTGCAGGTTGACAACAGTACAGGTCTGAATGAGAAACTATCTCAGTGTTATGGTGAACAAACTATGGCCCACAGCTGGGTTTTTAACACCCTGCATGTGACACAACTATGGCCTGAGCAGTAATCCTTCAGTTCAATACACAGGACCACCCAATTAAGTAAACGACACTAAATTTACACAATAAACAAACAATACAGAAGAAATTAATGTGTTTAAACCCCAGTTAAATGTGTGTGCTAATTCAACAGGATGTACCATAATTTAAAAAAAAAATTAGAGCAACTCCAACAGAAGAGATTCGCCACAAAATAAAAGACATCATACCTTTTTATCTCTACTTCGACGTGCTAGATTATCTTCCTTCCTTCGCTTGCTCTGTTCCTTTTTCTGGACAAAGAAATAAATCAGTTTGTAGTTTTGACTCACAGCCAACAGATACATCATATAAAAAATATAATTAGCAATAAAGTAAAGCTACAATATGAACCACCAAGTGATTTATTTTCCAAGCTGTCTCTTGTAAACCAGATATGCACTGTTCCAAATATAAATCGTTCATTGGTTGATTGATTATTTAACTACAGAATTAGCAAGTTTTGGCAATCTTACTAACAAAAATCTTGATGCTAACAATTTAGCAAAGGCTTCATGTAGAAAGATATTAGACTAAGAGAACTTACATTCATCCATCTGCAACGCAAAGCTACATCTCGGACTGTCTTGTTTGGTAGATTCATAGCTATCTTTGCATAACGTACTACGTTTGTTTCCTCTGCAAAACTGTGGGACATAAGGAAAATCAGGTTTTAGATTAATCAATTGTGAACCAGTACTAGGTTAAAGAAATTGAATTTCATTATCTTTATTTTTTTTTCCAGTAAATTACTGACTCTTTGACTGAAAATTGAAGATTCAACAACATAAAGAAAAAAGAAATTTAGTTCATGATTTGCTCAAGAAGAGTTCGTTTCATGACGCTGTGGTTCCCATGATAATCGTTTTTCTATACAGCTTTCTTTCTGTAGCTTAATAGGTAACTAAAAAGAAGTAATAAACAACAGACACTACCTTTTGGGAATAACAGGACGCCAAAAATTTCAAATACTCAGCTAGAAGGATCTCGGAGCTGAAGAACAACGCTTTTCAACTAATAATATTTTTCTAAAATATTGATCCAGGATGGCAATTTTGTCACTTGATCAGATAAAAGATAAAAGTAATAAAGATATTTTTTTGACAAATTGAGGACAGTGACTCTATTTGCAAGTTCTCATTGGTAAGGCACCAATGATTAAATGAAATAAATTAGTATGGTTTTGGATAATCATTTATGCAGTTATATTGAAAGACAATGCTACCATAAACTAAAATCCAAAATCAAGTTATTGTATTAGAGACCGCAAAGAGTGGAGCGAGGGAAAAACAAGGAACTTGGTTAGTAATGATTCTGCTTCAGAATATGATATAAACATCATTATGCTGTTTAAGACTGTAAGTTGATTACCTGACAGAGAAAAGATTTCTTATGTGAAACTTAACTCAATAGCTAAAACTCAGTTCGGAACGAATGTAAGCGACTACCTACCAAAACTTAATTGAAAAGTTGAATTGGAGTGCTTTAATTTTGTGAAAAATCTAGACCGCAGAGAGTGGAGTGAGGGAAAAACAAGTGACTTGGTTAATAATGTTCTGCTTCAGAATATGATATAAACAACATTATGCTGTTTAAGACTGCAACTTGATTACCTCGCAGAGAAAAGATTCCTTATCTGAAACTTAACTTGATAGCGAAACTTTGGTTCACAGCGAATGTAAGAGATTACCTACCGAAAATTCATTGAAAAATTGAGTTGGAATGCTTTACTTTTGTAAGAAATCATATTTCAACAAATTATTCAGCAACAATCCATGCTAAGACTTTCATTAGAAACTCATTTTAGTCTAGTTACATTAACAATAACTACTGCAGAATTGTCGGTAATACCAAATAATCCAACAAGAACAAATCCTACAAACACCAAAAAGAATTCAAATTTCAACTCCAGCTGCAATTCACCAAACAATAATTTATCGAATAATCAAAAGCTCATCAGCCCTCGATTCCAAAGAAACCAATATACAAACCAAGAAAGATTCTCAAATAATAATAAAAAAAAAACATTAAATTCAAGAAACATTCCAAAAAAACACCAAAAAAATCATCAAAATTCAAAACAAGAAAAACCCAAAAGGCAAAAAAACTTACTCTACCAATCCCTCTTCAAGAATTGTCTGTTCTTCAAAAGTCCAGTCGGTTGATATACCAGGATTGTGCTTCAAAGAAGAACCAGAAGGAGGGTCCGAATTACCATTACTTGGATTGTTTCCATTGAATGAAGAAGGAGCTTGATTTCCATCTTGATTATTTGTCCCAGATGGGTTTGCCATTGAAAGACAATCTTTTTCCAAAGTTTATTTTCTAACTGTCTATACAAAAAGAAAAAAGAAAAAAAAGGATTGAATCTTTATTAAAAAGAAAAAAAAAAGATTCAATCTTTTTATGTATATCTATATACAGAGTGTGTTCTTGACTGAAGGGAACTCTATTCAAAATGAAATTCTAGAGAAATTAAGAGAGGGGAGAGGGGAGGTGTACGGAATTCAGAGGGGAAGGGTTTTTTTTATTATTATTTTTGAAGGTTGGGAGGACTGAAGAGGAAAATAAAGGAATTTTTACTAAAAAAGGGGGAAATTGGAGTGTATTTTTAATTTTTTATAGTGTAGGAAGAGAAGGTGGATGTGGAGAATTAGGTGAAGGACTAATCTGCCCTTTGTGTCATTATGAATTGTTTGTATTAATTATGGTAATTTGATTTTGTGGTTAATTCCAGTTTTGGGTTTTATGATTTTAGGAATTTTTTTGGGATTTAAGGAAAGGAGTCGGATTACTATTTTTAAGGGGTTTCATGATTTTATTATTTTGAGTTATGAAATCAAATTTAATAAATAAATAAACAATGGAAATGTTTTATGTGAAAATGTGTTTAAATGGAAAATTATGTTATGAGAGATAATATTTAGACATCTTTGTTAGTCTAATCACACGTAATTCTTCTTCATAAAAAATAATAATAACAAAATAGTGCATCATTCTTAATTGTTTTAAATTAATAAATATTTTTTTTTCTATCAATCTTGAAGGCAGATTTTAGGCATTTGTACTATTTTTTTATGTCAATCAACAAAAATAACTTTTTAATACTATATTTTTTTTGTAAATAATATAATTTTGGTGTTAAATAGACCAAACAAAGTAATTTTTAAGCAAAAACAATAGTATAATACAATTTTCCTGTTTATATCTCTATCTCTATCCTTTCAATAATATATAATAATAATAATAATAATAATAATGGCTCTCCTTCCAAATTGATTACTCAATTGTTAGCAAGTCTCAGCATAATTAAGTTGTTAATTCAGACATTTTCGAGTATCAACATTTTATCTTGAAAATGATAGAACACAATAATTTGAAAGTAAAAAACAACAATAAAAGAGTCAACTTGAAGTCATATGGATGGTGTTAAGGATAATAATAATATACGATAAATTCATTAATGAGGTCAAAGTTTAGAATAGATAAGAGACAAACATTTTTTCCATAATTATTTTTCTTTAATTTAAATAAGAAAACAATATTATGAATAGCATTCCACTCATCTCCAATTAATTAATGGCACGTTGAGAGTGTGTTTATAGTTGTTTTTTAAAGTATTTTTTACTTGAAAATACATTAATATAATATACTTTTATTTTTAAAAATATTTTTTAAATACAAAAATAAATAGACTATAAACCCGAAACTTTAAAAACCATGTTCTTACAAGTAAAGAGGATCAACAACAATATACATGTAACATTTTAGAACAATTATTTTAATTTTTTTTATATGATAATAAAAAGTATTCTCGGGCTAACCCTAGTGGAATTTCTCCTAGTTTTTTGACAAATCAAATGAGTACAGAGTCTTTCCTGACATGGGATTTGGGTATGATTTCAAAGACTTTTTCCATACAAGAAACCTCACATCATTTAACAAGAAAGATTTCAATTCGTAGAGACTGGAAATCAAGGCTTGTGTCCATTAGGGTCACTTCAGGAAGAGAATTGTCCAGACAAGATGTACGAGATTGGAAGATTTGACAGGAGACAAATGGGGCTTTAACAATCATGAACACATGGACATGGTGTCTGTTCGTGTCCAGAAAGAAGTAACCATGGATTCCTTAGAGTGGTCCTTGCACTAGATAGATGCTCACAGAGGAAAGTGATTTCTCTTGTACTTGTTTGGGGTAGGCTAGAGGGGGGAGGTCTCCTGCTATTTCCCTTAACCAAATTGGAAAAAAGCAAACTTTTTATTTTATCCTGTTTTAAAAAAAAATTAATTTTTTTATTTTTTATATTTCAAATTAATATTTTTTTTGATGTTTTTATATTATTTTAATATGTTGATATCATAAATAATTTTTTTAAAATAAAAAAACATATTATTTTAATGTATTTTCAAGTAAAAAACACTTTAAAAAACAATAAAGATCATTTATTTACGCGGCTGCGGCTGCTTTTAAAGCAAATTATGTAAACAATATGTTTGGTAACAATAAAACGCACATTATTGTATATATGAGGTCCGTTACAACTGTTGGTTCGTGAGAAGCATCTCTCAGCTGCTTCTCACGCGGCCGCGTCTAGTGCCTAGGTGAAATTAATTCACCTGGACACTGTTCACTTTTGAAGTGAACAGTATTGATTAACTAAGCACTGTTCACGTGTACAGTGTTTCAACTATTGATTGGACCACGTCCGACCTGGTAATTTTTTTTTATTGTGTTTTACTCGAAAAATTAGTATTTAATAACACTACATAAATTAGAAAGATATCACATGATGACGTAGCATTTGTAGAATTTGATCACAATTCTAATTATGTTCTTGCCAGGTCCGACCCAGTTAAAAAAATTCAGTTTTTATTTTTATTTTAATTGTGTTTTATTCAAAAAATTAGAAGGAGATCGTTTGATGACGCAACAAAAAATTTCAGTTTTTGCTGTTGGCTTAAGAAACCATGGAAAATATAGTCCTTGTTAGATAAATTTTGTACGCGATAACATTGCATAAAGTTTAATGGAATAATAAAAAATATTTGATATCAATATTATTTATTTCATGATATAATAACAGTAGTTAAATCTATAATATTTAAATTAAAAATTATATATATATATATATTAATTATTTTATAACCTCAATTTAAAAAACATTGTTTTAATTAAAAACATTAAACTACTTTTTATTCAACCTCAATTTCAACCATGATTTTAACTAAATATATAGTTTTCCAAACCAACCTCAACTAAAAATATATTTTATAAAATATTTTTAAAAAAACTACAACCTTAATACCAAACACACAAGAGTATACATATTGAATGATTGGCATGTTATTGTGATGGTTTTTTTCTTCTCCTTGAAATAATTTAAGAATAAAAATATGTTATTTCCATTGATTGCCGTTTAATCTTATTTATTAGAAAAAAAAAGGATTAAGAAAGAAATAAAAGGAATAAATAATAATTCACTCTTAGATATTTGCCTTTCGGTCAATTCACTTTCAATAATTGGGCAATGCCAAAAACAAATCTTAGAAAATATATGCAATCATTGTCTGATAGGGAAATAGCTAATATGAATGAAAGCTCATGTGAGCATTTATGTTTTGTTTTAATCATTAATTGCGTCGACGACTCATTTTCTTTGACATTTATGAACCTTGTTTAGGTTTGAAATAGCAATCTTTAGCGTATTTATTAAACTTCATTAGAGAATTAATTTGGGTTGGAAGGTTAACCCTAAAAAATATTAAAAAAAAAAAGTTAACAAAAGCTAAAATGAAATGAAAACATTGTTCATTGAATATAGTGTTTTCATGGCTTTGCCCTTTCCACGAAGAAAAAAAAAACTTAAAATAACTATTAGAAGCATTAAAATCTTTTCACAAGACTTATTAATTATAATCAAATTGATTAGAAAAAACTAAAGTTACTTCTATTACAAAATCATAGTAAATATACCAAAATACTATTGAAAGCAAAAAATATTAAAATTAGTGTTTAGTGTTAAGGGGCATTTTGTTTTTTGTATTTTTACAATGCTTTCTTTTTTATTATCATGTCAGCTGAGGGAGCAATTCGATATATCATAATATATATATATATAACCAAAATATCCTTGAAAGCAACAAAAAAACTGGTGTCAAATGACATTTTTATATTTTTCATAATGTTTTTTTTGTTATTATCAAGTCAGTTAAGAAAAAAATTTGATATTTAAATAAATATAAAAAAATCATAAAAAATAAAAATCACAATGAAACAACCAAAATGTCTTTTAAAGCAAAAATAAAATAAAAATAAAATTAGTGTTAAGGGGCTTTTTCATCTTTTCACAATGTTTGGCTTTTTTTTTCTCATGTTATCATAGGGAAATTTTGATCTTTAAATAAATATAAAAATAAACAAAAAATAAAAAAACAAAAAGTTGTTGTCATGTGTCTCCTATAAGTCAAAACTCACTTTATGCCGTGTTATTGAAAATGTAGTTGTGTTCTTTTCCATATAAGGTTATGCTTGTGGTTTTTGGGGGCAAGTTTTATCACTAATGATGCTTTTCTCTCTTTTCTTTTTAAAATTCATTTTCATCTTGCAAAATTTTAAAGTTGTCCTTTTATTTATGTAGATTTTCACTTCGATTCTTATTTTTTTTTATTTTCTAGATTTCGTTTTTGATCTTTTTATAAAACTTTAATTTGTTTTCAATTTTATCATTCAATTTCAATTTGAAATATACTATTTTTTTTATGCATTTTGTTAAATTGATTTTTTTTTTCAGTTTCATCGTTTAATAAAAAATTAATTTGTATTTCTTATTTCAATTTTGATTTTTTTGGGTCTTTCTATTAAATTAATTTTTCTTTCCAATTTCACCCTTCAATTAAAAATAATGTTTTTTGTGTGTTTTAATTTTGATCCTCATTCTTTTAATTGTTATTTTTTAAAATTCTTCTATATAATTAAAATTATTTTTAAAATTTCATCCTTCAATATTTGATTAATTAAAAATTGAGTTTCATGTTTTTTCTAGATAAAGTGCTTTTAGTCTATTAACTCGAGTTACGAGTTTGAAAAGTTAACATGGGTTTCTATTTGTTTTTTTAATGAGTTTTTTTTTATTTTCTTTATTTTTTTATCTATTGGGTTATCACGATCTCATGACCTAGGTTACGAGTTTGGTGGAATAACTTAGGTTGACTCGACCTTAATTCTTGGATTACAAGTATGTCATGCTAACTCCAATTGACTCAGACTAATTTTTTAGGTAAGTTTTGACCTAATTTAATGTTTTTATATTTAATGGATTGAGAATTGAGTTATATCGTTGTTCTCTTTTGAAATGTTTTTCTAGGTTATCATGATTTTTTATTTAATTTATTTATTGTCGTTGTTTATTTTTTTTAATAACTAATAAAAATAAAATCAATTTATTTGACACAGTTAAATCTATATCCCAAGTCACATATTTGTCTTCCTCCTCCGATCCTTAGAAATATACATGCAACACGTGAGCATATTTTTCATGAAAAGAAAACAATTTAAGCCTTGCGCAAGGCAGGTCCACATTATCTATTATGTTTCTATACAATCACTCAAGATCATAGAAATTGTTATAAAAAATCTCCAAGACTAAAACCTTTCATTTCAACCAAAGCCAAAACGGTATTGGCAAAGGGCCAAGTAAGTGATAAAGTATTTAGCTTTTTGACAAAATAAAGCTTGAACACGACCTAGACCTTTCATTTCAAACCAGGTATGGAGATAGCAAATCCATGGTTTTTTAAGCTGAGCCTTGCTCTTACCTCAGGTCTGCAAACATCTCTTCGGGACCCCATGAGAAGAAAGACCTTAAAAAGACTTCAGATTTCTCTTTTGGGACCATGATTTCTAGCCTCCTGTCAATGTGATTATAGTTATTTTTCAAAGTATTTTTTACTATGTTAATAATATTATTTTATTTTTTAAAAATTAATTTTAAAATCATCACATCAAAATGATTTGAAAACATCAAAAATATATTAATTTAAAGAAAAAAATATTCAAATTTTTTCGAAAGTACTTTTGAAAAGCACTTCCAAACGCCCTATAAGGCAAAAGTCGGATGTTGCTTTAACTAGTTTCGTGTTGTATGTTTTAGAGTATATTTGACAGTGTGGTAGTGATTGTTTTTCAAATAACTTTTCGTGCCGAAATGTATGCTAATGATATTTTTTTATTTTAAAAAAATTATTTTTAACATCAACACATTAAAACGATCCAAAAAATACAAACCGTATTAAATTTTAACAAACAAAAAAAATTCAAAATTTTTTTGGGACCAAACGGTCTCTTAGACTTGACCTTCAATTAAGCAGCCAAATACAATTCAAGTAACTTTACAGTTGTATTAGCTGCTGCAAATTGCCCATCTTTACGTAGAGAAATCTGAAGCCATTGGCTTTAAAGATGTTGTGTTTTTTAAAATTTTCTGAATTCAACTCTTGAATCCAGCACTTCGAGATATTTTTTTCCCTCGAATGCACCATACTGATTAATTTAAGAGTGTATTTTTATGATTGTTTGGAGAAAATCTTTAATCTTGCTTGACACATAAATTGATTTGAGAATATATATCATTTTATATTATCGAATAAAATAATCACTAAAGAGTATAACCATGGAACCTTTCTGTGCCATGTGAGTTCAGTTCACTTCAAAATTAATCTAACAAAATATATTTCAAATGATTTTTTCAAGAGGGATTAGATTTGGTTTGAAATTAGCTACGAATCAAAGCAGCGACACCACCTTGCCTGAGATAATATCGTCTTCTTTTATCCAAATACTTTATTTTTATTATGCCTTCTAAAAGGTATGATTTGGTTTACAACCCGGATCATATCAAATAATTTAGACCAAGTATTTTTTTATCGAAAATGATATAGTTTTTGTTTTTTTTATATAAAAATATTCCTTAAGTTGACCTACAAAAATTCTTCTAGGTTATAAGTTACTCAAATTTAATTAAATTAATATCTAAAAAAAATCAAAGTAAAACTAAACTTGGATCAGATTTCAAGTTGAATCATCATTAAGTTTTTTTTGTTTTTGCATTTTAAAAGTTTTTTTAAAAAAATTAATTTTTTTTGCTTCAAATTAATATTTTTATGGTATTTTTAAATAATTTTGATACACTGATATTAAAAATATTTTTTTAAAATAAAAATATTATTTTAATATATTTATAAATAAAAAATACTTTAAAAAACAACAAACACTCTTACAAAAGTGCTAAATCGATAATATGATGAAGTAGCTTTATAGTCTTTAAAAAATTATTTTTATTTTTTAATAATAAAAAATACCTAAAAAAACAAAACCTATATATCCTAAGCAAGGTAGTTGGAGTGGATTTCTTGTGATAAAAAAATAAAAAAATCCTTAGCTGGAGTAAATTTCTTGTGATCGTAAAAAAACTCCCTCCAAAATCCCAAATACATACACTACAAGGCTTTTGAAGTGGATTGTCCAGGTACATCTAATTGTAAATCTCCATGGCAGTGCCTTCAATCGAAAAATTCCAGGCTCGCAATTAGAGATTTGAATAGTTTCCCTTTTTACTCGAAAATAGCAACTCAAAATATGGGATCCCGTGAAACAATAGTTCACTCTTTCCAAAATATAATAAATTTATCCTATTTGGTATATTACCATACTTCCATAGTTATAGTCTTATAGACTAGCTTCCATGTCTGCGATTTGTCGGGTAACCAAACTATTTTTTTTTCTAGTAAGATATGATTTTTAGATGTTGCAATTGTGTTTTTTTTTTTTTCAAAGAGAAATATGCAATTGAGATCATAAACCCGACTAGGTTGAATAATCTTGTTTTATTTTAATTAGATAAAAAAAATAATAAATGGATTAAATTTACAAAGAGAAGTGATTAGGAAAACTTGATGATTTTTTTTTCAAAATTCTTATGAATCTATTTATAAAATACTTATATTTTGATCCCCACACGAATATAATTAACTTTTTATTATATGGAAAAAATTATGAAAAGCAAAAAGTAAGTGTATGTAATTACTCTCTGATACACTTTAAAACCAAACCTATCAAATTGTGTAACCTACTTGCTTCCCATTTTATGAAAAAGAAAAAATATTTGTTATATCAATGAACTTTCATTTCATTAATCACTATACGATTCATTTTTGATAACTGCACGTTAAATACAAACAATCGAGACTCGTGCTCATATAAGTGTTAAGACAACAGAGGGCTAATGGTGTATTATTATGATATAATCTTGTCCACAAGATCGAACTCTAGTAAATGATTCATAATTACTGGCTTAAAGGAGCGTTTGTAATTGCTGCGTGGTTATTTTTTTTAAAAATGATTTTTCTTTAATTTAAACTCTCTTTTTTTTTGTATTTTTTAATCATGATGTACTTGTATTAAAATTAAATTTTAAAAAATAAAAAATGTTATTTAATACATTTTTCACTTTTTTTTTCAATCTTCATCTAGGACAACACACCACATAAATGTTAATGACACTCTAGATACCTAAAAACAATTTTGGATCACAGAAAATTGTGCCTAGTAGAATGAAAACCCTAAATCCAAGGTAGAAATCACATGCTTACACGTTCCTTACTGATAACGTTTCCTTCGTTGCTTGATAGCAAAATAGCGTAGAAGAATGTTGAACACACCTTGGAGCATGTGAGAAGCCGTATGCCCTCACACGGTGCCTTAATACTAACATCATAGACTAAACATTATAATTAAAAACTATATAAATAGTTTATTTATCGAATTTAATCCAACCTGGCATTGTCGGTATGCCACGTGGACTACCCTGAAAAGCTGGTCTATAAAAGAACTAAATCGTCGTTCACGTCATGCCACATTCCATGATCAGTTAATAGAGCTTGCTGCATTCATAGTGAAATAGCTTGGAGATAAAATGAGGAGAGGTCAGAAGTGCGTGTTTTTCCCGTTACTGGCTATTGCATTATGCTTGTGTATGGCGAATGTGGATGCCGGGATAACACTGCAACCACCGGTAAAGTTGAAATGGCATTACTACCGGCAGCATACCACATGCACCTATGCAGAGGAGTTTGTGAGGCACCAGGTAGAGTTATTTTGGAAGGCAGATAGAAGCATTACTGCCAAGCTTCTTCGGTTGCTCTACTCGGATTGCTTTGTGACTGTATGTCTCTCTCGACCATTCAATCTTATTCTACGTTTCTTCCTTCCACTTGCTGAGAAATAATTAGTACTTGTTTCTTCTTATCTAAACTTAGGGCTGTGATGCATCGATTCTTCTTGACGGACCAGACTCGGAGAAGACAGCTCCACAAAACTGGGGTCTCGGAGGATTTGTGGCCATTGACAAAATAAAAGAAGTTCTTGAGATACGGTGTCCTGGTGTTGTCTCTTGTGCTGATATTCTCAACCTGGCTACCAGGGATGCTGTTCATTTGGTAACATCCTTGCACACCCTGCATATTGCCCTAGACACAGTAGCGCAATAGCCTATTTTGCCTAAATTCAAATAAAAACTTAAATTTTGCCTAAATTCAAACAAAGACTTAATGGACACTTAAATTTTGTTACTAATCTATAACCCATCTACCCAACAGGCAGGCGGACCATCTTATCCCGTGTTTACAGGAAGAAGGGATGGAGTGTCATCAAAAGCAGCAACGGTGGATCTCCCATCACCATCCATCTCAGGGGAAGAAGCATTGGCATATTTCAAGTCTAGAGGCTTGGATGTGTTGGACCTGGGAACACTATTAGGTAAGCACTGAAAGTATTACAACTCGAGAAATCAGTAATATTTGACAAATCTATCAATTTGTTCCTTAGTTCAAAGGTTTTTCTATAATCTTAATGTTAAAATCTTGTCCCACATAACTTAGTAACTGCCATGATTCTAAAGAAATTCAAGTTGAAAAGAAAAAAAAGTCAGTCAAATGCAAATGTGCCAAGTCAAGAGGTACTTTCACATATTGCCCCAAATTTAAGTTCATATTCTGGCAATTCTCATATGACTCTTATCAGGGGCACACTCAATGGGGAGAACACATTGTCGCTACATTTTGGACCGACTGTACAATTTCAACAATACCGGAAGGCCGGACCCAAGCATGAACAAAGCATTTGCAGATCAAATGAGAAAGCAATGTCCCCAAAGAACCAAAAAGGGCCAATCTGACCCACTGGTGTTTCTAAACCCAGAATCTAGCTCCAAATACACCTTGACAGAATCCTTCTACAAGAGGGTTCTCTCCTACCAGTCTGTCCTAGGAGTTGATCAGCAACTACTTTTCAGCAATGACACACTACAGATAACACAAGAATTTGCTGGTGGTTTTGAGTACTTAAGAAGGTCACTTGCTCTATCAATGAGTAGGATGGGAAACATCAATGTGCTAACGGGAAATGCAGGAGAGATACGCCGAAATTGCCGATACATAAATGATGGCAAAACCTAAGAGATGTGATCTTGACAAGGGTAGATTTGTCATCATAAAAATACTGTCAATTCAATGATATTGATTTGTGTCGAGGATAGAGGATACAAATATGTGCCTGAAAAAAATGTTTCCTTTCTACAAATAAAATTACACAACTCCTGCTCAAGTTAAGAACTCATCTTCAGCATTTCAACCATTGCAATTGTTGATGACTTTCAATAACTTTTAGTTTTAGTTTTGAACTCCTTTCAACAACAGTACAAGGCAATCAAAATTGTCAAAACAATTTGCTCCCTCTCTACCTCTCTTTTCTCTTTATGATAATTTGCCCTCTAAATACTTGGAAAAATGAAATCAATGGAAAAGAAAACATTGTCTTTGCCTAACCTGTGAGAATTATCATAGCAGTTAAATGATAAGAACCTGGATGCACCAAAGATGAACTTGTTGGCACCTTTAGATCTTTCCGTTGGCCTCAAAAGGAGGATAGGAAAATGAAAGGAGAATGCTGTAACATTGGAAAAAAAAAAAAAAAAAAAAAAACAGAGAACCACAATTCAAATACAGTTTGAAAATCCTTAAATTGACCATAACTACAATTCTATGCATGGTCTAGCTTCAAAAGAATGTTACTGAACATAAAACTACAAGAAATGAAGTAAATAAACACACCAGCAGGTTCAAATTTATAATTAAAAAATGTGAGTCAAGCAATGATTATCTGCACCATGACCAAAAAAACCTTCTAAAAAATTAGATCAGTCCAAGCATGTAAAGTTATAAATTTCAGTCGCACCAATGTCCCAACCCATTTTTTAAAGTGTAGAGATATTTTAGAAAATGACAATTTGCACAGGGCATCCTTCTTTATTCCCAGTAATCCTCATCTGCTGCAACTAAATATGGTGTTTCAATGTAAGATGACCCAGGAGGGCCGGCATATGTTGTTACAGAATCAGAGATCTCAAACTCAAGAGCAAAGAAGTTCCCACATGTTTATGAGTGGAAGAAAGATACAGGTCAACAAAGGGCAAGACTCAAGTTCGAGCATAAACTCTGTTAGGCTCCTTAAAGAAACTAACATGCCATTGAACAATGGTAGTTTGAACAAAAACTTCATACCAACAATGAACAAAGTAATTAAACGGCTTGTCACATATAGCACCTTCATTGAAGCTTATTTTATTTGGCTTAGGGGAAAACCAAACAAAAAATAAAAAATAAATAAACCATTTGAAAATTATCTGATATGAGGTATTTGTCCCTAATCATTCTTCCATTTAATTACTGGTTTAATCTTTGATCTCATCAATCGCATTTCTTTTGTTCATATAAACTGACCAAATTCAAAACCACAAAGAACCATGATCCAAAATACAAATACATGGCCCATAACCATTTCATCAAACCCACAACTCACTAGAACTAATATGTATTTCATTTCAAGAATGATGCAAGTGATCATGATGAAGAACTTAGATGCCAAATAACACTCAAGTGTATATGACTTTACAATTTTATTGGCACGAGGTAATTCATTGCAATAAGGAAAGGGAAGAGAACCTGACAGTAGTTACCTCACAAAGATGTGAAGGAGACAATGGAAGTACAATCAACTGTACAATATCTTTGAATGGCAACAGCACTTTTCTTTAATTAACTCCATCATAAAAGATCCAAATAACAAAACATTGTAAGGCCATACTCAAAATCAGCATCCCAGACTACCGCTACCAGCTCTAAGTGCCAACATGGTGCCTCTGTCCGTGAAATGAATACTAAAATTGGCAGTCTTATTCACCATTCTGGACTACAGGGTTCTTGCTTTTGATCAGCTGATTCAAAGAATTTAGTTTTAAGAAATGCGTCATGAAAGAAAGATATACCACAGAACTGAACAATCATCTGACAGGTGCAATTTCTATGTAGAGGAAAAGGAAAAACCAGATAAATGTTTAATTCAAGTGAAATAAATTAATGAGCACCTAACCTTGTAAAAATATTTCTTCCGAAGTTTGGTCGCTGTGCGTACGCATCTTTTAACATGAATCTTCAGCAGCCTATCATTGAAAATCTGCAATCATTTAAATACACATGTCAGTGAAATGAGTAAAATAATGAAACAAAACAAAGTCCTGTCATTAAATAACACAAGTTTTTTTTTTACTCTGCATATATTGATGAGGATCCATTGGACATCAATCTTCAATTTAACAGTGACAATAGCCAGCAATTTTACAAGAGCACAAATAGAGCACAACTACCTCATATGTAAGTTCCTTAAGCGTTCTTTTCTCAAGATCTAGTGCAAGAAGAAATACCCTAGAGCACACTCAGATAAACTAGATATGTGCTGCTCTAGCTTGTTTATTTAGTCTCACAGATCACTTCAGGAGAGATAGGGACCGGGGGGGGGGTTTATCAAGTTAAGATCCTCCTTAGAACTAGACAAGGTAAAGTAGATGGTCTGGTAATTGGCAGAAAAAAATAAGAAAGATAAAGATTAACTGTCACAAAGCTATGACAAACACATTAATTATAAGAAGACAGTGTAATAGAACTACAAAACCATACACCTGCCTTTATCATATCATCAATCGAGCGAGTTTCTTTGATTATCTTTTGCCGGTTCATGATGAGAATAGCAGCGACACAGAAAACAGGTAATTCGTCATCCCCATTCTTAGTTGATGAGATTGCATTGGTAATCTGCATGCAGTCATTTCTTGACCAAAAATTCTTTGTGAAACCACAAAAGTTATAAGCTGATGCGGATTTCATTCCAGTGTTGTCAGACGTTGGGTGCTCAACATTTCCATGCTTTGATTGTGAACCATCCCTTGAACTACCATCACTATTTTCAATGCTTTCTTCCCTTGTATCTCCTTCACAATCCCTTGGAACATTTAGCAACAGTGCATCCAGACAATTCTCCTCTAGATTACACACGACAGATTCATCAAAATCAGCAGCCCACATCATCTGCATTATCGATGATTTCATTAAAGTCAGAATAATTTCAACTTCCTGAGATAATGCAAAAAAGTTACAACCTCTCATTGGGATTCATGATTCTTCCAAAGACATGATGCTTTTAAAAAGCCATGTTCATGCTAATTAAAAAAAAAATACATCATCAAACTGCATTATAGGCCAGGGAATATCCCTTGAGCTTAAATGAACTCAGAAGCACTTATCAGTTAAGTGCATTGCCATCCAACTTTCATAAAACTGATTCATGCTTTATTTCTACATTCAGAAATGCCTGATCCACACAATAATAGCAATGCCAGTCTTTTTTCTGATGTTTCCTAGTTCAGTTGAACAACACATGGTTCTGCAGACCAAACTTTTCATTCTAGTGCCACAGAGCAACACCTTCCATTACTGCATTCTCTTAGAAGAGAACAAATAGATTTCAGAAAATTATCCGGCAAATCTTGACAGATTACTTAAGGATACAAAGAAACCTAGGAAGACTAAGTAATTACAGAAGACCTCTAGTTACATGGTATTCCATGTTATACCATAATCAGCTTAGCAAAACTATTCAAGCTAGTTGTTGTCATGGTATGCATGTTAGATCAAGATCATTATAAAGTTTACAGTTTATTGCATTCAGTGCAGGAGAATAACTGAACAAACCTCCCACATCCGCAGAGCCTCACTAAAAGATAACTCTCGGCGGAAGAGAACCATCAGCATCCGGAATGCAAAATGGAGGCTTTCAGCACCAATACGTGATAGGTGTGCAAACATTTCTTTGTCTGTGAGTTCCAAGATGTGCCACAATGCTTGCAACTGTTTCATGACCCCAGTTGGTCCTTCCATCTGAAAATTTTCACGCTGGATAGGAGGAAAACACATGTTAGAGAAGAACATCGAGCTATCCAGCTAAAAATGTTTGCCAGGGTTAGTAATACCATTCTCCGTAGAAGCATCTCAAAGCACCAAAATGCATCAGCATTGTCCTCAAAGAGAACAACAAAAGGAGACAGCAGATCGCTCATACCTAAAACCAGATAACCACATGATCATGCAAACTTTGTGCTTAAAGTTTCAAATAGAATACAATTTTCATAGATTTGAACATAGGTAAGGGTTTTACTGAAGAAGAGTAAAATTTAATAGAGCAACCTTGACAATAACCAGTGGCTGGATCAACCCATGCATAGACAGCAAGGATGTCAGACATCCTAGCTAAATTTCTTTTATCCTCATAGAATTCAAGATGACTATCTGTTCTTACAACATCAACAACTGAAAGAAGAAAGGTTGTCAGCTCAAAGGAATAGCAATAACATTAAAATTCATGAGATACATTCAGTGCTTTTCTTTCAACATGAAACTACAAATCTGTAACTGAGGTACCTATTCGATGCAGTGTCCAGAGCCATTCAGACACTCTGTTCTCACCAGCCACCCCTCCATTAGATGTTGTTCCATTTAACAATGGTGTCTCAGGAACATCAGCTATTCTCAATTTGTCCACTATTTCTTTCTCATTACCAGGATTATTGGACTGTAATACTGGTTCATGGTCCTCTTGGTGAACTAATTCAATTTCAGATTTCTTCTGAGGTGAAGCATGGTTAGATGGTTCCCCACTGGATTCAATAATTAAATCTACATTATTATTAATTTGAAAACTGTGCATCCTGTCATCCTGAAATCTCAATTTTCTTTGTGTACGTGGTTTGTCATCAAGCACACCACTTTCTTTCCTATCTTCTCTCTTGTCAAACAAATTTGTGACAGGTAAAGGAGGAAAATCAAAATAACTCTCCACTACATACTCTGATCCATGAGCCTCTCCACCTCTTTTTGGAGAACCACTATTGAGCGGGCCAGAAGTAGGTATAAAACAAGAAGAATCATGTGCTGCACTATCTGAGCTTCCCCTCACACTGACAAGTCCAGCAGAATCACTAGAACTTTGCCCTGCACACGTGCACGCTGTATCTGTACAATTATTATTCCAATCGCTATAATTCTCTAAGCTGTTAGTAACATCTACAGAGGTTTGTCTACTTTTGACAGTAGCTTCTTCCCCTCTCCCATCATCCTTGGATGGTGTCCTCATATCCATAACTTTGGACCCCACAGCAAAAGCAAGGGCACCGGTTCCTATACTTGAATGCATTTTTTGGCATTGCTCGATGAGGTCTCTGTAGCGTTCCCTGCATAAAATACTGACAGTTCAAAGATACTAAAAAAAAAACTAAAACAGCTTCTTTTGCCCCGGTACTTCAATAATAACTTGGTTAAGCCAAATAATTACACACCACACACAAAAAAAAGAAGAAGAAAAAATCAATAATAAACCGTGTTAAAAGCTAACCATTGCATCATGCAAGTATGGCAAACTGAAAAAGAAATCAATATGGTATATATACATCATAGGTTTAGTGAAAAGAAAATGAGAGAAAAAAAAAGATCAAAGGTAGTTAATGATATTTTCACTATGCTAATATACATGATGTGCACACATCATGTTTTGTTATCTGCAAACTCTCTAATGACAGTCTGCTACAGCTTGTTGGGTTATGTCCAGTCTGGCATTGATGATAGCAAAAGGATCACAGCAATTCTTTTTAAATGGATGAACTGAACCCTGTCTATTAAGACTGAAAGGTGAGCACGGTACAACTGCAATAGGGCTCAACTTAATAATGCTGAAGCCCAAAAGAGAATATTTTGTATGGGCATGCATGTCTTTGGCTAAGATCATAACAGCCAACAACATAAAATCTTCCCTCCTTTTTATCCATATATATAAGCAAAGACTGGAATGGAAAGCTGACGATGAAAAACTATAGACAGCTCTCAGGCATTCTTAGTTTGGCATGAAAGCCAAAACAACAAAGAATCAGCTAATGTTGGGCACATGAATTTAGCATCTGAATATGGTCAAAAATTGAAAAAATTTAAATACCTTCGTGCTGTCCTCAGCTGCCTCCGGTACTCAGCAGTGGTTCCCAGTGTATAACAGCCAAGTAGAAACTCCCAAACTTGTGGCCTAATAGATGGATCCACACCCTGCCATGCAGCAAACAACGTTAAATAGTTACATGGAAAGTCCAACCCACTTCATAATGATAAGAGAACCAAAATTATATGCAAGAACCAAATCAGCACCATCTCATTATTCAAAGAAGGACTGAAAATGGAATTAATGAATGATATTGAATATAGCAACCGTGAAACAGCATACCCCTAAAACAATCAACTTCAGCGCTTTCCGAAAACATGAAACCTTTCCATTACTATCAAAAGTCGATTGCCACTTCTCCGGCTTAAGCATTCTTCCTACCTACCGCATCAACAACAGAATCCCGATCATATAGTAACTATAAATGAACAATATGAAACATAACAAAATATAAAAAGTAACCGAATAAATGAGAGACAGTAGTAGTCTTACAGTTATAACAACCTTTATAGGTGATTGAGAAAGACAAGGCTCTCCTATATCCCTCACCATTGTTCCTACTCTCTGCAAATTCGCAACTGCAATCGCTTTTCCACATTTCCATTGCTTCTCCTCTCTCTCTCCACCGGACATTTACAAAAAAAAAAAAAAAACTCCCCTCTCTCTCTTCCTCTCACTCTCTTTTCTCTCTTTAAGTAGTTTCTTAATCCTTCGTAATTATCATCACCGCGTAACTGAGAAAATCAACAACTGCAATTGCGAAAATCAAAGTTAATCAACCCTAATTAACTGATTATTCGATTAATAAATGCAAAAAAATAAACGAATGTAAATGAAAAACAAATTAAATGAAATTAATCAATAAAATGACGAGAAATTGGAAGCTTCGATTGAAATGGAATCGATAAGCAGCAGTGATCGGATGATCAGATCAAAATGTATGTGCGCATGGAAATACGTATAATATAGGCGTATATGAAGGGGTGTGTGTGTATGCATACGTAAAAATGTAGAGAGAGAGAGAGTACCTGACGAATATAAATGAGATCGCGAAGAATGACGAAGACGAAGAAGAAGAGAAAAGGAGGAGGAAGATGAGGAGGAGGAGCTTGTTGTCCTCCGTCGCCATTTACTTGAAGAATTTTTTTAAGAGAAGAAAATAATAAAAGAAACAAAAAAAAAAGACCGTTTCTTCTCTCTCTTTCTTAATTTGTTAAAAAAAAATTTAATTTGTTTTGGCTGTTAAAAAATTGTTTAATGTCAATTTTAGTGAATTAACTGTAATAATTAAACTGTAGTTATTAATATTTATAATATTAGAAGAGAAGGATGCGAGGATGAGAGGGAAGACTTTTTATATTTTTAGACGTTTTTCTATATCTATTTTCGTGTTTATTTGTTTGCTTTTCAAAAATAAATTTGATTTTTTTTATTTAAAAATATATAAAATTAATATTTTTTAGACATTTTTAAATATTTTTATTGTATTATATTAAAAATATAAAAAATATCATTTTAATTTATTTAAAAAAACAAAGACACTCTAAATTACATTGTTATTATTTATTAATGAAAACCAACTAAAATCATGGATAATAAGAAACTAGGGGAGTAAAAAAATCGAAAAACCGATTAAACCACGAAAATTGAAAAAACCGAACCATTAAAAAAAACCGATTAAATTTTTTTAAAAAAACTGACCGGTTGAGTTCGGTTTTATAAATTTGAAACCGAAAAAATCAAACCGAACCCAAATAAAAAAACAAAAAAAATCGAGCCAAACCGGTTTTTATCCTAAAAACTGAATCGAATCCAGTCAGTTTGAACTAATTATGGTTTTTTAAAAAAAAAAATTGATTATTTTTTTTATATAAAAACTAAACCGAATCAAAAATGATTATTACTGTAAGAAACTATATATAAGAATCAAGGTGAGTTTAGCATTTTGAGGCTACCGTGGATAAAAAAAGTTTTGGAAAAAAAATGATATTGATTAATTTGTTTTTGGAAAATTAACTACTAATTAGGAATAAAATTTACGAGAATTAATTAGAAACAGATGCTTGTAGTTAATTATTGCCAATTTAATCGAATCATGCATGCTTGCTTAATTTGAAAGAGAATTTAATTACAGTATATGGCATGCAAGTAGTATTGATTTTTAGTGGTAAGAGGAATATATGATTCATTCATTTTGCTAGATTTTTAAGAGGGTCCAATTATAGATTAATCCAATTTATATTTAGAATATATAAGAAAATAGAAATGAATCGTAATATTTCAACCATGTAAATTAATTTTTTCTTGTTTTTCATTATTTAATACAATATCCATTCTTTTCCCATAACATTCATCCTTGATTTTTTAATAATTATAAACAACAATCGTATTTATATTTAATTGAGAATTTTTGAAAATTCAATGTAACATTAATAAAAAAAATAATTCGATAATAATATTAAGATTACCTATATTTTTTTATTTTATTTTAAGATATAAAAATAATAATATTTATTATTTATGATTTTTTATTTTCATATAATATATTTTTTAGAAATCAAATCACAGTTATTCTGATATTTATAACTTATATATTAATTCAAATTAAATTCTTGATTTGAATAATTGTAAGAAAGTATTTTTATCTCGATTCGATACAATGTATTTATTATATTTAATAAATTTGTCTAAATATTATCTCTTAATTTTTAACCTAAAAAGGGATGAAATATGGATGTCAATGGAATTGATATATTAAAATAGAATCAACCTAACATATAAAATAGTAATAATTAATTTGAATTCTTTTCTTGTCATTAATTTGAAATCATGACATATATCTTACCAAACATTTGGCAATCTCCAAAAAGAAACCTTTTTGTTGCAACTAACTAACATTTTATATATAAATATATATTAGCTTTTTGTCAATTTGAAAATGACTGTTTTCATAAGTGATTTTTTTATTTCTCAATTAGCCGGCAAATATAAAATTCATATAAATAAAATATGGAGAGAAGAAAATGATGGAGGATAGTTAATTATTTTTCATAACTCAAAGTCAAGATTATACTTTTCTCCAATTTTCATCATACTTTTCTCCAATTTTCATCTTTTCAATGATTTTACATAACAAGATATTGATTGAACATATAGATTTAAGCAGGAAAATCCAAAGGGATTTGAAATTCCTAGCCACTTCTTCTGTCTTATACAATTATTTTTCACACTAAGCTAATTATTATTTTGTTTTTTGTCGTAACTTAGATGCTTTTTACGCCATCACCACAGTAGTTTTTGTGTTGGAATTATCGTAATATAGTTTGTTTATTTTTATTTTAAAAGAGTTTTTAAAATGATTATTTTTTTATTTTAAATAATATTTTTTGGTGTTTTTTTTATTATTTTGATATATTAATATAAAAAATAAATTTTAAAAAATAAAAAAATATATTATTTTAATATATTTATAAATAAAAAATATTTTAAAAAATAACCATAATCATATTAATCGCATGTGATTTTCACATGTTCTTTGATTTATTGTAAAGTACTACGAATGTCATCCTCAAGAGTTTAAGGTAGCCATCCTTTCTCCTAGTATTTCTTAGTAACGGTAAAAGAAGAATTCTTGCAAAGAGAGCTACTCTCCCCCTATCAAAGGTGGATGTGAGGGTGCCACCCTCTCTAGTTCAGGCTTGGGTTGATGGACCCTTGCCCCTCATTGCTTCTTCCAATCTTAGGTTAAAACTTAAATTCTTATTTAGAGGTAACAACATCTCTTTTTTTAAAGACATATGTAACACCTTTTGAATCCAAGTTTATGTTTAAAGTAGAAAAGGAGAAAAGCTTATGGTGAAGAATATATAGAATAGGTTTTTCCTTTTGGAATATAACAAAAATAGTTCAATTTTTAATAGAGTAGTTTTTTAGAAATTACAGAAAATAAAAGAAAAGATGGAAGTAAAAACAACACCGGTTATAAAGGAAACATTTTCCCACCCTTATAATTGAATGAATGACTTTCTTTGTCATCTCAAATCTTCAAAAATCCTCTCAATTATAAAATTATATACAAGCCACCATTTTGTTTTCTAAGAGACACATCCTTTAATAAAAACGAACCACCTAATTACAAGAATCCCAACAATTCTATATGAGACAAACAAATCTCATGGAGAATGTAAAAAAGGCTCTCATTTACAACAGGTAACCTTTCAAAATCTTTTCATAATAAATATATAAAGACTTAAGGGGCTATTGATGGATCAATATGTTTTATTTTTATATGGTTCCTCATTTAAGGAACCAGAGACATGGATCACTTAACATTTTTGGGCTTAGCCAAGCATTGAACTAAAGCGTTTACAGGTCGGGTGAGCTACTAGACCTAACAACTTTAAGCTCAGCCAAGCATATATGAGTTACCAAGCTGCCAGACACCCTTAGACTTAGCCAAGTATTGAGCCTATACATATATGGATTTAACAAGCTACTAAACCTATTATCATCGAGCTTAGCTAAGCGCTGAGTCCAAGTACATATATTTCTAATAATCTTGTTAGACTCTATTTTGAACCACAAGATTATGATGAGTCAAAAATATTTTTTCTCTAACAAGTCAAAGTTATATTCTCTCTTTAACACATAAGAGGTTTTGATGCTATCTAAAAAAGATGACATTTTAGTCCTCCCCTTGAAGATATTGCATCTTTAACATCTTAGAAAAACTAGTTATAAAAGACAACTCTAAGTTCTTAATTTTAAATTTAAACCAAAATTTTAAACATTATTAACTCGTCTTTCTTCAATTTCTCCATAAAAAAAAAAATAGTATTTTATAATAATTATCTCAATCAAAAAATATAAATTTTACAAGCTCATCACTATCTTGTGATCAATTATATTAATTTAATTAGATAAAATATGAATGATTAACCTCTAAGACTGGGTCGTCATTAAAACTAAAAACTGCTTGCAAAAGTCTAATCAGGAGATTATTATAACATGGCTTAATTTGTTTTTAAAAAATAAAAAATGGGCACTAATTCTCTTGCCGAAAAATTGGTGGATTGTGCTAAGGCCATTGATATGCTCACGAAGGAGATCCTGGCTGCCAACGAGTCCTTATCAAAATCAACAAAATCATAGACCGTTAATACCTTCCTGCTCAGTTTTGCGTGACAACACAGAATACCAATTAATTCTCCTTTCATGTGGTTTACTTATTTTACAACCAAAAAACCCGTGAAGGATCACACTTGGTTTAATGATATCACCGAGCAGTCACCTGGCCCGGCATCATTCCGGTTGACCTTCGCCGGACCACTTCTGTCCGTAGATGCTGACCATACCCAACAGACACTTGACAGTCTTCACGAAGCAGCCAAAAAGTTTGATATTGAGTTTGAAGTGAGACGTTTGGCTGCTAATGGTGCTGCTGATACTGTTGATTATGTTCTCAAACTCACAAGAGCAAGTGAGGATGAGACGGCTGTGGTGAGAAGGGAATTTCAACTCCACAAATCGCTCACACTAACAGTAGTTATTCTAACATGTTGAGGGTGATATCTCTATCATGCAGAGTCAAATATGAACATTAGAGGTTTGCTCCCTTTGTGGTCTCAGGTTCGAGCCCTGTGGTTGCTCATATGATGGTCACTGGAGGCTTACATGGTCGTTAACTTCAAGGCCCGTGGGATTAATCGAGGTGCGTGCAAGCTGGCTCGGACACCCACGTTAATCTAAAAAAATAAAAAATAAAAAAAATATGAACACCTGTAATTGTGGGGGTAGATATAGACAATTATATGGTCTAGAAAGGTATATGCATTGTATATTTTTCTTAAGTTCAAAAAATTAAGAAAAATAAATTAAATAGGATGGTAAAACACACACAAACATCATTTCAATTAGAACTTCTTAATGTAATTCATAATATTGAAAAATAAAAACGAAATTAAGTTCTGTAAGACGCTATGAAAGAACAAAGCAACACAAATCACTATATATAATTTGACAAGCACCATCAATTATCTTCATAGCCTCTTTTCATTTTTCATCATCTACCAGAATCAATAAACACTATGTTCAAATTCTAGGGTAAGAAATCAACGGTCGTTGTTTTTTCACCTTTTATTTTATTTTTATATTTGCTGTTGTTTTTTATTTTATTTCTAGACAGAACAATTTATTTCTTTTAAGGGTAATAATTTAAATTTATGATACCATCAAAAAATAAAATACTCATTTTGTCTCTAATCAATTAAAAAATACCAAAATATCATCAACCAAGCATTGGCCTATTAGTGAAGGTGAAAACACTGTTCCATTTAAGTGAATGTTTCCAGGTAAACAATGTTTTCACCTTCTCCTCCATTTTTTATTTTTATTTTTATTTTGTTTGTGAGTTTCTTTTTCATTTTTAAAATCTGATTTTAAAAAAAATATTATAACAGAAATTATTTAATAAATTAAAAAAAATCTTTCAATTTGATTAATTTTGAGTTTAGTGTCTCGTCAAGTGACTGGATCATATTTTTATTCTTACAGCCTTGAAGTGGAAGAAGCCCCGGCTGACTAAGTCAATGAAATGAGACTCAAGCAACGTACTGAAATTTTTTTTTTCCATGGAGAAGAATCAGTGCGATTTCCCCATATAATTTTGTAGAACCAGTCAGAATCCTTCTTTTTTTATTATTTGCTACGCTTGCTAAGATAACGTAACCTTCACCTAACGATTTGTTTTTGTTTTTTTTCCCTTTCTTATTTAAGACTTTAAGAAAATGATTAACTACCTAATGCGTTTTTGGTCTTGGTCTTCCTCTGTTAGCTTCTTAAAGTAAGCTATCCAATCCAAATATTAAATTGATATGGAAATTTCAAGGAAGCAACAGCTGAATAGAAAATGGAAATTGATGTCTAGAATGACATTTTTGGGCTGATCTTTTCAGCTTAAAATGGTCACTTTGTTTCTTATGATCATCGCCCATTTACTAAAGTAAAGTCATTCAGTTCATTGACAGCCATTTGTTATTGCTTTGTTGCTCAAAATGGCCACTCTTCTTCTCAACAAACTGTTAGACTCTGCTAAGGCGATTGAAGATGGTGATCTGAATCTTGCAGAGTCAGTTTTCAAGGAGATTAAATGCCTAAATGATGCGAATACCAGCACAGCAGCAAGAAAACTTGTCAGATTCTATGTTGAAGCGCTCATTCGGAGACTCTACAAACTGTATCCTCGAAATCCTACTCCATTAGCACCTTCCACGGATTCATATTACATCAGGTGCTGGCGATTTCTTCCTTTCGTATGGTTTGCAGAAAAAAGCAGCCACCATTCCATCCTTGATGCCGTTGTTGGAAAAAAGAAAGTCCATGTTATCAACTTCTCTAATATGGAATTCAATATGCTGATTCGAGATTTGATGCGTGATCTAGTGAAGCAGGTGGGCAGTGGACTGTCCTTCCAAGTAACAAATATCAGACCTAAACTGTCAAACAATGAAGAGTACCTCCAAGAAATGGATCGCGTACTAGCTGCAGAGGCTAAAACACTTCGCCTGACAGATTTCAAACTAGACCATGTATTTGCCAATACTGCAGCAGGTATTGTTGAATCCACTCTCAATCTCAAAAGAACAAGCGAGGACGAGGCGATAGTTGTGAAATGGGAGTTTGAACTTCACAAATTGATCTTAGTGCCCGGTGCACTCGAGAAAGTTCTGTCAAAGCTGAAGGAACTCAGACCAGAAATCATGGTAATTGTGGAACAGGAAGCCAACCATAACAGTCCTGATATCTTGGACCGACTTGCCCAATCATTCCCATACTACTCCAGCTTATTTGACTCTGTAGAGAAAGATACGACCGAACATGATATCGAAAACAAGGTATCGTGGGAGATGGATTTTAGGCGGCAAATCACTAACGTGGTGGCGCGAGAGGACATCCAGCATGCTGAGAGACATGAAACACAGGCTTGGTGGCGAGATCAGCTGCGTCGTTCAGGATTTCATCCTGTTCGCCAGTGGTTCAATCATACAAGGGGTTTTCTTTTCAGTGACTTGACTCAATACACTATAGAAGGAAAGAATGGATGTCCCTTCCTACGTCGATACACTGTCCCTCTAGCAATCACATCGGCATGGAAACCCGAACTTGCTCCGTCTGATGGAGGTGAACAATTTTTTTGTTTCGAAAAAATGATATCAAACACCTCACATTTCTTTACTATGATTATTATTATTGTTGTTTATTTTTCACTACAAATGAACGCAATTTTATAAATGTCAGTTGGAAAAATATATTTGAGGTTAGCAACTATTCATTCATGTGTATTGAGTAAGGTTTTCTCTCACAATCTCTGAAAAGCTCTTTGTTCTTGAATTTTGTATATTTTATTTATTTAATTAGAGGGAATGTGAGGTTTACTTGTGATTATTTGATCATTAAAACTCTGAAACATCTCAATTCAAAAAGCTGAAGCTATTAAATAAGAGTTCAAGAATGGTTATATATTGATCTATAACATGGTGAAATGTTAATCATGCAGGATCGGACAACAAGGAGAACGTGGGCAGTCCAGAATCCATGGTGTTAGGTCTAGAGTTCAATGATCTTAGCATAATACAAAATGAATGCGAGGAAGAAGGCGATCCTACTATCATGAGAGAAGGAAATGTGTGGTCTCCAGAGGTACCCCATCCTGTATTTGCCTGCATGCTTTTTATCAGATTGCTATTTGTTTATATAGATGTCTAGGGAAATTAAGAGGATATCAAATCTTTAGTATTTCTTTCGTACATAAAGAGTTTGATTGTCTATTAATTTTTCTAAATTCTTTGTTATATCCTGCTATAGTTTTTGCAATTCTCCTCGATGAATGAGATTGCTTCTGCGGTTTTTGCAGTGCCCCTCAATCAATGAGATTGCTGCTTCAGCTGAGATATTTGACATATTAGAATATGTGTGTCATGTATATAAGCTGCCCCTGGCAATAACATGGATATTTGATGGCAGAGAGCCTACCAGAAATTCTGAGGGAAAAAATGTTCTACGCGTTGAGGATACTGCTTGCTACGTCAATGATATAGGAGCAGCAGAATTTGTTGAGATATGTGCAGAATTTGATCTTGAGCAAGGGCAAGGTGTTGCTGGAAAAGCCCTTCTATCAGATATTTATTTTGTCCCCGATGTCTCTGAACTCGATCCAGCTGATTATCCATTTGTTTATGAAGCATGGGAGTTTGGCCTTCATGGTGCCGTTGCAATCAAGCTAAGAAGCACTTGCAGGAGCAGTGTGGATTACATATTAGAATTTTTTCTCCCTTCAAAAATGAGAGAAATTTCAGAAAAACAACTTTTGGTGAATAAAATACTATCAACCTTGCAGAAGAGCCGTAGGAATTCATGGATAGTTTGTGGAATGGATTTAAATGTGGATGATGTTGTCCCTGAAGTTAACGCGGCTGAGATGTCTGATATCACACTGATGCCCAATTCTGGAAGCTCTCCATCAGCTTCAAATGTTGATGGTTCAAATCCAAATAATATCATGGGATGGAATATGCTTAGCCCAGTGGGTGACTTAGTGGAAATATATGAGACTGATGAAAAGGTGCCTTTCTTAGCAGCAGATTTATCCTATAATTGAGCCCAGATTAAACCTGGATGTAGTAAATTATATGTCTTTCTTGGTTGTCTCTTTACAGGAAACTGGAGAATCGAAAGCCATACTGGAACCAGCTTCAAATGATGACAAGGAGATGGTCAACTAGACTGTTCCAAGGGGATCTTATCTATAAATAAATAATGGAAACAAATCTGAGGTGTAGGAGTTCTTCAATATTGAGGTCGATGAGGATGCTGAAAAGCTCTGGATTATTATGGTGTTCTCAAGGCTGCTGCGCAGTACTAGACTGCACCTACAAAACAAGCCATGAACTCAAGAAACATCAACGTTTTATCTTCTTCTTTATTTCCTCCCACTTTCTTCCTTCTTCTCATCTGGTTTTTCTTGTTTCATAAAGATAAAGTTCATTGCAGCGCCACAAGAAAGATGAAGTTCATCTTGAACTCACCAATCCAAACAAACACCAAGTCATGAACTAGACTGTTTTTTCCCTTTGCTATCTATTAATAACTTTGTTCTGACCATGAAAAAATAAATAATGGGATCAATAGATTTTAACTTCTTTTCTTCTTCTTCATGATGGGTAAACCATAAACTTGATTTGCATAATTTTATACAGAATTGATAAGCACAGAGTGTACAAAAAACAAATGATATGAAGATTCTACAGCACCAATTATTATATACGGCTGGCTCCCTTTCTATATCTGCACTTTTGTAATGAAGAAACTCCATAGAAAATTATGATCAGTAGAGAGTGCAAGGAAAAACAAGAGAAGAAGAACTGGCTCACCTTATTAAAACTCCTATTGAAGTGCGAAGGACAATAGCTGTGGTCGAAGGTAAATAATCTTTGATTCCAAGTTCACTCAAGAACAGGTTCTGAAACTTGACATCAGGACTGATGAGCAAATAGTGGAAAGACAAGGAATTATCGCGGTTCATCTAGTCCACTCTACGGACGAAGAAGCTAAAATGAATGAATGTATATGGTATTGCTATAAAAAATAATATTTATAATGAATGATACATGAAGATCGAACGAAAATTAATAAAAAAATCAATCCCTTTATTATTCCAACAGATCCCAAGATTTGTATCTCTACTGATTTTTTTACTGATTCTCGTAATATGTAAAGTTAACTTACTGAACCCTATATTCTTGGTTTTTCAAGACATTGATTGGAGTTAATTTGCAGAAGAGATCTAAATTATAGATGGCTTAATTAGCGGGAGAAATATTAATAAAACTACATATCTGCAGATTCAACAAAGAACAAGAAATCATACTGGATGTAAACCTCTAAGACACAAATATATATTATTGTTTACATCTTAACCAGCCAATAACTTAATGAGTAAGTGGTCTAATACTCTAATACGAATCTTGAAAATTCAACTCCTTCAAAAACTCCCTTGTTTAGTGAGAAAAAAGTGTACACACATCATTTTTGGCTGGGTAAAACAAGTCTCTCTGGAATATACAGAACTCAATTAGTAGCCTTTGTAGAAATATTTGGTTAAATGCTACTCTTTTATTCCTTCATCAAATCAATGCAAACGGCTATTATTTTGGACCAAAATAGGGTGATGCTACTCTTCTAGCAAAACCATGACTGGCATCTGAAATGTCCGTGAATTACAAATTGTTGAGTCCACGAGAAGGTTCAATGACACAGAATAATATTGGAAAATCTTAAACTATTTGTATGCGCTGTGTAGTGAGCATTGTCTGGCGTGATGAGCCATTTTCTTTTGTGGAGTAATTTAGATTTATTCTTTCAAATTGAATTTGTGTATAATATTGGTGTTATGGGGTTCATCAGTAGAATTATTACAAGTTATTAAATTTGTATCTATTATCAATGTAGTAAAGCATATTTAGAATGTGATTTACTATTCGTTTTCTCTTCCTCTGGTCTTTTCCTTTTCTCTGGTTTCCTGTGTTTTTTTGTTCCTTGTCCTCTGTTTTCTCGCGGTCTCTCCTCTGTGGATTTTCGTCCCTTGTGTTCTCTGTTCTTCTGGCTTTTATAGAGCCAAATCTCCAATTCTCATCCTTATCTTCCTGGGGATGGCAATGAAGATCATCACTTCCAATACAGATCTGGTTTATATAGATTCCTAGGGAAATTAGTAGCCAGGGGAAAGGAACTTTAATACATGCTGGACACGAATTTAAAGACATTACAGAAGCTATAAATTAATATATTTAATTATTTATGAACAACTTGGAACCTAGCAATTAATAGATTTGTCAATCATTGGGTTTTGCCAGCGTTACTTAATTCTTCCAAGAAGATTAATCAATCCATGTCAGAGAAACAGGCCCAACATTAAATTAATCAAAAGCCCTATGTAGGCCTACTCCATCAGATTGCCCAATCAAATCCATTCGTAGCCCATAAATATACCCCATCAAAGCTTGAAGGCCCGTATCAATATTTTGTGACATTGAAATTGTTGGGTTTGTGGCGTCGAACCGTACTTTGAAAAACAAAATGATTTTTTTTAATTAACTTTTTTTATTTGTAAATTGTTTTGTGACCCTGAATATAAAGAGTAAACTGTTTTTCAATATTTATAAATATGTATTTAATATTATGGTAGTTTTTGTAATCATGATTTAAAAATATAAATTTTTAAAAAATTATAAATTATAGGTTTTTTATAACAAAGATTTTAAGAGAAAATTTTCAATTAAATTCATATAAAACTATAATGTATATTAATTAATTAAATATTTTAAAATTATAATCGAGATAAGTTATAGTTTCAATCATACCTCACATAAAATAAAAACAAATGTTTGCTATGGAAAGAGAAATACAAATAAAAATTGTTTCGTATTTCTTATTTTAAGAGAAACAAAGAATGGAATGAGATTTTTTCATCATAGCAAATACCTTTAGGGTTTTTGATTGGCCATATGGAGTCCAATGGAAAAAAATATGTACATTTATTTTTGATTGGCCATATGGAGTCCAATGGAAAAAAATATGTACATTTATTTTTGATTGGCCATATGGAGTCCAATGAAAAAAATATGTACATTTATTTTTTATTGTACATGTTGACTCTAGAGATTTTTTAAAAGAAAGGAGTGATGAAGGTAAGGTAAGGTGGGTCCATATGGAGTCCAATGGAAAAAATATGTACATTTATTTTTTATTGGCCATATTTTTTCGATTGGACTCCATATGGCCAATCAAAAATAAATGTACATATTTTTTCCATTGGACTCCATATGGCCAATCAAAAACCCTCAAGGTATTTGCTATGATGAAAAAATCTCCCTTGTTTCTCAGAGTGTTTTATGCCATGAAAACGACCATCTATATAATTTGGCTTAATTGAAGGGTTTTTAATTGGCCATATTTTCCACAATGGCAAGAGTTGTAATTTGGCTTAATTGGAGGGTTTTTGTAATACGTCCAGAGGAGCCTACTCATGCTTCCTATAAACAGCTCACCTCCTTCAAGGTCCAAACCGAACGGCAACGTACTCCTCCGTCATTAATTTCTGATATTCTTTATCTTTGTGTTCCTCTAGTTGACTGGTGGAATCAAGATGAAGATTATGGGTAAGAAATCTCATACTACTTAGTTTGTATCTGAATTTCTTATCTCAACCTTACCAATACAACCACCTGATGGTATTAAGTCTGATTTATTCAGGTTTATCATGCAAGTTTTGTTGATAATTAAATTTCCAAGTATTTATTTCATGTAAGTGTATCCATGTGACAATTAAGTCTTATTATTTTATCATTTCTCTCTTTGGGTTGCAGAATTTCTGCTCCAGCTCTTGCACCTCATAACATCACGCCTGCCATCAAAACTGCGAGCTTCTCCTCCTAATAGTGACGACCTGGAATCGCAATCATCGCAACCCCTTCCTTCTTCTTCTAATACCACCTCAGAATCACAATCACCAACAGGAGGGCGGCTGCCTCTTACCAACAACGAATCACAGCGAAACAATGTTCTTGACGCGAAGCCGGACTTGGAAACGGAATTAAGGAAGACACTCCTGAGTTTGTGCTTCACAGCAGCAATTCAAATCACAATTCAGTACGGACAGGGTGCTGAATCTGAAGCCCACTACCCCATCATTTTGATCTCCTTAGCTGTTGTAGCTATCTTTGCTTCTCTATTCGTCTCACCGTTTATTGGAAAAAAGATTCCGAATGCATCCAAGGTGCTGGAGAAAGTTGCGATCTTCCTAGCGGCCACAACGTTTTTCTTCGCCATAGCAACTCCATTCCCTCTTGGCATCAGATGTGCTATATGGGCAGTCTACATCATTTCCTTGATCGCTATTGTCTTCTGCACTTGCCTCTAGGTGGTTCTTGTAAGGATATCAAAGGACCTAATACTGCTATATATCAAGAGATTAGAGAATAAAATGGTTAGAATGTTGTTAGTATTATTAGACAGTTAAGAAAGTTTGTTATCTTTGGTTAGATAAAGTAAACAAGCTTACCATAGTTTGCTATAAAAGAAATGTAATAGTGCTGGTAAAAACAACAAGAAAGAAATAATAGAGGAGGTTTTCCTCTTTCTCTGTTCAGTAGAAATTCTCTCTGCTTCTCTTCATTTCTCTTCGTCCCTCTGTGAAAATTTTGCTATCTTAACAGTTCTGAAATGCAAAATTTGACAGTTAATTGTGCAATAACTTCCACGGTCCTAGGTTGTATTAAATATAAATAAAACCACAACTGATCTGTCAACAATCACTTCAGCTCAATTATTTTTCAGTGCATTTCTTTTTAATTTTTGCTTTAAACTTTCCAGGTCTCTCTGTCCAGGCATTTTCATTTTTTTGTATATGATAGCTTGTTATTTCTTCGTCAAGGTTTTAGAAGTTGACAATATTTTTTTCTTGTTTATTGGTGAATATATTAAGATGGCGAATGGATAATACATGGAAGATCGAGCGAGTTAATTTATTTTATCTAATTATAACATTTTCTAGGAAGAGTACTACTATTAATATTCTACTAATAAAACAACCTAATTAAAAAGTGGCTGGATAGTTCATGCATTTATGCTTTTTACGAAGAATTGATAACAGAAGTATGGCACTTTCTTTTCAAATGAAGAAAAATAGAAGGATCTTTTTGTAAAGACCCATGGACTTCTAAACAATGGCTTCATCTCTACGCGTTATTAAACAAAAAACGTCTAATTTAAAAAAAATATTAAAAATAAAAATGCATCCTTAAATATAAAGGACAAACGAAGGAGCTCCAATAAGCTGATAAATACAACAGTTTCTTGATCAAAACGCAGCATATTATGGTTCGGAAAATTAGTAGCAAGGGAAAGGAAATTATTTACATGCTTGACACCAATTTAAAGACATTGCAGAAGCTATGAATGAATATATTTAATTATTTATGAACAATATTGCACCTAGCAATTCATAGATTTGTCAATCATTGGGTTTTGCCAGTGTTACTTAATTCTTCCAAGAAGATTAATTAATCCAACACAGGCCCAACATAAAATTAATCAACAGGCCTACGGAGGCCTACTCCACCAAATTGTCCAATCAAATCATTCTTAGCCCATAAATAAACCTCATCAAAGCTTGAAACACAGGCCCAAAATAAAACCTATGTAGGCCTACTCCAAAATATGGTCCAATCAAATCCATTCTAAGCCCATAAATATACCCCATCAAAGCTTGAAGGCCCGTATCAATATGTTGTGATATTGAAATGGTTAAGGTTGTTTTTGGTCCATGGTGGCTGAACCGGTATTTAAAAAACAATATTAATATCTTTTTGATCATTTTGATATCAATTATAATTTTTTTAAAATATATATATTATTTTAACATATTTTAAAAAATACTTTAAAAAATAACATTTATTACTGTCTCAAACTCCTTATATATCAAAATGCTTACACTAAAATATAAACAGAAAATTGCTTTTTCAACACTTATAAATATGTATTTAGTGTTGTGTTTTTGCAATTGTAGTTTAAAATATAAATTTAAAAAAGTTATAAATTATATATTTTTTTATAACAAAGATTTCAAGAAAGAGTTTTTAATAAAGTTCATGCAAAAGTATTATGTGTTAATAATTAAATACTTTAAAAATTATAATTAAAATAAAATATAATTTTAATCACATCTCTCCACACAATCAAACGGACCCACGTCAAACAAAAATAAACACAAAAAATACATGGAATGTTTGCTATGGAAGGAAAAATACAAGATCTTTTTCCCCCATGTGCAGATTGCAATTAATCCATAATCGGTGCACAATGAATGACTATGAACTATGAAGTGAAGCATATTAAAAGCATCATTTTTTCTCGGGCCAAGCTTCGTACCTCCAAATTAACAAGCTAGGTTAAGTCAAGTTTTATAAATTCAAACCAGCAGCTATTTCAGAGAGCTATTACAATTTAAATTCCAATGAATTCAGGGAATTATGAAATATTTCTAACCCAGCAAGTGATGGTGAGGAAGAGATAGTTCTCGTTTGAATGCAAGCGCTAGAAACAAATGAAGGAGGACATCTAAGGTGTGGCAATACTTTGACGAAGTTAGAGAAAATGGAGAAGTTTAGCCCACACGCTAATCTGATGGAGTAGGCTTACATAGGGCTGTTGGTTAATTTTATGTTGGGCCTGTTTCTCTGATTTGGAATAATTAATCTTCTTGGAAGAATTAAGTAACGCTGGCAAAACCCAATGATTGAAAAATCTATGAAATGGAAGGTGCAATGGTGTTCATAAATAATTAAATATATTAATTTATAGCTTCTGCAATGTCTTTAATTGGTGTCCAGCACGTAAATAAGTTCCTCTCCCTTGCTACTAATTTTCGGAACCATAATATGCTGCTTGGAGATGAAGCTATTTGTTTAGAAATCAATGGGTCTTTACAAAAAGATCCTTTTATTTGTGTTCATTTGAAAAGAAAGTGTCATACACTTCTGTTATCAATTCTTCGTAATAAGCATAAATGCATGAACTATCCAGCCACTTTTTAATTAGGGTGTTTTATTAGTAGGATATTAATATTAGTGCTCTTCCTAGGAAGTGTTATAATTAGATAAAATAAATTAACTCACTCGATCTTCCATGTATTATCCATTCGCCATCTTAATTATATTATATTCACCAATAACAAAAAAAAGGAAAAAGTATTGTCAACGTCTAAAATTAAAAATTAAAAAGAAATGCCTAGACAGAGAGACCTGGAGAGTTTAAAGCAAAAATTAAAAAGAAATGCACTGAAAAATAATAGAGCTGAATTGATAGTTCTGTTTTTATTTATATTTAATATAAGCTAGGACTGTAGAAGTTACGGTACAATTAACTGCCAAATTGTGCATTTCAGAACCGCCTAGAGGCAAGTGCAGAAGGCAATAGTGAACAACGACATGATGTACAGTGCCCATATAGCGCATTTGATGCCAAGAGGGAATGGAGTTGCTATGGCGAAGAAAAACGTTGTGGCCGCTAGGAAGATCGCAACTTTCTCCAGCACCTTGGATGCAGTCGGAATCTTTTTTCCAATAAACGGTGAGATGAATAGAGAAGCAAAGATAGCTGCTATAGCTAAGGAAATCAAAATGATGGATTTATGGATTTCAGATTCAGCAACCTGTTTGTACTGAATTGTGATTTCAAGTGCTGCTGTGAAGCACAAACTCAGGAGTGTCTTCCTTAATTCGTTTTCCAAGTCCGGCTTCGCGTCAAGAACATTGTTTCGCCGTGATTCGTTGATGGTAAGAGGCAGCCGCCCTCCTGTTGGTGATTGTGATTGTGTGGTGGTATTAGAAGAAGAAGGTTGGGGTTGCGATTCCAGGTCGTCAGTATTAGGAGGAGAAGCTCGCAGTCTTGACGGCAGCTGTGATGTTATTAGGTGCCAGAGTTGGAACAGAGATTCTGCAACCCAAAGAGAGAAATGATAAAATAAGTAAGACTTAATTGGCACATAGATACACTTACATGAAATAAATACTTGGAAATTTAATCATCAACAAAACTTGCATGATAAACCTGAATAAATCAGACTTAATACCATCAGGTGGTTGTATTGGTAAGATTGGATGATGAGATAAGAAATTCAAATACAAAGGAGTATAAAATTTCTTACCCACGATCTTCATCTTGATTGCACCAATCTTGATCTTTCCTAATGGTAGTATAAAATTTCACAAAGAAGTATAAACATGGTAGTAGAATCTACTGTGCTCCATACTTCGCCAGAGTGGTCGAGTGAGCTCAAAAGGGCTTGAAATCCTGATGCAAGAAGCTAGTTCGCAGCTGTTTTTTGAGGGCAAACCACAAAAATATCTAGAGATTTTAGTCCTAATCAGCGAGTGAAAGAGACAGAGGTTAGGGTGGCACGCAACCGTGAAAGCAATGGGCTTGGTGAGTCAGGGATGGCCGAAAGATTGGACCTTTAGCTCTTGTTTTTTTGTGTGGAGAGTGAGTGTGCAAACCTGGCTTAAGATTGCGAGACAGGGGTGGAGTTAACGTCCAAGTAGCTTGTTATATAGTGGGCAAAAAAAGATTCCGAATGCATCCAAGGTGCTGGAGAAAGTTGCGATCTTCCTAGCGGCCACAACGTTTTTCTTCGCCATAGCAACTCCATTCCCTCTTGGCATCAAATGCGCTATATGGGCACTGTACATCATGTCGTTGTTCACTATTGCCTTCTGCACTTGCCTCTAGGCGGTTCTGAAATGCACAATTTGGCAGTTAATTGTACCGTAACTTCCACGGTCAATATAAATAAAAGCAGAACCATGTTACCAACATGTGTGTGGCTCAGTGGTTGTTGGGGGTAGCTCTCTTTTCTTCGAATTTCGATTCGAGTTCCAGTGGGAGTGGGGCTGAAGAGTTTGTTTCTTTCCTGTCTTTATTGGGTCCTCCCTGTGCGGTATGCTTGTCATCCCCGCGATGCCTTACTTGCTCAGTGGGCTTGCAGGATGTTCAGTGGGCCGTGGGATTAGTCGTGGTGCGCGCAAGCTGGCCCGGACACTTACGTTAATAATAATAATAAAAAAAAAAAAACCATGTCAACAATCAATTCAGCTCGATTACTTTTCAGTGCATTTCTTTTTAATTTTGGCTTTAAACTCTCCAGGTCTCTCTGTCTAGGCATTTCTTTTTAATTTTTTATTTTTGACGTTGACAATACTTTTTTCTTGTTTTTTTTATTGGTGAATATAATATAATTAAGATGGCGAATGGATAATACATGGAAGATCGAGTGAGTTAATTTATTTTATCTAATTATAACACTTCCTAGGAAGAGCACTAATATTAATATCCTACTAATAAAACACCCTAATTAAAAAGTGGCTGGATAGTTCATGCATTTATGCTTATTACGAAGAATTGATAACAGAAGTGTATGGCACTTTCTTTTCAAATGAACACAAATAAAAGGATCTTTTTGTAAAGACCCATTGATTTCTAAACAAATAGCTTCATCTCCAAGCAGCATATTATGGTTCCGAAAATTAGTAGCAAGGGAGAGGAACTTATTTACGTGCTGGACACCAATTAAAGACATTGCAGAAGCTATAAATTAATATATTTAATTATTTATGAACACCATTGCACCTTCCATTTCATAGATTTTTCAATCATTGGGTTTTGCCAGCTTTACTTAATTCTTCCAAGAAGATTAATTAATCCAAATCAGAGAAACAGGCCCAACATAAAATTAACCAACAGCCCTATGTAGGCCTACTCCATCAGATTGCCCAATCAAATCCATTCTTAGCCCATAAATATACCCCATAAGATCTTGAAGGCCCGTATCAATATTTTGTGATATTGAAATGGCTGCGGGTGTTTGGTCGGTGGTGGCTGAAATAAACTTTAAAAAAAAATTGAATTTTTTTTTTAAAATTAATTTTTTAATATTTTTGTATCATTTTTATATGTTAATATCAAAAATAATTTTTTTTAAAAATATATTTTTTAATGTATTTTCAAACAAAAAACACTTTGAAATATAATTTTTATTTTGTGGTTAGAGTTTAAAATACTGTTATTAAATCCAGACCGCCCGACGGGTCGATCTGGGACCCAGCCGACCCGGTAACTGGACCGGTCCAGGCAAGACAAAAGGCCAGTCAAAAAAAAAAATCGACCAAACCCAGCCTAACCCTAATGACCTGACCTGACTTGGGTGAGACATAGTGTATATATATATTAACTCACCTAACTCAGGAAATTTGGGAAAGGAAAAGGAAAGCTTAAGTTTTTTCCCTAATTTTTTTCTTCAAAGTTTGAACAATCAGGAGATTTTTTTTATGCTGATTGAATCTTCTAGCCCTTTATTGGATCTCCGATTTCACCACTCACGTCATTTCCTTTCTATTATTATTTTTTTTTTTTATCATAATCTTATAGAACTCTGTATCAATGATTCAAAAAAAAGCTGGATTCCATTGTTATAAGCCAGGTACTTTCTTTTTCTGCTTCGCAATGTTTTATTTTGAGTTTAATTGTAATCAATAATCAATAGTCTACCATTACTCATGCTGTAAGGAGACAAGCTCACCCGGACCGGCCCGGCGGGTTGACCCGGGCATGGGACCGGTCCGGGTGGAGGCCAAAACCCGCTTGGGAATTGGCCCGGCGGGTCGACCCGGGACCCCGGCAAGACCCAGCCGCAAACCCGTTGACTTTTTTTTTTGCTAAAACGACGTCGTTTTGAATTTTTTTAAAAAAATTCAAAAATAAATTTTGACCCGGCCGACCCGGTCAAAACCCGGAACCTGGACCTTGAACCGGACCGGGTTTTAAAACTATGGAAGAGACTCTACTTTTTTGAAAGATATCATCTTTTTTTTAATTAGCTGCCCTGTTTCTATGTGATTGGTTTACTAAATTATATGGTGGCTTGTTCCCTTGATTTTTTTTTTAACCTGGGATAAACATCATGCCACTGATTTACATCCTTCTCTATTTTCCTTCTATTTAGCTATTTTAATATTCCTTTATAGTTTGACTTATGGAAGCCACATTTTAAAACTATTTTTTTTTTTTCTAAATAGCTACATTAATTTTTAGTGAAATTGATGCTTAGCCGCCATGCATCTGGTGTTGTTATTGCATGAGATTTTCAAGTAATGGTTAATAGTGAGCATCTGATTTTATCATTGCAGCATGTTATTTATGTCACAAGCTCATGTTCCCATTTTCTTTTTCCTGTTTTTCTAAATACTATCACCTCATTGTTGTTGCTGCCAATTTGGTTTTCTTGTTGGTTCTCAGTTGGTTTACATGGTCTTCCAGAATAGAGCATTCTATTTTAATACCATTCCAATAAGGCCTTGATTTATGAGAGTTATTAATCTTTTAGTGGATTAAGAAAGAACATCAAAAAAAGATGTAAGAATTTTAAATTCCAAGCCAACAGATTAAGTGGGTGTTTGGTTTTGTGGTTGCGGGCGAGGTTCACCCGCAATCACGCAAATTTTTGTTTGGTATCAAAACAAAACCTGCTTTTTAATAGTAGGGCCCACTAAATTTTAAATTGAAACCGAGGTTTTGGAAAAGCAGCAAAATGCTGCTTCTCCTGAAAGAAAAACGCTGGAACAGTGGAGTCATGCTCCACTGTTCCCTAAACTTTTAAATCAGAGTTGTTTTTTTTTTCCTTCAAAAAACCAAGAAAAGTTTGCACTGTTCCCTAAACTTAAATCAGAGTTTTAGTTTTTTTTTTAAATTTTGAAAAACCGAGAAAAGTTTTTTTTTTTTTTGAAAAATCAGTGCAATTAAAAAAAAAACCAGTGATTTCACTCGCACTATTCATGTAAACATGAACACTATTTTTTTTAAAAAAAAAAAAAATAGTTTAAGGTGAATCAAATTTACTTATACTGTAATCTCAATTTTATTCCTGATAATATTTTACTTAATTTTATTGCATGTTCAAAAAATCATGAAAACTGTAGTTTTTGTTGAATAAATTTTATACATAATGAAATTGTAATTTTTTTAAAAAAATTGAGTTTTAGTTGAAAAACTAGTATTTAATATTATTTAATAGCACTACATAAATTAGAAGGATATAGCATGATGAAGTAACATTTGTGGAATTTGATCGCAATTCCAATTATGTTATTGCCGTGTCAGACCAAGTTAAAAAAATTCAGTTTTTATTTTTATTTTAATTCTGTTTTATTCAAAAAATTAGAAGGAGATCACTTGATGAAGTAATAAAAAATTCAGTTTTTATTGTTGTGTGCTTAAGAAATCATGAAAAATATAATTATTTATTTCATGATGTAATAATGGTAGTTAAATTTATAATATTTAAATTAAAAGTATTTTTTAATTATTTTATAACCTCAATTTGAAAAGCATTTTTTTAACCAAACACATTAAACTACTTTTTGTTCAACCTCAATTTCAACCACAGTTTTAACCAAACATATATTTTTTCAAACCAACCTCAACTAAAAGTACTTTTTATCAAACAACTTTTTTAAAATCACAACCACAACAACAACCACAATACCAAATACACCCTAAATGTTTATGTTTGGAATATTGGAAAGAGAAACTAAAACTGCTATATTTAAATCTGGGTCGACCCACAAAACCCCATGACTTGATTATTTTACCGAGTTAATCATTGGGTTAGATTTTATAATTATAGTTTAAAATATAGATTTAAGAAAACTTATAAATTATATATTTTTTTATAATAAAAGTTTCAAGAGAATTTTCAATAATATTTATATGATATTATTATATTTTAATAATTAAACACTTTAAAAATTATTATTATAGTAAAATACAGTTTCAATTACATCTTTCCACATAATCAAATGACCTACCACGTCAAACAAAAATAATACATGGTATGTTTTCTATGGAAGGAAAAATACAAGTTTTTTTTCCCCGTGTACGGATTGCAATTAATCCATAATCGGTGCACAATGAATGATTTAATTAATAAATAACTTCAGGCTTTTTAAAAAAATATATTTTTAACAAAGTGAACGGCAATTGAACCACAAAAATAAATACTCTCACCCACGATAATCAACTATTTTTCAGTAAAAGTAATGATGTAACTAACTAGGCTGAAGATATGTTCCTAATTGAATTAATAACTAATAATTTAAGTACATATTCAACACTCATCTTGCATCATCTCTTTTTACAGCACCATTTTTCTTTCTGCGCGTAACTCAGAAATGGTACCGCGCGTGACATGCCAGCCAGGATGAGAACGACTTGTAGCTCGTCTTTTCCACGCAATCCTTCCGTACCAAACACAACCACTATTAAGGCCAGAGGTCAACTAGTGGATCCAAATCTAATTTCTTCATCAAAGAAAGGAGTTGAAATGGTTGAAACTTAATTTAAAAAAAAAAATTATTTAGACAGTCATTTTTCTCTAGCGTATACCTATTTTAAAGGGCTCATATATACACGAATTAACAGTTTTAATTAGTTTAATTCTCAAATTATAATTATGTAATGGAAGAGAGTTATATCTCAAGTATATATGTACGGGTTGATGATTCTCTAAAGCTTTCCTGGGTTCTTTGCAGCAAAGCTCACTAAACAGGGCAAATGAAAAAAAGGTCGAATCACGACATCCATGATACCCTGACCTAGGGCATGCTAGCTGCTCAAAACGAGCAGCATAATTTTCAATAGACTAAAAGCCTGTGAGTGGCAAGCACAAATAACTAAACATGGTTTATTTTTCAAAAATTTGGCATAAAAGCTGATGTATATATATATATATATGCGCACAATTATTTGACACTTCCAAACCCTATTTTGTTATGTTTAATTAATTACTTAATTAATGTTACAAGTTATTTTTAACAAGACAATAATCAAGCTGGTGTCTCATTAAGAGTACACATTCGATCTATTACAAGTTGGCACGTACAAAATTATATATTGACTGGTGCAAAACATTAATGATATGCTAACGTTATAGATATGTTGTAGTCGATTTTTAAAAAAATTAGATGGGAGTTTATTTAATTAAATTCAGATGAATGATTTATTGATTTACTTGTAACATGTTCAAAATTTAATTTGATTTAAAAAAAAATTAAAATGATATTATTTTGATTAACTTAATTCAATCTATGAGTAGTAATTAATATATATATATATATATAATTATTTATATTTTATGTGTTTAATAAATGGAGAAATACTACCATTAATTTTAAGTGAATTTCATCTAAATACGTGTACAAGAGATTCATTACGAATGCAAATGCATGTAAATAAATACACATTTATTGGATAAGCAAGTTTTCATCATTCATACACATGTATTGGATGAGCAAGTTTTCATCATTCATGAGTGATAATAACATTTTCTTAGGTGATGTTTGGTTCACATAATCATTTAAAAGTGACTTAGTAAAGTTGAATTTTAGGTATTGTTGTGCTCGATTCATCGTATGAAATAAATTATTTTTTTGTTTGAAGTCTCACTTTTCGAGTGTCATAAAAGCAAATCTTAATATTATAATTAATATATCCTCATTGTTTATACTATTTTTCAATTACATTAAGTTTTATTATAGTATTCTTAGAGATCCCTCACACTAGTATATATTTTTTATTATGAAAAATAACTAGTACACATTTGTTTTTCATTAATTATTAATAAAACAAGTTGAAAATTAATAAGAATTTATTGTCTACAATAATAAATTATTTTATGGTAGTTTTCTTAAAATATTTTTAAAAATAAACCTTAAATGAAATGGGTCACGCGAGTTGTTTAAAATATTGAGGTTTATTTATCTTTGAATCGCTTAGATAAAAATATTTTTTTTCTTTAACACATAAGAGGTTTTAATGCTATATAAAATCGATAACATTTTAATCCTCCCTTTGAAGATATTACATCTTTAACATCTTAGGAAAATTAGTTATAAAAGACAACTCTAAGTTCTTAATTTAAATTTTAAACCAAAATTTTAAACATTATTAACTCGTGTCTTTCTTCAATTTCTCCATCAAAATATTAAAAAAAAAATAATATTTTATAATAATTATCTCAATCAAAGAATATAAATTTTACAATCTCATCACTATCTTGTGATCAATTATATTAATTTAATTAGATAAAATAAGAATAATTAAACTCTAATCAGGAGATTATTATAACATGGCTTAATTTGTTTTTAAAAAATAAAATATGGGCACTAATTCTCTTGCCGAAAAATTGGTGGATTGTGCTAATTAAGGCCATTGATATGCTCTTGAAGGAAATCCTGGTTGCCAACGAGTCCTCATCAAAATAACCAAAATCACTCGTCAAATGCTATGCTGAAGCTCTGGTTCGGCGAGTCTATAAACTGTATCCTCTTTTTTAATTTGAAAACTGTGCATCCTGTCATCCTGAAATCTCAATTTTCTTTGTGTACGTGGTTTGTCATCAAGCACACCACTTTCTTTCTTATCTTCTCTCTTGTCAAACAAATTTGTGACAGGTAAAGGAGGAAAATCAAAATAACTCTCCACTAAATACTCTGATCCATGAGCCTCTCCACCTCTTTTTGGAGAACCACTATTGAGCGGGCCAGAAGTAGGTATAAAACAAGAAGAATCATGTGCTGCACTATCTGAGCTTCCCCTCACACTGACAAGTCCAGCAGAATCACTAGAACTTTGCCCTGCACACGTGCACGCTGTATCTGTACAATTATTATTCCAATCGCTATAATTCTCTAAGCTGTTAGTAACATCTACAGAGGTTTGTCTACTTTTGACAGTAGCTTCTTCCCCTCTCCCATCATCCTTGGATGGTGTCCTCATATCCATAACTTTAGACCCCACAGCAAAAGCAAGGGCACCGGTTCCAATACTTGAATGCATTTTTTGGCATTGCTCGATGAGGTCTCTGTAGCGTTCCCTGCATAAAATACTTCATAAAGCTGGGGATTCTGGACAGTTCAAAGATACTAAAAAAAGAACTAAAACAGCTTCTTTTGCCCCATTACTTCAATAATAACTTGGTTAAGCCAAATAAATACACACCACACACGCACACAAAAAAAAAAAAAAAAAAAATAATCAGTAATAAACCGTGTTAAAAGCTAACCATTGCATCATGCAAGTACGGCAAACTGAAAAAGAAATCAATATGGTATATATACATCATAGGTTTAGTGAAAAGAAAATGAGAGAAAAAAAAGATCAACTCATCAAAGGTAGTTAATGATATTTTCACTATGCTAATATACATGATGTGCACGCATCATGTTTTGTTATCTGCAAACTCTCTAATGACAGTCTGCTACAGATTGTGGGGTTATGTCCAGTCTGGCATTGATGATAGCAAAAGGATCACAGCAATTCTTTTTAAATGGAAGAACTGAACCCTGTCTATTAAGACTGAAAGGTGAGCACAGTACAATTGCAATAGGGCTCAACTTAATAATGCTGAAGCCCAAAAGAGAATATTTTGTATAGGCAAACATGTCTTTGGCTAAGACCATAACAGCCAACAACATAAAATCTTCCCTCCTTTTTATCCATATATATAAGCAAAGACTGGAATGGAAAGCTGACGATGAAAAACTATAGACAGCTCTCAGGCATTCTTAGTTTGGCATGAAAGCCAAAACAACAAAGAATCAGCTAATGTTGGGCACATGAATTTAGCATCTGAATACGGTCAAAAATTGAAAAAATTTAAATACCTTCGTGCTGTCCTCAGCTGCCTCCGGTACTCAGCAGTGGTTCCCAGTGTATAACAGCCAAGTAGAAACTCCCAAACTTGTGGCCTAATAGATGGATCCACACCCTGCCATGCAGCAAACAACGTTAAATAGTTACATGGAAAGTCCAACCCACTTCATAATGATAAGAGAACCAAAATTATATGCAAGAACCAAATCAGCACCATCTCATTATTCAAAGAAGGACTGAAAATGGAATTAATGAATGATATTGAATATAGCAACCGTGAAACAGCATACCCCTAAAACAATCAACTTCAGCGCTTTCCGAAAACGTGAAACCTTTCCATTACTATCAAAAGTCGATTGCCACTTCTCCGGCTTAAGCATTCTTCCTACCTACCGCATCAACAACAGAATCCCGATCACAATAGTAACTATAAATGAACAATATGAAACATAACAAAATATAAAAAGTAACCGAATAAATGAGAGACAGTAGTAGTCTTACAGTTATAACAACCTTTATAGGTGATTGAGAAAGACAAGGCTCTCCTATATCCCTCACCATTGTTCCTACTCTCTGCAAATTCGCAACTGCAATCGCTTTTCCACATTTCCATTGCTTCTCCTCTCTCTCTCCACCGGACATTTACAAAAAAAAAAAAATTCCCCTCTCTCTCTTCCTCTCACTCTCTTTTCTCTCTTTAAGTAGTTTCTTAATCCTTCGTAATTATCATCACCGCGTAACTGAGAAAATCAACAACTGCAATTGCGAAAATCAAAGTTAATCAACCCTAATTAACTGATTATTCGATTAATAAATGCAAAAAAATAAACGAATGTAAATGAAAAACAAATTATATGAAATTAATCAATAAAATAACGAGAAATTGGAAGCTTCGATTGAAATGGAATCGATAAGCAGCAGTGATCGGATGATCAGATCAAAATGTATGTACGCATGGAAATACGTATAATATAGGCGTATATGAAGGGGTGTGTGTGTATGCAAACGTACAAATGTAGAGAGAGAGAGAGTACCTGACGAATAAAAATGAGATCGCGAAGAATGACGAAGACGAAGAAGAAGAGAAAAGGAGGAGGAAGATGAGGAGGAGGAGCTTGTTGTCCTCCGTCGCCATTTACTTGAAGAATTTTTTTAAGAGAAGAAAATAATAAAAGAAAAAAAAAAGACCGTTTCTTCTCTCTCTTTCTTAATTTGTTAAAAAAAATTTAATTTGTTTTGGCTGTTAAAAAATTGTTTAATGTCAATTTTAGTGAATTAACTGTAATAATTAAACTGTAGTTATTAATATTTATAATATTAGAAGAGAAGGGTGCGAGGATGAGAGGGAAGACTTTTTATATTTTTAGACGTTTTTCTATATCTATTTTCGTGTTTATTTGTTTGCTTTTCAAAAATAAATTTGAATTTTTTTATTTAAAAATATATATAATTAATATTTTTTAGATATTTTTAAATATTTTTATTGTATTATAAAAAATATCATTTTAATTTATTTAAAAAAAAAACAAATACACTCTAAATTACATTGTTATTATTTATTAATGAAAATCAACTAAAATCATGGATAATAAGAAACTAGAGGAGTAAAACAATCGAAAAACCGATTAAACTAAGAAAACTGAAAAAATCAAACCATTAAAAAAAATCGATTAAATTTTTTTTAAAAAAACTGACCGGTTAGGTTCGGTTTTATAAGTTTGAAACCGAAAAAATCAAACCGACCCCAAACAAAAAAACAGAAAAAATCGAGCCAAACCGATTTGAACCGGTTTTTATCCTAAAAACTGAATCGAATCCAGTCGATTTGAACTAATTATGGTTTTTTTAAAATAAAAAAATTGATTATTTTTTTATATAAAGACTAAACCGAATAAAAAATGATTACTCCTGTAAGAAACTATATATAAAAATCAAGGTGAGTTTAGCATTTTGAGGCTACTGTGGATAAAAAAAAATTTGAAAAAAAAATGATATTGATTAATTTGTTTTTGGAAAATTAACTACTAATTAGGAATAAAATTTACGAGAATTAATTAGAAACAGATGCTTGTAGTTAATTATTGCCAATTTAATGGAATCATGCATGCTTGCTTAATTTGAAAGAGAATTTAATTACAGTATATGGCATGCAAGTAGTATTGATTTTTAGTGGTAAGAGGAATGTATGATTCATTCATTTTGCTAGATTTTTAAGAGGGTCCAATTATAGATTAATCCAATTTATATTTAGAATATATAAGAAAACAGAAATGAATCGTAATATTTCAACCATGTAAATTAATTTTTTCTTGTTTTTCATTATTTAATACAATATCCATTCTTTTCCCATAACATTCATCCTTGATTTTTTAATAATTATAAACAACAATCGTAATTATATTTAATTGAGAATTTTTGAAAATTCAATGGTAACATTAATAAAAAAAAATAATTCGATAATAATATCAAGATTACCTATATTTTTTTATTTTATTTTATTTTAAGATATAAAAATAATAGTATTTATGATTTATGATTTTTTATTTTCATATAATATATTTTTTAAAAATCAAATCACAGGTATTCTGATATTTATAACTTATATATTAATTCAAATTAAATTCTTGATTTGAATCATTGTAAAAAAGTATTTTTATCTTGATTCGATACAATGTATTTATTATATTTAATAAATTTGTCTAAATATTATCTCTTAATTTTTAACCTAAAAATGGATGAAATATGGATGTGAATGGAATTGATATATTAAAATAGAATCAACCTAACATATAAAATAGTAATACTTAATTTGAATTCTTTTCTTGTCATTAATTTGAAATCATGACATATATCTTACCAAACATTTGGCAATCTCCAAAAAGAAACCTTTTTGTTGCAACTAACTAACATTTTATATATAAATATATATTAGCTTTTTGTCAATTTGAAAATGACTGTTTTCATAAATGATTTTTTTATTGCTCAATTAGCCGGCAAATATAAAATTCATATAAATAAAATATGGAGAGAAGAAAATGATGGAGGATAGTTAATTATTTTTTATAACTCCAAGTCAAGATTATACTTTTCTCCAATTTTCATCTTTTCAATGATTTTACATAACAAGATATTGATTGAACATATAGATTTAAGTAGGAAAATCCAAAGGGATTTGAAATTCCTAGCCACTTCTTTTGTCTGTACAATTATTTTTTACACTATTATTTTGTTTTTTGTCGTAACTTAGATGCTTTTTACGCCATCACCACAGTAGTTTTTGTGTTGGAATTATCGTAATATAGTTTGTTTATTTTTATTTTAAAATATTTTTTAAAATGATTATTTTTTTATTTTAAATAATATTTTTTGGTGTTTTTTTTATTATTTTGATATATTAATATCAAAAATAATTTTTTTAAAAATAAAAAGTATATTATTTTAATATATTTATAAATAAAAAAATAATTTAAAAAATATCTATAATCATATTAGATGCATGTGATTTTCATATGTTCTTAGATTCATTATAAAGTGCTAGGAAAGTCATCCTCAAGAGTTTAAGCCTTCCTTTCTCCTAGTATTCGTTAGTAATGGCAAGAGAAGGATCCCCTAAGGTGGATGTCAGGGTGCCCTCCTTTCTAGTTCAAGCCTAGTTTGATGAACTCCTGCCCATCAAACTAGGCTTGAACTTGCAAATTTAAACTTTTTTTTGGAGGCAACAACATCTTTTTTTAAAAAAACATGTCTAACACTTTTTAAATCCAAGTTTATGGTGAAGAATACATAGAATAAGTTTTTCCTTTTGGAATAGAAAAAAAATAGTTCAATTTTTAATAGGGTAGTTTTTCAGAAATTACAGAAAGTAAAAGAAAAGATAGAAATAAGAACAACACGGTTTATAAAGGAAACATTTTCCCACCCTTGTAATTGGATGAATGACTTTTCTTGTCATCTCAAATCTTCAAAAATCCTCTCAATTACAAAATTATATACAAGCCACAATTTTGTTTTCTAAAAGACACATCATTTAATAACGACGAACCACCTGATCACAAGAATCCCAACAGTTTTATATGAGACAAATAAATCTCATGGAGAATGTAAAAAAGGCTCTCATTTATCACAGATAACCTTTCAAAATCTTTTCATAATAAATACATAAAGCCTTAAGGGGCTATTGATGGATCAACATGTTTTATTTTTATATGATTCCTCATTTAAAGGAACCAAAGACATGGATCACTTAACATTCTTAGGCTTAGCCAAGCATTGAACCAAAGCGTATATATGTCGGATGAGCTACTAGACCTAACAACTTTGAGCTCAGCCAAGCATATACGAGTTGGCACGCTGCCAGACACCCTTAAACTCAGCCAAGCGTTGAGCCTATATATATATATATATATATGGATTTGACGAGCTACTAAATTTATTATCATCGAGTTTAGCTAAGCGCTGAGCTCAAGTATATATAACTCTAATAATCTTGTTAGGCTCTATTTTGAACTACGAGATTATAATGAGTCAAAAATATTTTTTCTTTATTTTCTCTCTTTAACACATAAAAGGTTTTGATGCTATCTAAAACATATGACATTTTAGTCCTCCACTTGAAGATATTGCATCTTTACCATCTTACGAAAACTAGTTATAAAAGACAACTCTAAGTTCGTAATTTAAAAGTTAAACCAACCATTTAAACATTATTAACTCGTCTTTTTTCAATTTCTCCATAAAAAAAAATAGTATTTTATAATAATTATCTCAATCAAAAAATATAAATTTTACAAGCTGATCACTATCTTGTGATCAATTATATTAATTTAATTAGATAAAATAAGAATGATTAAACTCTATAGACTAGGTCGTCATTAAAACTAAAAACTGCTAGCAAAAGTCTAATCAGGAGATTATTATAACATGGCTTAATTTGTTTTTAAAAAATAAAATATGGGCACTAATTCTCTTGCCGAAAAATTGGTGGATTGTGCTAAGGCCATTGATATGCTCATGAAGGAGATCCTGGCTGCCAACGAGTCCTTATCAAAATCAACAAAATCATAGACCGTTAATACCTTCCTGCTCAGTTTTGCGTGACAACACGGAATACCAATTAATTCTCCTTTCATGTGGTTTACTTATTTTACAACCAAAAAACCCGTGAAGGATCACACTTGGTTTAATGATGTCACCGAGCAGTCACCTGGCCCGGCATCATTCCGGTTGACCTTTGCCGGACCGCTTCTATCCGTAGATGCTGACCATACCCAACAAACACTTGAAAATCTTCACGAAGCAGCCAAAAAGTTTATTATTGATTTTGAAGTGAGACTCAAGCAACGTACTGAACTTTTTTTTCCATGAAGAAGAATCAGTGCGATTTCCCCATATAATTTTGTAGAACCAGTCAGAATCCTTCTTTTTTATTATTTGCTACGCTAGCTAAGATAACGTAACCTTCACCTAATGATTTGTTTTTTTTTTTTCCTTTCTTATTTAAGACTTTAAGAAAATGATTAACTACCCAATACGTTTTAGGTCTTCCTCTGTTAGCTTCTCAAAGTAAGCTATCGAATCCAAATATTAAATTGATATGGAAATTTCAAGGAAGCAGCAGCTGAATAGAAAATGGAAATTGATATCTAGAATGACATTTTTGGGCTGATCTTCTCAGCTTAAAATGGTCACCTAACGATTTGTTTTTGTTTTATGTGAGGTATGATTGAAACTATAACTTATCTCGATTATAATTTAAAAATATTTAATTAATTAATATACATTATGGTTTTATATGAATTTAATTGAAAATTTTCTCTTAAAATCTTTGTTATAAAAAACCTATAATTTATAAAAAAATTAAATTTTATTTTTTAAAATCATGATTACAAAAACTACCACAATATTAAATACATATTTATAAATATTGAAAAAACAATTTACTGTTTATATTCAGGGTCACAAAGCAATTTTAAAATAAAAAAAATAATAATTAAAAAATCATTTTTTTTTCAAAGTACGGTTCAGCGCCAAAAACCCAACAATTTCAATGTCACAAAATATTGACACGGGCCTTCAAGCTTTGATGGGGTACATTTTATGGGCTAAGAATGGATTTGATTGGGCAATCTGATGGAGTAGGCCTACATAGAACTTTTGATTAATTTTATGTTGGGCCTGTTTCTCTGACTTGGATTGATTAATCCTCTTGGAATAATTAAGTAACGTAGGCAAAACCCAATGATTGACAAATCTATTAATTGCTAGGTTCCATGTTGTTCATAGATAATTAAATATATTAATTTATAGCTTCTAATGTCTTTAAATTCGTGTCCAGCATGTATTAAAGTTCCTTTCCCTTGATACTAATTTTCGGAACCATATATAATATGCTGCGTTTTGATCAAGAAAATGTTGTATTTATCAGCTTATTGGAGCTCCTTCGTTTGTCCTTTATATTTAAGGATGTATTTTTATCTTTAACATTTTCTTTTTAAATTAAACTTAGAAAAAATTTATTGTATATTACTTTTAATCAAATACATGTTTTTCTAAAAAACCAGAACTAAATTGTAGTTGCATCAATGGCACGACATAACTATATTAGAAGGCGATCGTAAGATGATGAGGTTTTTTCCGAGTATGATCACAATCTCAATCTCATTTCAGAAGGCTTTTTATTTGATATTGTACCTCGCTTAGCTATTCAAGGATCACATCGACCTTAACGTATAGATTTTGTACGAGATAAAATTGCAAATAGTTTGATGAAATAATGAAAAACTTTTATTCACAAGGATTATTCATTTTGTTATATAATTATACATCTAAAACAACAATATTTTGCCAATATATATATATATATATAATATCTTTTTCAGTAGTTTTACAATCAAACCTCATACAAAAAACATATTAACCAAACACATATAAACTGTTTTTTTTTTTATTATAATTTCAACGGTAGTTTTAACAAAACACTTCAAAATTAACAACAAAACTCACAAAAAATACTTTTTATTAAACTGTTTTTTTAAAACCATAACCACAACAGCAACCACAATACCAAACATACTCTAAATACAACTTTGGACCGTAGAAGTTAACTCAAATTTTGCAATTCAGAACCACCTGGAGGCAATCGGCAGACTGCAATAGTGATCAAGGAAATGATGTAGACTGCCCATATAGCACATCTGATGCCAAGAGGGAATGGAGTTGCTATGGCGAAGAAAAACGTTGTGGCCGCTAGGAAGAACGCAACTTTCTCCAGCACCTTGGATGCATTCGGAATCTTTTTTCCAATAAACGGCGAGACGAATAGAGAAGCAAAGATAGCTACAACAGCTAAGGAGATCAAAATGATGGATTTATGGATTTCAGATTCAGCACCCTGTCCGTACCGAATAGTGATTTGAATTGCTGCCGTGAAGCACAAACTCAGGAGTGTCTTCCTTAATTCCGTTTCCAAGTCCGGCTTCGCGTCAAGAACATTGTTTCGCTGTGATTCGTTGTTGGTAAGAGGCAGCCGCCCTCCTGTTGGTGATTGTGATTGTGTGGTGGTATTAGAAGAAGAAGGAAGGGGTTGCGATGATTGCGATTCCAGGTCGTCACTATTAGGAGGAGAAGCTGGCACTCTTGACGGCAGCTGTGATGTTATTAGGTGCCAGAGTTGGGACAGCCATTCTGCAACCCAAAGAGAGAAATGATAAAATAAGTAACACTTAATTGGCACATAGATACACTTACATGAAATAAATACTTGGAAATTTAATTATCAACGAAACTTGAATGATAAACCTGAATAAATCAGACTTAATACCATCAGGTTCAGGCGGTTGTATTGGTAAGGTTGAGATAAGAAATTCAGATGCAAACTAAGTAGTATGAGATTTCTTACCCATGATCTTCATCTTCATTCCACCACTCAACTTCGCAAGTGCTGCAGGCTTCGCTGTTTGCTTTGTTAGGGTTTGAATATGAATACTGCTTGCAAGAATTGTGGCTCTATATATACTGCTTGCAAGAATTGTGGCTCTATATATGACGTGTCATCATTTTGAAGAGAAATTGCTGTAAAAAGCGATTGAAGGGTTTTTAAAAAGCGATCGCTCAAACTTGTCATCATTTCTGTGCCTAAAAAATGAATGATAGAAACAGCAGTACGGACAGGGTGCTGAAACTATTCAGTACGGATAGGGTGCTGAAACTATCAAATCACTATTCAGTACGGATAGGGTGCTGAAACTATCAAATCACTATTCAGTACGGACAGGGTGCTGATCTCCTTTGCTTCTCTCTTCGGACAGCAAAAAAACAAATAAAAAATTTTATTTTTTTTAAAATTATTTTTAAAATACAAAAATAAATAATATTTTATAAAACTCAATTAAAAAGACATGTAAAAACCAAAAACTATTTTATAAAAATTATATTTCAAACTCAATTTTTTAGTAGGTTTTACAGTATAAAATATAATTTTTACAGTATAAAAATATATTTTTTACACCTTACTATATTTTTTACACAACAAATATAAAAACAGATACAAGACAAACCGACCTTAAAAATATAAATATTAAAACGAGAACTTTGTCAACAATCATTTCAGTTAAATTATTTTTTAGTACATTTCTTTTTAGTTTTTGCTTTAAACTCTCCAAGTCTCTTCTACCAAAACCATGACAACTGGCATCCGAATTAATGTCCGTGAATTACAAGTTGTTGAGGTCCACGAGAAGGTTCAGCGACGCAGAATAATATTGGAAAATCTTAAACTATTTGTATGGGCTGTGAAGTGAGCATTGTCTGGCGTGATGAGCCATTTTCTCTTGTGGAGAGATTTAGATTTATTCTTTTAAATTGAATTTGTGTCGAATATTGGTGTTATGGGGTTCATCAGTAGAATTATTATAAATTATTAAATTTGTATCTATTATCATTGTAGCAAATCATATTTAGAATGTGATTTACTATTCATTTTCTCTTCGTCTACTTTTCCCTGGTTTCCTATGTTTTTTTTTCTTTGTCCTATATTTCATACTATCTATCTATTATTTTATTTAAATCACTTATTAATTATAATATTATTGATTTATTTTATCTGATTTTAATGTAATTTAATTTTTTAATTATAATTATCAATATATAATTAGTTAACAAAAATTATTTATGATTTTACTATCCAAATTTATAATCTAAATTTATATTATATTTTTTATGTTATATTAAAAAAAATATTTTTAACAATCTCAGTTACTATCTTAGGAAATGATATACTAGCCTTAGTAAATTTTTCCCTGTAAGATAGTCACTATCTTAGGAAATGATATACCTCTTGTGGGTTCCGTTCATACAGAGGAGTCAGACCTGTAATCAATCAACGAAGGCATCAAAAGACGCCTTATTAGCATTATTAGTATTAAAGAACCAAAGAATGAATCATTCAGAAAGGTATGTTCAAGATTGTATGATTTTCCTCAATTGAACTGGTAAAATTATTTAATTGTCAATATAACAAAAAAAATTATTGAAAGATTCATAATTAATATAATAATTAATTATTTTTATTTTATAAAATAACGACAAGCATAATTAAAATAAATATAAAAAAATTATTCTTTATTATTTTTTATTTTATTTCAAAGTTTATCAAATATAAATAATATTTCATTTTATTTAATGTTTCTTATATACTTTGTATATTTATATTTAATAGGTATAAAAATCAATAATATTAAAGTAATAAATATCATAAAAATAAAATTAACTTTTAATTTAATATTACTTCAAATCTTTTATCTTATACAAAAATCATCATATATTTTTAATAAATTATTTGAGTAAAACTAAATCATGCGAATCTTCTTTTACAAGCCAAACGTAACAAGTAATACTACCTCCTTCACCGTTGGTTGTTGAGGTGAGATATATAATATTATAATATTATAATAATATTATATCTTACTATAATATTATGCGGATGTTGAAATCATTTACAAAATAGTTTTTAATTTTAAATTTAATCAAATCAATTCTTAATTGACTTTTTAATTTTTAATTCTTTTTAAATTACTCCTAAAAAAATCAATTAACCCTCTTATAATATTAAGGCATGTTCACTTTAGTCTCTAGAATTTAATTTCTTGTAATTTTGATCCAAATTGACCATGAACTTTGATATTTTTCAATTAAACCCCTAATTTCATTAATTAAAATAATTCAAAGTTTAATTAAGTCTCTAAACTTATCAATTGATTCAATTTTTTGCCAAATTGACTTTTAAATTTATACTTTTTTCCTTATTAGTCCCCAAATCTTCAATTTATATGGTCTTGATCTAATTCTCAAATTAGTTTCCATCCATTTTTTTTGTTTATGTTTTTAAAAAAAATTTAAAAATTAAATTATAACACTATATGTAAGTGCGGTGAAGTGAGCATTGGATGAGCCATTTTCTTTTGTGGAGTAATTTAGATTTATTCTTTCAAATTGAATTTGTGTAGAATATTGGTGTTATGGGGTTCATCAGTAGAATTATTACAAATTATTAAATTTGTATCTATTATCAATGTAGTAAATCATAGTTAGAATGTGGATCTTTTCGTATTTAATAGGTAAGCATAATTATGAAATAAAATCATTAATAATAAATCAATCATAGAATAATATGGAGAAACTCACCAGGATAGTCACCACAAAGTACTGGCAAGATAGTCACTATCTTAAGAATATATTAGCCTTATTAAAAAATGAAAAAAAGAAGAAGATGCGTTACATTGACAAGGTTTCTTCACAATATCCCTTCATTTATACAGAGGATTCAGGCCTGTAATCAATCAACGAAGGCATCAAAAGTTCAACGTATTTATTTCAAAAGTCTGATTTATTCAGGTTTCTTATGTAAGTTTTGTTGATAATTAATAAATTTCCACGTATTTATTGCATGTACATGTATGTGCCAATTAAGTCTGATTAATTTTACTCATTATTCTAATGCTGATTCTAAGGTGGGTCCAAACGAAAAGAATGGATTCTAACTTAACATTGAATTTTGATTATGATTGTTAGATTTTTTTATAAAAAATAAAAAATCCGCAAATGCATATTTTCATTTATTTTATCTTCATTCCGCAGATTGATCATGCACTTGTTACAGAGAGGATTATTTGGTTTCAGACCCATTGGGACCCAATTGCAGTACCCACCATCTTCAAATTTAAAGATATAATTAAAATTAGCATTATTTTTATTAAAGAACCAAAGAATGAATCATTCAAAAAGGTATCTTCAAGATTGTATGATTTTCCTCCATTGAAGTGGTAAAATTGTTTAATTGTCTGTATAAAAAAATTATTAAATGATTCATATGATAATCAATAATTTTTATTTTATAAAAAAAAAAGCACAATTAAAATAAATATATAAAAATTATTTTTTATTTTATTTCAAAGTTTATCAAATATAAATAATATCTCGTTTTAGCTAATATTTTTTATATACTTTTAATATTTATATTTTATATGTATAAAGATCAATAATATTAAAGTGATGAATATATCATAAAGATAAAATTAATTTCATTTCTTTCACTTGATTTAATATTGTTTCAAACTTTTTATCTTATACAAAGTGATTATATATTTATAATAAGTTATTTTAATAATATTATATCTTATTATAATATTGTCATGCGATGAGATGAATGTTGTTTGGGTTGGGAGAATGGCTGTAGCTGGGGAGGAGTGGCTTTCCTCTCGCCATTGTTTTCCTCTTGGGCCAGAGGAACCAGCTCATGCTTCCTTGAGTGCGGCTATAAATACCGTTTACACACTAACCTCAAATGGCTCATCTCCTCCGTCATTAATTTCTGATATTCTTTTTCTTTGTTTGCTCGGGAAAGATCAAGATTGGTGGAATCATCAAGATGAAGATCATGGGTAAGAAATTTTACATTTTACTCTGTATCTGAATTTCGTATCTCATCCAACCTTACCAATACAACCACCTGATGGTATTAAGTCTGATTTATTCAGGTTTCTTATGTAAGTTTTGTTGATAGTTAAATTTCCACGTAATTATTTCATGCAAGTGCATGTGCCAATTAAGTCTTATTTATTTTATAATTTCTCTCTTTGGGTTGAAGAATCTCTGTCCCAACTCTTGCACCTCATAACATCACAGTTGCCGTCGAGATTGCCAGCTTCTCCTCCTAAAATTGACGACCTGGAATCGCAATCATCGCAACCCTAACCTTCCTCTTCTAATACAGCCTCAGAATCACAATCTCCTCAAACGCTGTCTCAGCAATCACCATCAGGAGGGCGGCTGCCTCTTACCATCAACGAATCACAGCGAAACAATATTCTTGACGCGAAGCCGGACTTGGAAACGGAATTAAGGAAGACACTCCTGAATTTGTGCTTCACATCAGCAATTCAAATCACAATTCAGTACAGACAGGTTGCTGAATCTGAAACCCACTACTCCATCAATTTGATCTCCTTAGCTGTTGTAGCTATCTTTTTTTCTCTATTCGTCTCACAGTTTATTGGAAAAAAGATTCCGACTGCATCAATGGTGCTGGATAAAGCTGCGTTCTTCCTAGCGGCCACAACGTTTTTCTTCGCCAAAGCAACTCCATTCCCTCTTGGCATCAGATGTGCTATATGGGCAATCTACGACATGTCGTTGATCGCTATTGCCTTCTGCACTTGCCTCTAGGTGGTTCTGAAATGCAAAATTTGACAGTTAATTGTGCCATAACTTCCACCGTCCTAGGTTATATTAAATATAAATAAAACCACAACTGATCTGTCAACAATCACTTCAGCTCGATTATTTTTCAGTATTTTTGCTTTAAACTCTCCAGGTCTCTCTGTCTATGCATTTTTTATTTTTTTTTGTATATGACAGCTTGTTATTTCTTCGTCAAGATTTTAGACGTTGAAAATATTTTTTTCTTGTTTTTTTTATTGGTGAATATAATATAATTAAGATGGCGAATGGATAATACATGGAAGATCGAGTGAGTTAATTTATTTTATCTAATTATAACAAGTTCTAGGAAGTGTACTAATATTAATATTCTACTAATAAAACAACCTAGTTAAAAAGTGGCTGGATAGTTCATGCATTTATTCTTATTACGAAGAATTGTTACCAGAAGTGTATGGCACTTTCTTTTCAAATGAACAAAAATAGAAGGATCTTTTTAATGAAGTGAAAGGCAGATTGAACCGTAAAAATAAATACTCTCACACGATAATCAACTAAAGTAATGATGTAATTAATTAGGCTGAATATATGTTCCTAATTGAATTAATAACTAATAATTAAGTACATATTCACACTCATCTTACATCATCTCTATTCACAGCACCATTTTTCTTTCTAAGCCAACCAGGGTGAAAACGACTTGTAGCTCGTCGGGTCCACGCAATCCTTCCATACCAAACACAACCGCTATTAAGGCCGGAGGTCAACTATTGGATCCAAATCTAATTTCTTCATCAAGAAAGGAGTTGGAATGGACATGGTTGAAACTTAATAAAAAAAAATTGAAAAAAAATTAATTTTTTTTATTTAAAATTAATGTTTTGTTTTGTTTTATACCATTTTGTTTTGTGACACTGAATAAGAACAACAAGTTGTTTTTTTTTTAATATTTATAAGTTTGTATTTAGTATTGAGATATTTTTTTCGGTTGCTGTTTAAAAATGTAGATTTAAAAAAATTATAAATTATAATTTTTTTATAATAAAGATTTTAAGAGAGAGTTTTCAATGAGATCAATGTAAAATGATGTTTTTTCAAACAAACTGTTTGGTTGCGAAAATCTCTGGTTGAAAGTGTAATTGTAGTTGTTTTTTAAAGAATTTTTTGTGCTGAAATGCATCAAAATAATATTTTTTATTTTTTAAAATTATTTTTGACATCAACACATTAAAATAATTTGAAAACATTAAAAACATATTAATTTAAAATAAAAAAAATAAAAAAATTAATTTTTTTTGAAAACGTTTTTGAAGCGCAAAAACAAGAAAAAATGTTTGCTATGAAAGGAGAAATACAGGTTCTTTTTTCTCTATGCCAATGACTCCTACAGATTGCAATTAATCCATAATCGGCACTTAGACAATGAAAGATTTAATTGATAAAACTACCTTCAGGTTTTTCCGAGAAAAAACACTTAGAAAGAAGTGAATCCCTGTTGGAGAACTCGTAATAATTTTTAAATGTGTGTTCTACCCAATAATATATGCAAGATCTGACAGGAAATTATATATATTTCTCGGTTGTCTCTTTACAGGAAACTGGAGAATCTAAAGCCATACTGGAACCGGTTTCAAGTGCTGACAAGGAGATGGTCAACTTGACTGTTCCAAGGGTATCTTATCTATAAATAAATAATGGAAACAAATCTGAGGTGTAGGAGTTCTTCAATATTGAGGTCGATGAGGATGCTGAAAAGCTCTGGATTATTATGGTGTTCTCAAGGCTGCAGCGCAGTACTAGACTGCACCTTCAAAACAAGTGATGAACTCAAGAAATTAAACATCAACGTTTTATCTTCGTCTTTATTTCCTCCCACTTTGTTCTTTCTTCTCATCTGGTTTTTCTTGTTTCATAAAGGTAAAGTTCATTGCTGCGCCACAAGAAAGATGAAGTTCATCTTGAACTCACCAATCCAAACAAACACCAAATCATGAACTAGACTGTTTTTTCCCTTCGCTATCTATTAATAACTTCGTTCTGACCATGAAAAAATAAATAATGGGATCAATAGATTTTAACTTCTTTTCTTCTTCTTTATGATGGGAAACCATAAACTTGAGTTGCATAATTTTATACAGAATTGATAAGCACAGAGTGTACAAAAAACAAATGATATGAAGATTCTACAGCGCCGCCCATTATTATTTATGGCTGGCTCTCTAATTTCTCTATATCTGCACTTTTGTAATGAAGAAATTCTATAGAAAATTATCAGTTGACAGAGCAAGGAAGAACAAGAGAAGAAGAGCTAAATTATAGATGGCTTAGTGGGAGAGTTTAATTAACCAAATTAAATTCGAAGTATGCTTGGATCATTTTTCTTCATGTCTCATGTCTCTTTTCAACAGTACCGGGCACAAGCGAAATCTTAATAAAACTTCATATCTGCAGATTCAACAAAGAACAAGAAATCATACTAGATGTAAACCTCTAAGACACAAATATTATTGTTTACATCTTAACCCACCAATAACTTAATGAGTAAGGGTCTAATGCTCAAAAAACGAATCTTGAAAATCCAACTCCTTCAAAATTAACACTGGGGGCTTATGCTGACTGATTATATTTTAACCTAGTTTGGCTCCTTCATTAATTAGTACTTCAGTGGGGGCAGAATGGCTCTTTCTGTTGGCTCTCGAATTTTAAAACACCCAATCAGAATCCGTATAATTTTTTCCAAAAATTGCTCATGAACTAGGTATTCTGGTTAGAGGAGAATCTCATTTGAATGAACCACCTTATAATTTTTTCCAAGAATAAGAATCAGTGCAATTTCCTAATGTAATTTCTTAGAACCAGTCAGAATCCTTCTTTCTTTCTTTCTTTATTATTATTATTATTATTATTATTATTTCCTTCCCATGTTAAGAACCAGACGATTTTATTTCTTAAGACGTTTTAAGATATTGATCAACTACCTAGCTATATAATACGCCATAATTAGGTCTTGATCTTCTTCTATTAGCTTCTTAGATTTGGAAATTTGTTGTTAGTAAATATCATAACATATTGTGACAGGCTGGTTGTCATTGAAAATATGATTGATATTTTCATCATTCAATTCCTAGCTTAATTGGATTAAAAAAATGGTGGATTGTGCTTCGATCCATTGAAGGGGGTAATTACATGGAAGAATTTTGTTTTGATAATCATCGAGAATAAATAAAATAAAAAAAACCACGATCCACAAATACTATACTGAAGCTCTGGTTCGGCGACTCTATAAGCTCTGAAGCTCAGATTTGAGTGACAACATGGAATACCAATTTTCTACCTTCTCCTGGTTTCCTGATTTTACAATCAAAGAAACTCGTGATTTTCTTAAGTATATCTAAAGATGACATTAATTTATAAAAAAAGTACTTTTAATTGAAAAGGCTGTTGTAGTTTGAAAAAAATTATTTTATAAAAAGTATTTTTAATTGAGATTGGTTTGAAAAAATAAGTGTTTGGTTAAAACTGTGGTTGAAATTGAGGTTAAAGAAAAAATAATTTAATGTGTTTGGTTAAGAATGCTTTCGAAATTGAGGTTAAAAAATAATTTAAAATAATATATATTAATATTGATGGTTTTAAATTTAAATATTATAGAATTAATTACTCCTATTACATCATGAAATAAAAAATAATTTATATAAACTATTTTTTATTATTCCATTAAATTATTTATAATTCCATTACATATAAAATTCATCCGATAAGAACTACAGTTTTCATAATTTTTTGAGCGTAGATAAAATATTATCAAGTACAAAATTAATATTACAGTGCGAGTGAATTTAATTCACTCTATCCTAGTTTTTCAAGAAAAAAAATATTGTTCACATCACATTATGAGTGAATTTAATTCACTCTAAACTAATGTTTTTCTTAATAAAACAAACTGTTAAAAAAAAAAACAGAGAGAAGCACGTGAACAGTGCAATTCACTCCAAGTGAACAGTGCCTAATTCACATGGATACTGTTCACCTGGAGTGAACAGTTCCCGGGTGAATTATATTCACCTGCCTGCAGACGTGAGAAGTAGCTCACTGTTTCAAGTAATAATACACATGGGTCCCACATGAAAAGTAGTTAAATGTTTTGTTACCAAACGTCCATGTTTACACAGTCAGCTAAATGTTTTGTTACCAAACGTCCATGTTTACACAGTCAGCTTTAAAAGCAGAAGCTACCGCGTAAACATACACCCACTAACTAATTATTGCTGATGACTGGCCAGTTGCACCTCCCTCTCTCCACTTGCAGGCACGTCATCAAAGTTCAGATTATTGAAATTGTATAATCAAGACTATTAACATTGGATTTAATCAAGCGCGTTTCACACTGTATTTTAAAAATATTTTAAAAAAAATTAAACAAAAATTTCTTTGAATTAATATATTTTTTATGTTTTCAAGTTATTTTGATCTACTAATCTTAAAAATAATTAAAAAAAAATTATTATTATATTTTTCTAAGTAAAAAATATTTTTAAAAGTAATCTAAAAAACTCTTTCATATTTGAAAGGGGATTCATTGTATCACCAATAACATCAATATTAAATGAAGAATATTTTTTATTGGTTAATATTTTTTAATTTGCTTGATTTTAAATGGTGGTGCAGACATAAGGAGATAGATTCAAGGGAACTTAAATTTGAAATAACGAGTAAATTACTAGTGTTAGTCATTATCGTTCCTCCATTTACTCCACCAATAATTTTAAACTTTTTTTTTTTGGTTAAATCATCTCCAATTGGTCCCGAATTCTGGCCCCATTTCCAGTTCATAACAATTTCAACTATCTTTACAACATTTGCGCACGTACGACGTGCTTCCAACTCAGCACGAGTCCATTTTGATATTTCTACATTTGACGCAATGCCTAATTACCGAGTTCTAATGGTGAAGGGAGTTGTGGAGTTTTTCTTGTTCATTTTTTTTATTATTATTATTGTTTAAAGGTAGATGATCATTGAGTTAATATTTTATATATATGTACAAAGACTAATTCATTGGATGAGATCAGATTTGATAATTATGTTTTTACGTGGTACGAAATTTAAATGTAATTTCCTTTTTGACCTCCAAATAACTTTCTAAAATCAATTAAAATAGCTTCTAAAATCTTGCCATATTTTTTTTTTATTTTTCTTGGCTCTGGAAACAAGATCCCCAAAAGCTAAACAAAAACAAATAAACAAAAGCTCAAAGTTATGAAATAGACTTTAAGTCAATTTTTTCAATTTGATCAATAAATTAACAAACTATTCATGTTAAGATTATATTAAGAAACCTATTTTCATAACCACACCTGGAAATTAATTATAGCACTCCATGAATGAGGAATATACTTGCTTATCAGCAAGATCAACCTCTGGTAGTATGGATGCCTACAAATATATAGATGGGAATACATTTAAGGAAATTAAATTAAGACCCATTATAGCATTGAAAATATTGAACTTATGCACGCTATTAATTGTACTATTAATTGTCGTGTTTGTGTGTGAATTAGAGTTTTGGACATTGGGGTTTAAAAATGAAGACCTAGAGCTATGGTTTTCGGTTAAGCTTCAGCAGATTTCTATTAGTTACAGTCTACTACAAATGTCTGCAATAAATATGAAACATTGTCGAGGCTTAGAAATTCTTACTTGTATCTCTATGTATGTATGGATTTCTTTTCAAAGCCAAAACTATATTGTTGATTAAAATATATTTTAAAAATTAAAAATTATAATATAATTAACATATGAATTATATATTTATATCTAGAAAAATCAAGAACGAACTTAATTTTTAAAATTATTCTAAATTAATATATGAGTATTATTTTGTGGATAAATTAATATTTTTATAATTTATATAATATTTTAATTTTTTTATAAATAATAAACTATGCCTTTTATTTTTGTATAATTATTTATTTTAAAAAACAATTTTAATATCATTGGATAGGACCGTGGAAGTTATGGTAAAGGCAGCCGCCCTACTGTTGGTGATTGTGATTCTGAGGTGGTTTTAGAAGAAGAAGGTCGTCACTATTTTTTTGTTTGTTATCTAGTCAAATTGGTGCCTACCATGACTTCAAGTACTATTAATTTATTCTATTGCAATTGAATGGTGTAGGTTTGACACGTGGATGGAACCGATTTCTATTCAACGGTCAGTTGCGTCCACCGAATCGCTTGCTATGATCGTAGCATTTGTATTTTATGATTTTATCCACGTAATAGACCGCATCTTTCACGAGGGATCAACTCCTCCTGCAACTTGCTTCCTATCCACGTGTCAAATCCCACACACCTAAATGAATTACTTCAACATTTTAATATCATTGGATAGGATACTTGGCGATGGTTTGTGACGCAGGTGTAAATCGTGTTTTTAAAAAATTTAATATAGTTTAATCATAACAGGAGCATGACACTTTCTTTTTAAATGAACAAAAATAGAAGGATCTTTTTGTAAAGACGCATTGACTTCTAAACAATAGCTTCAACTCTATGTGTATTAAACAAAAAAACAATAATTTTAAAAGAAAATATTAAAGATAAAAATACATCCTTAACTATAAAGGACAAACGAAGGAGTTCCAATAAGCTGATAAATACAACATTTTCTTGATCAAAACGCAGCATATTATATATGGTTCCGAAAATTAGTAGCAAGGGAAAGGAACTTATTTACATGCTGGACACCAATTTAAAGACATTGCAGAAGCTATAAATGAATGTATTTAATTATTTATAAACACCGTGGCACCTTGCAATTAATAGGTTTGTCAATCATTGGGTTTTGCCAGCGTTACTTAATTATTCCAAGAAGATTAATGAATCCAAATCAGAGACAGAGGCCCAACATAAAATTAATCAACAGGCCTATGTAGGCCTACTCCATCAGATTGTCCAATCAAATCCATTCTTAGCACATAAATATACCCCACAACAGCTTGAAGGCCCGTATCAATATTTTGTGATATTGAAATGGCTATGGGTTTTTTGCCCAGTGGTGGCTAAACTAGTATTTTAAAAAAAATAAAATTTTTTGTTTATTTTATTTATTTTATGTTTTTTTATTATTTTATTATTCTAATATTAAAAATATTTTTAAAAAATATTTTTTTAATAAATTTTCAAATAATAAACACTCTAAAAAACAATTTCAAACACATGACATATCATCTTTTATGACATATCGCTTACACTGAATATGAACAGCAAATTGCTTTTTCATCACTTGTAAGGAAAAATACAAGTTCTTTTTTCCCTATGCCTATGACCCCTGCAGATTGCAATTAATCCATAGTTGGTGCACAATAAATGATTTAATTAATAACTACCTTCATGTTTTTTAAAAAATATATATTTTTAATGAAGTGAAGCGCATATTGAATAGTAAAAATAAATACTCTCACATAATAATTAATTATTTTTTATTTGAGAGTGTGATTATAATTGTTTTTTAAATATATTTTCACTCAAAATATATTTAAATAATATTTTTTTATTTTAAAAAAATTATTTATAATATCAATACATTAAAATAATTTAAAAATATTAAAATATTATTAATTTAAATCAAAGAAAAAATATTAATTTTTTTAAAAAATATTTTTAAAATACAAAATCAAAAGGATCAATTTTTCTTTCACACCAACACTTTCATAAATCTTACATCATCTCTGTTCACAGCACCATTTTTCTTTTTGAGCATAACTCAAAAATGGTACCGCGCGTGACTTGCCAACCAGGGTGAAAACGACTTGTAGCTCGTCGGTTCCACGCAATCCTTCCGTACCAGACACAACTGCTAATAAGGCTGGAGGTCAACTACTGGATCCAAATCTAATTTCTTCATCAAGAAAGGAGTTGAAATGGAAATGGTTGAAACTTAATAAAAAATATATATTATTTAGACAGTCGTTTTTCTCAAATTAACATTATACATGAATTAATAGTTTTAATTACTTTAATTCTTATATTATAATTATGTAATGGAAGAGAGTTATATCTCAAGTATTTATGTATGGGTTGATAATTCTCTAAAGCTTTTCTCTCTTATGAATCAAAAACAAAAGAATAATTCTCAAATAGGGGCCTTGGCCCTTGCCTTAATAAGAAAGATTTAGGGTTCTAGGTCATTACCACCACATGCTTGATTAATAACGAAATAGATTTAACTATTTAGGTGGTGGTCTAGTAGTAAAAGCTTAGAACCAAGAGGTTTGCTCCCTCTGTGGTCTCAGGTTCGAGCTCTAGGTTGCTCATATGATGGCCACTGGAGGCTTATATGATCGTTAACTTCAGGGCCCGTGGAATTAGTCGAGGTGCGCGCAAGCTGGCCCGGACACCCACGTTAAACTAAAAAAAATAACGAAATAAATTTAATTTTTAGGGGTATAATTGAACTGGACAGACTATAAGTTTATTATCTAGAGGTCACTAGTTCGAATCTTACAAATTTTAAGGTCACTGAAGGCTTACATGGTTATTAATATCAAGATCCGTGGAATTAGTTGAGGTGTGTCCAAGTTGGTTTGGATTCCTATGATAATAATAAAAAAAAAAAAAGGAAACAGATTTATTTGCTGAAGGAAAATAGGAGACAGAGACCATGGGGGCATGATCACATGGTATGTTTACCGTTAATCATTAATTAATATGAAGAGCAAGCAAGCGAGAATTGTTGAGGGAGAATCTAAATCTTAAGGAAGAATCCAATCCCACTATCACACTAGCTTGTTTCAGATCTATTCCAATTTCCAACAACATATAATATTTGAAATTGAAGAGCTATATATGTAATTTAGGAGGTGAATAAATTATGAACTGAGTCAGATCATGTGAAATGCAATAAAACATATAATAACTCGCAAGTGGCTTGGATTAATTCAAAGTTGAAGGTATCAACGTAGTTTTTGAGCTTGATGTGTGTTTCCTGGGTTCTTTGCAGCAAAGCTCACTAAACAGGGAAAATGAAAAAAATGTCGAATCACGACATCCATGATACCCTGACCTGGGGCATGCTTGCTGCTCAAAACGAGCAGCATAATTTTCCATAGCCTAAAAGCCTGTGAGTGGCAGGCACACATAACTAAACATGGTTTATTTTTCAATAATTTGGCATAATTAAAAGCTGATATATATATATATAGGGCTAGTCTGGAGTCTGGCTAGATCAGTGATCTTCAGCAAGATCTTAAGCCCAAGTGGGAGGAGGGTGTGTAGATTCTGCCAGATGGCTTTGCCCAGGGGATATGTTCGGCCGAAATATTAGTGGAAGCTATTAATTATTTGACACTTCCAAACCCTATTTTGTTATGTTTAATTAATTAATTAATGTTACAAGTTATTTTTAACAATGCAATAATCAAGCTGGTGTCTCATTAAGAGTACACATTCGATCTATTACAAGTTGGCACGTACAAGATTATATATTGACTGGTGCAAGACATTAATGATAAAAAAATATTTGTTAATTTTTAATATTAGGATCAAATTTATTTATGGTATTAAATTATCAATTTTAAATATTCTATCATCATCATTACATTAAGTTTTATTATAGTATTCTTAGAGATCCCTCACACTAGTACATATTTTTTATTATGAAAAAAAAACCAGTACACATTTTTTTATATATTTTCATTAATTATTAGTAAAACAAGTTAAAAATTAATAAGAATTTATTATCTACAATAATAAATTATTATATGGTAGTTTTCTTGAAATATTTTTAAAAATAAACCTTAAATGGAATTCGTCACGCAAGTCATTTAAAGTTATTAGGGTTTATTTGTCTTTGAATCACTCATGTGGCTTTCTCCGATCACTATTGGTAATATTTATTAGTGTTTCGAGTTTCAGTATATATTATACTTATTATACTTGTGACCCGCGAATTATACATGATTTTTTAGACTTTTTAAATTAAGCTATTTTTCTAAACATTATCTTATAGTGTGTTATTTTAATATTTTTTTAGTAAGCTGAAAAAATAAAATAAAAAAGCACTCAAACGAAAGCTATACAATGCAATATATAATTGATGCTTTAAGGTAGAGGCGCTCTAGAAACTTGTACTTCATGTCAGGCTTCCGTCACTCTTTAGCATATTTTGCTTGCTATCAGTTTGTTATTGGGACACCTGCCCTCTGACTCACGTGACCACGGCGGTTTCTTTTCATGCCACGAATTACATACAGCGCTTACTTACCACATTCTATAAAAAAAATTGCCATGTCACCCTCACTCCATGTCACCACCACAAAAACATAACCGCATCACACCCATCCTTCTTATGGATATTTTTTGGTGGAAAAAATAATTATTTTTATTTTTTAAATATTCTAATAAAATTTTAACTGATACAAACATTCAAATCAAATTTTATACCCATTGTCTTATGTCATGCATCATTATGTTTGGAATCAAATCCTATCTTTTTCGTTCCCGGTGGCTCAAGATTTTATTACAAGTGCATATTTTGCTAAAGATTCATTCTATGAAATAGTTTTCAGACCCGATCCGGTTTAAGATTCGGGTTCCGGATTTTGACTGGGTTATCGAGTTTTAACTGAGTCATTGGATCATTTTTTTAAAATTAAAATGACATTATTTTAATAAAAAAATGAAAGTCAACGGCTTATAACTAAGTTTTTGATCAGGTCATCAAGTCACACCGGGTTTTTTTTACCTTTATTTTTTCTTTAATCCGATTCAGTTCCAACCCCAAATCAACCGAATCCTACATTGACTTGCCGGACCGAGTCAAATTTCAAAACTATACACTACAGCCTTACAGCCTTACACCAATGGCATTCTCTATTAGCTGTGCATATGTTTCTTACTTTAGCATAATAATATATCTCAGGTGAACATTACAAATAAAAATAGCATAGCTAGCCTTTTGTTCTAAAAAGCTATGTGCCCACGATGACGAAGAAGAAAGAATATAGAAGAAATAAAATATGATAATATATTTGTAGTAATTGTTTTTTAAAATATTTTTAATTAAAAATATATTAAAATAAATTTTTTATTATTTAAAATTTATTTTTAATATTAATACATTAAAAACATAGTTTAATATTTTTTAAAATACACAATTGTAGCACAAAAAACAAACTCCAGAAAAGCTGAGGTTTTCCGATCTCTATGACCACCACCCTCAGTGAATCTAGCGTCGCCAGTTTACAGTACACAGACACAAATGAGAACCCTGTGCAGGGTACTGTGTGCCAAATAGGTGGCAAACTCGCATGCATACAGTGAAGCAGAGTACATTTGCTTTTGCACCTAGAAGTTGAGGATAAACATGATGACGAAATTAATTTCCATGTTTTTTTGAGCAACTGTCACTGTGCAGCACTATATATCTCAGCTTTAAGAACACATCAGTCATCACAACAAAAGCAATACATGCAATAATTGATACTTCACCTCAGGTACAGTTTCAAGCCGCTATCGGGATTGTTTGAAAACCCGATCAAACTGTATTTTTAAAATATTTATTTAAAAAAAAAATTAATATTTTTTATTTGTTTTGTTTTGATTCATTGATATGAAAATTAATTTTTAAAAAATAAAAAAAATCATCTTGATAATTTTTAAATAAAAATCACTTTAAACTGTAATAGCTACGACAATCTCAAGTAGACCCTAAACCCTGTCACCTCAAATTTCTCTTTTTTTTTGCTAAAAATTATTTTTTTATGTTTTTATATTATTTTGATGTGTTGATCTCAAAAATAATTTTTAAAAAATAAAAATATATATTATTTTGATGCATTTCTAGACGAAAAGCACTTTAAACTGCAATCATTACCACATTTCCAAACAGATCCGCGTGTCAACGATTATTTTATAAAATATTCTTTGTATAGAAATATATTAAAATAATATGTTTTTTATTTTTTAAAATTATTTTAGTATCAGTAAATTAAAATAATCTCACGAAGTTAAAAAAATTTAGTTTAAAATAAGAAAATTTAATATTTTTTAAATATTTTTAAAACATAAAAACAAACCACCGTGCAAGTAGTAGATTAATGCTTTCCACATTCTTATAATATTTTTTGTTGAGTGTGTTTGATATTGTGGTAGCTGTTGTGGTTGTGATTTAAAAAAAGTTATTTTTTTTTTATAAAAAGTACTTTTAGTTGAGGTTAGTTTGAAAAAATATATGTTTGGTTAAAACTGTAGTTGAAATTGAGGTGGAACAAAAAATAATTTAATATGCTTGGTTAAAAGAATACTTTTCAAATTAAGGTTATACAATAATATATATATATATATATTGATGGTTTTTAATTTAAATATTGACTATATTTTTCATGGTTTCTTAAGTGTACAACAACAAAATTTAATTTTTTTTGTTACATCATCAAACGATCTCTTTCTAATTTTTAGAATAAAACACAATTACAAATAAAAATAAAAATTGTATTTTTTTTTAACTAGGTCGGACCCGACATGAATATAATTGGTACATCATCAAATGATCTCCTTCTAATTTATATAGTGTTATGAAATAATATTAAACACTAGTTTTTCAAGTAAAATATAATTTAAAAAAATATATTTTTTAATATAAATAGTTATTTACCCGGAATGTTCACATGAATAGTGCCAGGTAAATTATATACACCTGGTTGTAAATATGAGAAGTAGCTCTCAGCTACTTATCATGAAACGGTGTTTCATCAAAAATATATACGAGTCCCATATGTAAAGCAGTTGAATATGCGACGAGCTTTAAAAACAGAAGCTACCTCGTTAATAAATACCATTCTACCTTACACCACCACAAACACAACCACAGCACGCCCCCACTCTTTTTTTAAAAAATATAATATTCAGATGACTGATCACGGATTTCTTCTTTTTCTTCTTCTTCTTCTTGTTTTTTTTTTTTTTTTTTTCATGTCTACATATATTTGAAAATACGCTAGAGCTTCAAATGTTTCTATGATTGAGACCAGTTAGGAATAAATATATTGTATTTAAAAAAAAATAGTGACGTGACTTGAACATAAAACTTTTAAATTAAATAAATATTTTACTCACTTTTAACTAAATTGGTATGTGGTCCAGGTTACACCTGCAGTTTGTCCAATTTTTTTTTAATATCAAAAAAATATTCAGTTGATAATAATGCTTTTTGTTTTTTGAATAAATTTTAGATTCATGGGTTCAATTAATTTAATAATATAAACAAATAGATAAAAATAGTAGATAAATAAAATTTTTTTACTAATAATTAACTATAAAAATAAATTGTTATTATCAAACTCAAAAAAAAAAAAAAACCTTTATCGAGGACTCACCGTCGCTTTATTATGGACACACCCCATTACCATAAAAAGTTTATTGAGTCGGTTCCAACACCACTTCGATAGGTTACATGATGACACCAAAAAAACCACATGTGACACTTGACCAATGACCCAAAAAGTAAACCAAGCAAAATATCATGAAGTGAGTATGTCATGTTTATATTTAATCAATTAATTTAATTTAATTCTAAAACAAAATCTTTTTTTAAAAAATTACATATAACAAAAATTAACAAATAAAAAGACTCAAGATAACTCAGGTCATCTTTAAAATGAGTGAAAAAGTAACTGAAAAGCAATAACATGTTATATTTATTAAAATATCAAATTACTCATAAATCAACTTGATTACAACTAGAAAAAACCATAATGAAAATATAAAATTTTTTCTTTGAAGCTAGTTAGAGAAATTTTATTTTAAGAGTAATTTAGTCATTTTAATGTGATCTGAAAAGATGATTTTTTTTTAAAAAAACTAAAAGCGAGTTAAATAAAAATTTATTTTAAAGGTAATTTAATTATTTTATTACGCTTTAAAAATATAAAAAGATTGAGTTATCATTAATTAATCTGATAATAACTAATGAATCTTATATTATATTATCGAAGGATAAAATTATTATTTCAGTGTGTTAATCCATAATATGATGAATTTGCAATCACAATAATTTAGTGATTCCTTTAGTTTTTTTTAATAGCTCATGAAGAACACTTATACATATATAAAAAGATCGCACATGACTTTACCTTAAGACTGTCCACATACCCTTTATTTGGTATTTTATTAATGTTTTAAAAAAAACCTTTCCCAGAATAGCTTTGAAATAAGTTTTTATATTTTTTTTTAAAAAAAGAAACACAGAAAAACATGAATTTTCCATCTTTAATATCTCTCTATATATATTTTTTGTTAACAATACAGCTGCTCCTGGAGCTTATTGCAAAATCAAGAAGCAGCACCCTCTAACATGACAGGTCTGCTCTTGGTGGCGCAAAACATCAAACAGTTAGCAGAGTCAAAGGGGTGGTGGTTTGGAATCTAATCCCGTCTTTTCCTTTCCTCGTGGCTCCGGATTCTATCAGCAGCTCATCATTTCTTAATATTAAATTCCCTTTGACATTCTTGTAGTGCTCAAGCACTGTGTCGCCCCTTTCGCAGGCCCTTTTTCGAGTCTTGCATCATCATCGAAGAATCAATCTCAGAGCTTTTTGGTCAGGAATCATTATTATTTGCGTGGTACTTCTCTTTTGTTTTCTTCCTGACTTTATCTTGAGAATCTATGCCAGTGGTATCACGTCATTTCCAGCCCCCTTTCCGGCATCTTTCCACGGGGGAGATGAACCGGTCACATAATTGCAGGGAAAGGAAAACTACACTTTCATCCCTCTATGCTCAACAATGCTTTGTCTCAATCCTTATGATTTGATTTTCTTAATGTTGCCCTTAAGCTTCATGGTGCAATCTAGAGAAGATAACAATAAGTGATTGCAAGGAATATCAAGACAAATCCAACCAAGCCAATCAAATCGATCCACTCCCACTTACTTGACTCTAACTAGCCAACAAGCTAGGAGGTGAGGATCTCTCACACTAAAAGTTCTATAACATATTTGAACATCCAAGCTCAACCCAACGCATGACTCTTTTACTTTATTAATGTTTGGTGTGAGCTTGGTATGCCGTACCATCGTGTTCTTAAAAAAAGATAAATAGATGATGGAAAAAAAAATCAAATATGAAACCCACAAAAAATTATAAAAATACTTTCACACAAGATGAAAATATTTGTTTTTAATTTCTTCTGTATATCTCTCCCTCCTCCTTATATCTCTCTTCCCTTGGAGCAAATATGAGTTGTTATTCTTTGATTATAATTTTCAAAAGTTTCAATTTTGATCATTATCAGGAAATAGCTAATAAGATTTAATGATAACCCACATTTTGGATTTTTGTTTACTATCTTTTAGGTATTTTTATAAAGTATTATAACATGTATAAAATTTTAAGAGGATAAAATGTGAGAAGAACAAAAGGAGCGGAAGAAAAAAGAAAAAGAGCTTTTCTAGCTTTTTTTAATATAGCATTTGACATTATGGTAATTATTATTTTTCAAGTTTATTTTTGCCTGGAAATACATTAAAATAATATATATATATATATATTAATTTTTAAAATTTATTTTTGACATAAATATATTAAAATAATATAAAAATATAAAAAAATTATTTTTTAAAAAAAACATAAGGACCCAAATCAATTAGGGGAAACACCAGAAATTTTAGGAAACTGCAAAATTAACATTGAAAAATCATACATTCTAGGGATTGATGTGCAACTCAAGTAATCACTGGGGGTAATAATGAAGTATACCCTAGAAAACACCATCCCATCACCCATATTTGAATTTCCTTCATCATTCTTACCAACCTGCAATTTGTAATTTATTGGAAGTTCTCTCCTTTACAGATGGAGATTCTGTAATTTATCAGTTTTACTTTCTATGGTCTGAAAAAAAAATGTCGTTTTCTTTTACAAATTTCCACCTTGTGAAAAGACTTCTCAGGAGAAAATTAAATTTCAGAGAAAGAAGGTATACTTCTTTGCCTAGCTCGCAAAGTCATGCCATTGGTATCTTAATAGCTGCGCTTTTGACTTCCAGACTGATCAAAAGGTTGGCTATTTGGTTTAGTTGCAACTTGTTCTTTCAATTTTTTCCCTTAAATATAACAAAAAAATTATATTTTATAATATTAAATTTCAATTTATTATCGAAATATCTCAAGCACTTTATATACCCACGAGAACATGAAAAAAAACCTAATATACAAACAATGTCACCATAACTTACAAAGATGAAATAGCAAAGAAACTCGATGATCGAAATACAAAAAAAAATAGAATAACACAATTTCTTTAACAATACCATCCTCGGTATTGTTTTGAGAAAAAAGAAACAATATTGCACATTAGAAATGCCTTTTTTTGTTTTGTTTTAGTTGTTTTGTTTTGTTTTGTTTTGCAAAATATATAAAAAAAATTTAAAAAATTATTTTGAAAAATTAGGGTTCTTTGCTTGTTTTATGCTGTTCTTGGTTTCTTCAAATAATCAATGGCGTTATTTGTCGTCAAGAGAGTTGAGGAGGTAAGATCTATGAGTCCAAAAGGGTCATTGTCTTCTTCACTGTTGTCTTTCCTATCAAGTTGCCATGTAAACAAGCACTTGCGCAAGTGCATTCTCCATAAATATAAGGAGAAAAAAAGTGTATTCAATCTTACTTGTTTACTTCAAACTCCTTACATTTTCAAAAGATTTTATTATTATTAAATTATCAACAAAAACAATCAACAACTTGCATTGGTATTGTAGTTTCTCCTCCAAAAAAAAAAAAAATCCTGATTTCTTGGATAAAAAATTAAACCTAAGAACAATCAAACCTCTATTTTAATAAGATGAATAAATCAATTGCTCATAAATTTGATTAATTACAATAATGGCTATTTTGAAGCCTTGTGTTTAAGTAACATGATCTTCCTCCCTCCGTTATCACTTACACACAAGAGAAATGATTAATTCGAGTGAATAATTGTTAGATTTATGGTTTTAAATGAAGAAAAAAAAACTATGCTAAAATTTCTATCATATAAGTGATACACATAACACACACACAAATACTAGTTTATAAGCTTATATTATGTTACGGATCGGATTAAATTTTTTAAATATATAAAAAAATATTTAGATAGCAAGAAATTATTTGTTATTATTATTAAACTTGATCGAATAAATCAATCTTGAAATCTCTTAATTCAGCTATTTGCTTAGCTCGGTTTAAAGTTAAATCGTGTGAAAGTTATCATAACGTGACCCAATCAACTTGATGAATCTAAATACATTTTGGATGACAGAAAAAAACCTAGGTTTCACAATTTAACTCAAGTTTCGTAACTTAACCCGTTAAATTTGTGGCTTAGATTATGAATTCCACCAGGTTTGATAACTTTGCTTTAAAAAAAAACTATTTTTGCCAAATATTAAGATGTTTACTTAAAACTACGATAATCTTATAGAAATCACACCAAAATAAATTATGAATACTAATTCAAAATAAATTAAATGTTAAAAAATAAGATTAAAAAAAAAGCAACAAAAAAACTCAATACAAATTTAATATTAAATGATTAAATTAAAACATCATGAAAACAATAAAAAAAAATAAAGAAAATAAAAGAATGATGAAATTAGAGGGAAATTGAAAAGATAAGGGTTTTTTTTTTTTTTAAAAAAAAAAACTGAAGCGCCATCATCTTCACTAGCTGTTTTAATAATTATATGAAAGTGAAACACCATAGTCATTTTAGCATGATTTGAATAGTAAAACAGCATAATCGTTCTAGCAGATAGTGTAATTTTACCGTGTTGTGCTTATAAACTAAGCATTCCTTTTACCTGATTATTATAAAAGAATGGAAATACATGCTTCTTGATTTCATCTTTTTAATTTTGTTTAAAATAAATTCTTTATCAAATATTTATACCATAAAACATTATATAAAAAAATTGCTTTGACATGAACACATGAAGATCAAATAAAATATTAATCTCCATTCATAAAAGCTGGATGAGAATATCACCTTTTGATCAAATAAAAAAAAAAATTCAGATTCATTACCTTAGTCATTTTCAAAATTTTAACATGAAACAGTGTCATTATTAAAAAATTCCAGGTTCGTTGTCCTCCAACAACAAAAAATAAAATATTAAAGATAACCAACCTTGCCATTTTTAGCAACCCAAGGTCTTTTATATAGAAAAATCCACCACCACCACCACCACCACCACCACTACCCCCCAAATCTGGTAGTTACCACCTCAATAGGGTTTCTCCTTTTAGTAATTACTCATACACAGCATTCTCTCTCTCTCTCTCTCTCTCTCAAACTTGACTCTCTACCTTGGCATCTTTACTGAAACAAATTGCAAAGTTTCGAGGAGATTGGATTTGTAAGTGTTTGTTTTTTTTGACAATTTTGTTTCTTTTTATGGTCAAGGTTGATGTTTTGTTTGTGGCCGTGTTTCAGTTTAGTTCATTTACATTGAATTCAATTATCCAGAGTCTTTTTGACCATTTCTAAGCAACCCCGGATAAAAAAGACTCAAGCTTTATGCACATGGGTAAAAAAAGACACAATCTTTACTCATGTTTAGCTATATTTATGTGCTTATGTATATAAAGAAGAAAAATTTGGAGGTGGATTTTGTGAGTTATTTTTGATTGTGGAGTGTGGACTTATGTTGCTGTGAAGCACGGAAGCTTTGGAGGTTGCAAAACTTTTAGATGTCATGTTATTAGATTTTGGTTGCTATTTATAGAAAGGCGGTAGTGATGTATTAGTTAGACTCTACATGTAGTTATGTGTTTTTAGTGGTTGCTGTAAGCTGATATATCTTGATTAATTGGCTTGTGCTGCTATATATATACAGGATTGAAAGGAAGTGAGATTTAGCTTTGTGGGTTATTGCATTTGAAAGACGTGAAATTTTGGTTTTTTAAGTGCAATTGAGTTGGTTTTAGTTGTTCAAATGAAAAACAAAGAAGGTTAAAGAGAGGAAATTGAGTTGTTATTAGAGGGTAGATTAAATCAAGGTGGGAAGAGTGGAACTTTGATGGATTTGAAGTTGGAGTTTGATTAGTAATGTGCACGTTAAGGAAGTTATTAGGGGAGGAAGAATTGAGTTCCTTTGGATGTTGCTCTGATTCAAAAGAGGGGTGAGGTTATTAGGAGTGTATTTTGGTTAGTTATATAAAAAATGGAGAACTCCTTCTCGTCAAAAGAAAAGGGGATGGGTTATTGGGCTTCACCAAGACCTCAGATGGATAGTGTCACAACTTTCGATGGTGCTCCAAGGAATTCATTTTTTGAGGACCCATTCAACAATATTTCAGAGCTTATGAATTTTGATATGTATGCTGGATGGTGCAACAACTCATCAGCTATGGATCAAATGCTTGCCCCCTATGGAACGCCATCTTTTCCTTCAACATCCTATCCATCCTTTGATGCAGGAAGTTTTGCAGAACAAAATTCTGCTTCAATACAGGAAACAATAAATGCTGCTGGGACTTCTTACAATGGTGAAGATAAAGTGATGCTTCAGCAAACAAATTCCCATTTTGGTTATACCTCAGATTCAATTGATGCTGATGATTCGGGTGGAAAACACAGTAATGGAGGTGGTCAGCAAAACCATTTCCCAAACACAACATACTATATTATGTCACAGCCAGTTGGGCCTTCACTAGATGAGAGGATGCTAAGGGCATTATCCCTGTTGAAGGTTTCGTATGGAGGGGGTATTTTGGCGCAAGTATGGGTTCCCATAAGGAGTGGGGATCAATACATGTTGAGCACTTCAGAGCAACCATTCTTGCTTGATCAAATGCTAGCAGGGTTCCGAGAAGTGTCTAGAACATTTACTTTCTCTGCAGAAGTTAAGCCTGGTGTGCCTCTAGGACTTCCTGGTCGTGTATTCATTTCCAAAGTTCCAGAGTGGACTTCAAATGTAAGATATTATCACAAGGCCGAATACTTGCGGGCAAAGCATGCAGTTGATCATGAAGTCCGGGGCTCTTTTGCATTACCGATCTTTGATCCTGATGAGATGTCCTGCTGTGCTGTTCTGGAACTTGTCACTGTTAAGGAGAAACCAGATTTTGATTCAGAGATGGAAAATGTTTGCCATGCACTTGAGGTTAGTTTCATTTTACTATATATTCTAGTAAAAAAGCTTTTGTTCTCATTTATATCTGTCTGTTTTGCGCAATTTCAATGATAAATTATGTATCTTGCCTAGCAACCTGTTTTCCATTTAAAAACCCTGTAAAGGAGAGGGAGGGAAGAACTTGTTTGCTCCGAGTGAGAACAAATTGTTGTTCATGAATAAGTTTCTCCTTCTTGAAACGTCTTGTTCTGCTTCTGCCATTTCTTTGGATGGGTGTCCAGCCTGTAAGTACTCACTCTTGGTATGTTGTTGATAAAAAAAGTTCTTTTTTCTTGCTATTATGTTTTAGAACTATAATTTGCTGCATTTTGATCAAGTACATTAGATTTATCATCTAGGAATTAATTTGTTGTCCTCAATGTTCTGCATCATTTAAGGATGACAAGCAAAATTGTTGCATATGATGGGAATAAATGTTTAATGTCCTGGTTTTTGTGTTTCTATCACTAAAACAACTACTGATACAAGCTAGTTTAGTGTATGGAAGTCTACACCTTTTGGTTTTATTGAAGCATATTAGTTTTAAAAGTTCTTTATTTTTATCACTTGGACAATTTTTGCATCTTGAAATTTATGCATCGATGATTCAAGCTTGCCAGTTGTTTCATGTGACAACCATCTGAATCAGAATCCAAACTTTATGTGAAAATATATGCTGGATGGCACTGTTAATTCTTGACCTGACTTTTTGCAGGCTGTGAACCTAAGGAGCACTGCACCTCCTCGACTTCTTCCTCAGGTATTTATCTGCAACTTCCTTTTTCTTTTTGTTGGATAGTTCTAGCATTCACACGCAATGGAAAGGGTGCAAAACACATGCCTGCAATTTGATAATGAAATAAAATAAGAGTAAACAATGAGAAGGCCTAGCTCTGAACACTTTCATCCAGCACTTTGTCTAATGGAAATTGTTACTTTTCAGTGTCTCTCAAGCAACAAAAGAGCTGCCTTGTCTGAAATAGCTGATGTTCTACGAGCTGTATGCCATGCACATAGATTGCCACTGGCTCTTACGTGGATGCCTTGCAATTATACTGAGGAAGCTGTTGATGAAATCTTAAAAGTGCGTGTCAGGGAAGCCAATTCAAGGTCAAGTGGTAAATGTGTCTTGTGCATTGAAGTTACAGCTTGCTATGTGAATGACAGAGAGATGCAAGGTTTTGTGCATGCGTGTGCTGAACATTATATTGAGGAAGGGCAAGGTATAGCTGGAAAAGCAGTGCAATCAAATCATCCCTTCTTCTTCCCTGATGTGAAGACATATGATATAACTGAGTATCCACTTGTTCATCATGCACGCAAGTATGGTCTGAATGCTGCAGTTGCAATCAGGCTAAGAAGCACCTACACTGGTGATGATGACTATATTTTAGAGCTCTTTCTCCCTGTCAATATAAAGGGGAGTTCAGACCAGCAACTCCTGTTGAACAACCTCTCAGGTACCATGCAGAGAATTTGTAAGAGTTTGAGAACAGTTTCAGATACAGAATTTGTTGGACAGGAATGTTCTGAAGTTGGGTTGCCAAAGGAAGCAGTGCCAAGCTTCCAACCAATGTCCATATCAAAGGGAAGCTCTCAAACTGCATTATCAGAAGGAAACTTGAACTCGGCTGCCAAGATGCCTCTTAATGTGTGTAGTTCAAAAAATGATCAAATAGAATCAAATAGCTCTAACGAACAGGTAACTTCCTTGAGATGAATTTCTGTCCCTTTTGGTGAATTAGCTTTACCTTCCCAAAAGTAGAAAGAACATGCTTATTGTATTGAACGGAATTTGTTTTTCATTTATATATATATTTTGCATAGACAACGAGTGGATCTAGAAGACAGGTGGAGAAAAAGAGAAACACAGCAGAGAAAACTGTGAGCATGAGCGTTCTTCAGCAATACTTTTCTGGAAGTCTCAAGGATGCTGCCAAAAGCATTGGTGGTGAGCTCCATGCCATGTATATACTTACAAAATCAGACTTTAAATATCTAAGCTTTCTGGAGGATTTTCCATTTGACTCAAGAAAATGTTGTTCTTCCATTTCTTATGAATTGTTGAAATTTTTGTTTGGATCATTTAGCTTCATCAACCAAGGTTCTTTTATTCCTGGTATTGGTGGAACTAGTAACTTGGGATGTACTGTTGGTGGTTTCCTTGTTTAACTACTTTTCTCAATGTCCTTTGAAAACAGGATAGCATTTTTGCCTCCTTTTAGAATAATTTGTGGTTAACCTTTAAATTTCTTTGTGTAGTTTGCCCCACAACACTGAAGAGAATTTGCAGACAACATGGAATATCCAGATGGCCATCCCGAAAGATAAACAAGGTGAACCGCTCATTAAGAAAAATACAGACCGTGCTTGACTCTGTTCAGGGGGTGGAAGGAGGGCTGAAATTTGATCCAAACACTGGTGGTTTTGTAGCAGGGGGCTCCATGATTCAAGAATTTGATCATCGAAATGGTTTTGTGTTTCAAGCAAAAAACCTATCCAATGGAAATTCTGAACCATTTAACCACGATGTAATTTCTGTACTTCCGGCTTCTTGTACTGAGGGAAATAATTCTACTGTTAAAGTTGAAGAGGATGAATGTTGCATAGGGAGCGGGAGAAAGTTAAAGGGGTGTACTGTTCATGTGATTGATTGCGGTGCAGATTCCAAGTCAGTTGCAATAGATGCTGGATTATGTGAACAGACTAGCTTTGGCTCTGGACCTTGGGCTTGTCTCGAGAATGACCCCCCAGGTTCTTTTGCAAAAGCAGGCAACATAGGGGGCATGAAAAATGGTGGTATTATACTAGAGAACTCGGACACCCGCATTGTGTCCCGAAGCTCACTCCCCTTTGTTGCTGCTGAGGAGATGGATACCAAAATGGAGGGTGATGATGGAAATGTAGAACGTAACCAGCCTACTTGTTCAAGCATGACCGACTCATCAAACAGCTCTGGTTCAATTATGCATGGCAGCATATCAAGCTCTCCGAGCGTCGAGAAGAGGAAGCATTCAGAAGAGAAAACTAGTTTTGGTGATGGTGATTTAAAAATTACTGTAAAAGCCAGGTACAGAGAAGATATAATACGATTCAAATTTGATCCATCAGCAGCAGGATGTTTCCAACTCTACGAAGAAGTATCAAAGAGGTTCAAATTGCAAACTGGAACATTCCAGCTCAAGTATCTAGATGACGAAGAGGAGTGGGTATTGTTGGTGAGCGACTCTGACTTGCTGGAGTGTCTGGAGATAATGGAATATGTTGGGACTCGTAGTGTGAAGTTCCTTGTCCGTGACACGCCTTTTGCTATGGGAAGCTCAGACAGCAGCAATTGCTTTTTGACGGGAAGCTCCTAACACATGGGTGACACGGGCAATCGATGAGTCTAGCTCGTGTCTTTTTAGTTGAAATGGGGAGCATGTACTTGCCATAATTCATCTGCACTTCTTTCTTTCAAAGTACTTGCAGAACCAATCACAAATTGGACTACAATACAGTACAACCGAACATTCCCAGTGCAGAAATATGGTTGTATGATTGGTTGTCAGAATTCCAGAAAAGAAAGAGGGCGGAGAAAAGTTAGGAATAAGAGATGATTTTGTATGATATAGTTGATGTTGATGTATAATGCTGTATATGCTAGAAGTGGCAAAAGAGGTTGTAGTTGTAGAAACAAAATCGGGGCACTGTGTTCTTATGTTGTGTACTGTAGTGCCCTTAAACCTTGTGGATTGTGTAGGGTTTTACATCTCAATTTATGAAAATGGATGAAGTTCAAGTTTGACAATATTTCTTTCTGCTTTTGGCTGTCAAATTTCCTTGTTTGTTAGCATTTTGAAGGAGCATGACACGACAGTATCACACACGGATAAGAACAAACGCACGCTCCTGCAATCCTCTCTGGTATGTGAACTACTAGATAATCAAGAAACTTGAAAAAGATTAACAAAATCTATGGAACTCTTTGAGCAAGCAAGCATTTTCACAGGGCAACTGCTTTTGATGTCTGAATATAGTTAATCCGGTTAAGCATGGATCAAGAGTATGTTATTGACTTTAGTCATAACTCTAGGATTATTATTTGGTAAATCTTGAGATATTTGAGAATTCAAAGAGTTGGTCCGATGATCAAGACTCGTGCTCTTAACATGGCTGCAAGGATTCTTAAAAAAAAAAAAAACATGGCTGCAAGGATTCAAACCCTCTTTCAAATTTAATTAAATAAAATTCTTATTAATTCTCTACATTATATTTCATTCCAAATGAAAAAATGGGTTATAAATTTCAGTCTGTCTAAAAGGTAAATTCCGTAATTCGTTAATCCAAGAAATGGTTTGACCAAGTAAATTGAAAAAACTTTTTTTAATTTTTATTTTTTCTACCCTGACTTGATATTTTTGATTGGGTTAGCTTGGAAACCATGCTTGTTAGAGTTTTCAAATTCAGCTGTAGTTCTTGGCTCAAGGTCCAAGTAATGAATTTTGACTAAATCAATTCTAATTTTATTTTTTTTATAAATCAAAATAGTGTTATTTTTGTTAAAGAAATATAAATAATTAATATGCTGTAACTGAATTTTTAATTAGATTTTATTTTATTAACCGGGTTACTTAATCAACCCAAGTTTTTTTTTTTTTTGTTAAACCTGATGTAATAAAGCTAACCGGATCACCTGTTTATATGTCGGTTTTTAAAACTATAATTCTTGTAACTATTAAAAAAAAAAAAGGGTGAGAGAGGGGAAAAGAAGTAGCTTCAGTTTTCCCTCTCAAACGACTAGTTAGTTAGTCATTTAAGAAAGGAAAAATCCATGTCAGCAACATAAATATTACAAACAAACACAACTGGATCCTTCAGAGCACGGATAGTCGGAACTGTCGGAAATTGTAATAACGACAGTCACAAAATAAAAAAAAAAGAATAAAATTAAAAAATATATATATAAAAACAAGACTGTTCTTCCTAGTTCTGCACTAAATCTCTGTTTGCTCATTGCAAGAACTGATGCCTTTTCTCTGCAACTCGCATGGCATCCAACCCACAGCCATCAGGTTTGTCTAAACAGAAAAAAAAATCCCATCCTTTTGTTCTCTTAATTAATTTTAATTTTTGCATCTTTATTTATTTCTATCTTGAGATGATCTTTTTAGTTGAAGGAATGAGGACTGATCTATGGATTTTGTGTAGCAGTAATCAAGAGATCATGGGAGCCTTTTCTTAGTTTCAAAGATGGGATCTTTATGGTTTTTTTTTTTTATATATTTATGGGTTGTTGAATTTGGGTTGTGTTTGGTTGGTAAGAAAGATGGAAAAGAAAAGAAAGGAGAAGAAATGGGTTTTTTGTATTTGATAAAGGAATAGTGGGTTTAGTGTTGTTAAAAAAAGAATTATAGTTTGAAGGTCGTTTTAGAATAGAAAATTGTGGATTTTTTTTTATTGGATTTTGTCTTTGATAAAGAAATAGAATTTCTTCAAAGTTGGTGTTGTGATTATGAGTTGAACTTGTGAATGGTAAAAAGGTTCTACTTTGTGGATGTAATCATGTAGAAATTTGTTCTGATTATAAGCTGTGCTTGAGGTCTTTCTGAAAGATGCTTAGGAAACATGGTGTTTAGCTTTTTATATGCCTAATAATTTCTTTGTTTTTGTTTGTTGCATGGACGATAAATTTATTTTCTTATCTTCTTTTTTGCATCCTTTTTGAATCTCTCAACTTGCTGTAATCTATTTTGCAAACTTCTTGTTATGCTGAAAAATGACTCTCCTTGAGCTGTACTGATCTGCCAAGATGCCTTTTCTTACCTATGTAAAAATCATGTCACTTATCTTCTCTGCGTACATTCTTTTTTGGCATTGTTCACTCTTTAGGTGCTATAATTTTAAGTTGCTTTACCCTGTAAGATTTCCGTGATGTAACTATTTGGTTCCATTTTGCAGCTAACAATCCTCCCCCGAAACCCTGGGAGCAAGCTGGTGGTTCTTCTGGTGCTACACCTTTTAAACCAGCATCAGCTGGCAGCACAAGTGATGTCGTTGAGGCTTCAGGAACTGCGAGGCCTGGAGAAATTGTTCAAAGGTCAGGTAGTACCACAAACACAAATTCTGTTGGTAGGCCTCTTCCTTCAAGGCCTTGGGAGCAGAATTATAGCATGAGCAACTATGGAGGCAAGTAGAGATTTTTATTAGCAATATAAAGTTTTGCTCTTTGTTCTGATAGTTGAATCTTGTTTAACCTTTTTTCTACTAACCTGTTTCAGGTTATAATTCGTCTCTGAACTATAATTCTGGATATGGCTCAGGAATGTATGGTTCATCATATGGTGGAGGGCTGTATGGAAACAACATTTATCGAGGAGGGTATTCTGGACTTTATGGTTCTGGGATGTATGGTGGTGGAATGTACAATAGTGGTTTTGGAGGCCCAATGGGTGGTTATGGAATGGGCATGGGTGGTCCTTATGGAGCTCAAGACCCTAATAATCCTTTCAGTGCACCTCCATCTCCACCAGGGTTTTGGATTTCATTTCTTCGAGTGGTAATAGATATGGTTTTCTTTTGATTAGTTACATATGCTGTTTCAAGAAATGATTGGAGTTATAAATGTAATTTATTTATAGACATGGTCCAATTAAATGTTTATTAAAGTCTAATGTTGTTGGGTAAGAGCAGAGGTCATATCAAATTAGATACCCAATGGCCTAATGAATATGACTTGCCAGGAGAATTTCACCTTTCAAATTGCAACCATGTTAAATTAGTTGCTTAGGAACATATCTGATTAGTTTAATTGCCTTCTTATTCTTCTCTGGAAAATACCATTTTCTCTATGATGACAGTTGCAAGGCGTGGTGAACTTTTTTGGCCGCGTATCGATTCTCATAGACCAGAATACACAGACTTTTCACATGCTTATGACTGCACTTCTCCAGGTATTCTCACTATCTTTTTCCTTGCACCTTGTTTTTTGCTGGTTAAGTGATTGTCAAATAAAATGTTATCTCTTGTCTGGCTCTCAACACTTGCTTCTTTACTTTTGTCATAATGTCATTATGCATGATCAAACCTATGTCATCCAACTAGATAGTATTAACTAGTTCTCATTAATTTAAGCTGCCAACTGCAATGTCGTTGATGTTAGGGTGATCATAAACACTTTGTGGAATAAATTAAACTTGGAAGCAATTTCATCCATGTTCATGAGAGGATGCATATTTTTATTTCCCATTTTATATTAGAATGGGATATGGCTAGATGGCTTCTATCTTTGTGTTTCGTAGCATATTGCTTTGTGTTGAAGTTTTGAGACGCCAATCTTTGGAAATCCTTTGAACTGTAGCTTATAGGAACAGCTATCTTCTGAGGTCCAAATCATCATTTAGTTAATTGTGACAGCTTTTCGATCGCTCTGGTATGTTGTATGGAGAGTTGGCTAGATTTGTATTGAGGCTGCTAGGGATCAAAACAAAGCCTAGAATGGCCCACCCGCATGGTCCCCATGGACTTCCTCTTCCAGGACCAGAAGGTACCAAAGCAAATCCGCTTTACATAGAAGGACCAAAGCCTGCTCCAAGTAGTTCCTGGATCAATGTTTGGGAGAATGACACTGGCAAATGATGCAGTAGTATTTCTCTTATGGAATGAATATGAATTTTCTTCTTTGATAGAAAATAAAAATCTCTGTTGTAATCCACCGCAACATGAACTGCACTTGAATTTTCAGTGTGAAATTAAATGTAATATTTGAAATCAGCATCGTGTTTCTTCTAGTTTAATTGCGAGAACAGTATTATTGGTGTGCTAAAAACTTGGTTTGGAAGCTGCATTAAACTGTCAAGAATCTTCCATTGATTTGTGAACCGGAGTTGAAAGGTAAACATCTAAATTTGATGGGTACAAAAAAGGACTGAACCAGCATCGCTAAACAATGCAGCAGAATAGAGCTTTTCAAAATTGGCGTTGTTTTTATCAGATATAATCTTTCTAGCTTCCACAGGTGTTTATCATGCTTTAAAAATCAAAATGCAACAAAAATGGGAACATAAAGAACAAACGGGATAGTTATTTCTCATAACTTCACTGCAATGTCATTGCTTTCATGTTGAGAGGAAAAATCTTGGCCGTCCCAGATCAATGAACAGCAAATGGTAGTTACATCTTGCATTATTGTGCTTTTATCAAGATCATGTTTATGTCGATGTTGGCGTCTTAGAGTAAGCTCGTCCAAAAGTCTTTACTTGAGCGTTTACAGGTAAGGTTCATCTTACAATCAGGCGATTAAACTCATGTCTCATCAATTTTGATGAGGGAGTACCCGTATTTGTTGATTTTGTCAAAAATTGCTTCCTCAGCAGTTCACACCTCATTGCTAAACATCGGGAAGCATGAAGAAAATCTTAAAATTGCAAGCTTGACTGACAAAACACAAGCTGCTAGTTTTAAGTTTTCTCCGGAATACTCTGAAATTGTCCATCTAAGTCTGGAAGAATTCTGCCATGTGCTCATCAACTCTTTCAGCCTTTTGCTCTCGTTGCAGTCAAAAGACCCGAATATTAATGCTATTGACGAAACGGAAATTCATTTAGAAGGGAAATTTAAAAGTTTTGAGATTTTTTAAATTTTTTTTAAGAAATGTTTTTGGAGGAAATCGGGTATTTTAATACTGAATCTGTATTTTATAATGTAAAAATACAATCCAATATTAAATAAAATTGGTAAAAAAACATGAGAAAATAAAAAATATTTTGAAATGACCGTGGATTTTTTCTTTTGGAAATTTTATTTTTTTATAATATATAACATTATAATATATATTATAATTATATTATTATTAAATATATTGGGCTAAGCCGAACCCAACCAGGTCTGATTAGGCCGAATAGCAGCCAGCAGACCTGACCCTCTTTTCTTCTTCCTTTTTTGTTCTGGATTGGATTTGACCTAGTCATTTAGACTGGGCTAAAACCTTACATGACCACTGACTCAACGTAGTGACCATGATTATTATAATTAACTGCTGTATGCAGTAACGAGTTTTTGTTGCAGGGAGGAGAATAAGCTACCAGATGCAGGGGGAGTAACTGGTTGGTAGTGCCTAGAAGATTGTCAAGAGGCTGATGGTTACGTTGCTACTAGGAGTCGGTGTTGCTGCTGCTGCCAGTGTAGGAGAAGGAAGAAACCAAAATGGTAGCGACTGTCAATTTGTTAGAGCTACTGCTACTGCTGTTATGGAGGAAGAAAGAGAAGTAACCAGTGGAGAGGGAGAAGTCTGGTGGCGCTGATAAAGAAATTGGTGGCTGGTGTTGGCTGTAGGAGGAAGAAAAAGGAACCTTCGAGAGAAAAAATGAGAAGTTGGCAGAGGAGAGAGAAGTTGGCGGTGGCTCCTCCCGACATGAGATGGTCTATGGTAGGAAAAGTAGGGGGGTGCAATTTTCTTCCTCCTTAGGCTATTTATTTATTCGTTTCTACTGGTGCCAAATCTTGGCCCTTGGTTCAACCCAGAAGGATCTTAAGATTGGTCACTTTGGGATGGTATCGCAGCCACTGAGGTGTAGTAACATGTCAAATGATTATTTTTGTGTAAATTTTGTTCAATTTTATGGAGAAATAAAGCATTAAATGCCTTGGAAATGTGTTCACTCGAGTAGCTTATTTGACTGAAATATGAAGAAGAAGATGAACAATCCATTTAAAACAACGTTGTTTTGGAAAATATCATTTTAGTCATTTGATTTGTGATTTATTCTTAATTACATCCCTAATTGGCTTCAAACTTTTAACTTTGTGCACTTTTACCCCTGATGAACTTCAATTTAAGCCCCAAATTTTAGCATCTTTTTTGAAAATGGTACTTGGTTTTGGATTTCTTTAATTTAGCTCCTAATTGACCACTAAAATTTTGAATTTTTTTAATTTTACCCTTGATTTCAATCGATTAGGTCCCCAGAGTTCAACTTCTTTTTTATTTTGGTCATAGGATGCGAATTTCTTGAATTTAGCCTTTAATTGACCTAAAAACTTTGATTTTCTGCAATTTTACCTTTGATTTCAATCAATTGATAGTAAAAATTAAATTTGGTCTTCAAAAATTCAAATATTCTCAATTAAGCATAAATTGGGCTTTCAAACTTTATTTTCACTAATTAAGCCCCTAATAAAATCAATTTGAATTATTTAAAGTATTATTAAGTCCTTGTATCTAATTAAACCCTTCAATTGGACCCAAATTAATTCTTGAACACAATTAAACTTTAATTTGGCCTATGATTAAATCAAATTGGCCTATTAAAAATCTAATTATGTCCATAGGCTTAAATTTTACGTAGATTCGTCCTTAAATTTTCTCCATTTTGGGTAAAATGGGGTATAAATAGGCTACCAATTTTTTCTAAAATTGCAACTTGATCTTTTTCTTTATTTAAAATCCTCACAGCTTGCTTTTGCTAAAATGCCAATTCTTATTTTATTATTTTATTTTTTATTTTTGAAAGAAAGAAGATGATTTTGCTGAATAACCTATAAATGAGTTATGACAAACACCATCCTCTTGATTTAGTGATGTTGTATCTCAACAAAGCTTCTCTTGGCTAGTATAGTGGTTCTAAAAAGCAATACATATTTAACACAGAGGCCATCAAAAACCATGATAAAGGCTGGTGTCATAACCCAATTCTGGTTTATTCCCCCAAAAAATAACTTTTTTTTAAAAAGAATAAAAAAAATAAAATAAAATAAAGGCTGAAAATATGAGGAAAGTAGGCTGGGGAATCAAGCTACAATTTTTTGAAAGAAATTCAAGGCCTAATTGTACCCCATTATGCCTAAAAAGGGAGAAAACAATGCAAATTCAAGATCAAATTAAATGATTATTGGACGAATTTGCATAAAAATTAAGTCCAAAGACATAATTAAATTTTAATAGGCCAATTTGATTTAATCATGGGCCAAATTGAATTTTAATTATGGTTGAGAATTATTTTTGATTCAATTAAAGGATTTAATTAAGTGTAAGGATTTAATTATACTTTAAATGAGTCAAATTAATTTTGGGCTTAATTAGTGAAGAAATTAAGTCCAAAGATGTAATTAAATTTTTAATAGGCCAATTTAATTTAATCATGGGCCAAATTAAATTTTAATTATGCTTAAGAATTAATTTGGGTCCAATTGAAGAATTTAATTAAGTGCAAGGACTTAATTATACTTTAAATGGGTCAAATTAATTTTATTTGAGGCTTAATTGGTGAAAAATTAAGTTTGGGAGCTTAATTTGGGTTTAATTGAGAAGATTGGAATTTTAAGAGACCAAATTTAATTTTTACCAAGTTAATTGATTGAAATCAGGGGCAAAATTGCAAGCAAATTGAAGTTTTGAGGTCAATTAGGGGCTAAATCAAAGAAATTCGAAACCAAGGACTATAATGCAACAGGCGCGTAAATTTGGGGTTGATGTTGAAGTTATGCCGGGACCAAATTGCATTAAATCAAAGGTTTAGGGTCAATTAGGGATTTGATTGAAAGAAATTGAAAGATGGAGGACTAAATTGAAAATCAGCAGAAAACCCCAAATTTTAACCCAAAATAGCGTCGTTTTTGCAAAAAAAAAAAATAAAAAAAAATCAAATGATGCGTCGGGGTGACAGTTTTACAAGTGCATTTAATGTCTCGTTTGGCCCCTAAAATTGACAAATCATGCACCAAAATGGCCACATGCAACCCGTCTATCCCCGAGCATTGTCAGGTCAGGCATATAAACGTCGAAACAGCTCCGATGGTCGGCCTAAAGTGGCCATCTCGGGCAGTCCACAGCCTTGGACTGCCAAATTTGGTAGCTCGAGGTGCACACTTTGAACCGACAACTTAGATTTTTCGAGTCGAATCAAGGGCTGAAATTTTTTTCCCGACGAAGACAAGATTACCCTCTTCCACCCTATAAATAGGAGCAGATTTTATGCTCGGGAGGAGGAAGAAAATCAAGTGAGAAGTTGACAAAAAATCAGCATTTCTCCCCTGTTTTCATCTCTTTTTTTTTTCTGCCTTCCCCTTCTCAGCCGCGCCTACCATCCCAGCCATCCTCCGGCCTCACCACCTCCAGTCGCACCGTCCGCCACCAGTCAGGCCACCAGCTCCCTTAACGCAAGGTAACTCTCGTCTTCCTCTTCCTCCCCTCTCTTCTGGTCTTCTTCGCTGCTATTCATTGCGTGAACAGTAGATGTGAATTATAATTCACGCCCACTACTCATGCAGTGGATGTTGGGTTGGGCTGGACCTAGCCCAACCCAAATTTTTAAGCCAGGTCCAGCCCGACCCAAAAAATAAATGAAAGTGATGGGCTGAAACCAGCCCAACCATTGTGGATTTTTATTTTTATTTCATTTATTTATTTTTTAATAATATATTATAATATAATAAATAATTAAAAAAATAAAAAATAAAAAAAACTTTGTCGAAAATCTTTAAAAAAATTTGTAATTTTCTCAAATATTTTCTATTAATGTTTCACAATATCGGGTTATATATTTACACTGTAAAATACAAATCCGGTATTAAAATACATGATTTTTTCTAAAAAAAAAATTGAAAAATCTCAATTTTTTAAATGATTTTTGAAATTTTTATGATTTGTTTTTTAAATGGGAGAGGCTGGAAGGAGAAGAGAGGAAGTTGCCGTGGTTTCTAGGTGGTCATTTGGTGATTGTGTTGGCTTCCTGTGGTGTAGTTGGTGGCTAAAAGGCTGGTGGCGATGACAATGGTGGCTGGGACGGTGGATATAAGAGAGATAGTGAAAATTAGATGGCAAAAAAAGAAAAATTTTGTGGATGAAGGCTAGTTTTCAGCCGAATTTGGACCCGATTAATAATTCTTTGGCATTATCTAGTCTAAAGATTAAACTAACTAGCCCTTGGCTTATTACCTTTGACTAGTTGGAATTTAGAGAGTGGAATGGCTAGTTGATGATAAATCCAAGAATATTGGATCTAATAATTTGCTAGATTTAAATACAGTTAGGCTTAACATGTAATAGAGTCCAAAAATATTATGTGTATGTGTGGTATGAAGCTTTCCAAACCTATATGTAATCGAACTCATTTGCTGAACCTACAGATATTGAATTATCATCACGCTTTTAATGTTTTTAAACATGAATAAAAAAAAAAAGTGTGAAACACGCACTTATCATAAAAGTTCAATTATGTATTCGTCATTATCTAGTCTAAAGGTTCAACTAACTAGCCTTTGGCTTATTACCTTCGACTGTTTGGAATTTAACAAGTAATTATTTCCATGTTGAGCGACTCCAATTTTTTTTGTCCTTTCCTTGTCGCTATTTTTATTGTGTGACAAATGATCCTTGACGACTTTCTGTTGTCGAAAGGAAATTCTTTGACCAGCGGATGCGAATTGTAATCACTCCTCTACCACATCATCTTTTAATATTTTTTATTTTAAAAAATATTTTTAATTGTAGTTTATAATTTTTTTTAAATATATATTTTATTAAAATGGTTATAAAATAAATAAAAAATAAATTATTTTAACTTCTATTAAGTTAAAATTTGAAATGCAATTATAAATGAAAATCAGTACAAAAAACCGGAGGTTATTTAATTAATAATAATACCTCATCGATGTTTTCTTATACCTACCATCTTTTTAAATTTCATCTAATTAGTATAGTTTTGAGAATTCAAATCTATCTAAAAATAAATAAATAAATATCGATACCTCCAGTTGTATAAATTCATAAAGATTCAACTAACTAGCCTTTGACTTATTGTCTAAATTATTGTAACGTGTCAAAGTGTCCAAACCAGAGTTGTTTATCATATTTCACCATCTGAAAGGTCTCTGAGGAGGTAGTTTAAGACTTTAACTTATCCTGAAAAATAAAAACCTTTAACTATAAGCAAGTGAACAGAAGAGCGAAGAGATATTGGGAACAAATAAGCAATGGCTGCATCAAAATTAACCTTCAATTTTCTTCTGCTCAATTTCCTTGCCAGCCTTCTCATCCCAGAAATCTCCCTATGTGATCACTCTAGACAGCCAAAAAGAGATGTTGTCATGTTCTTATTTGGAGATTCAATCTTTGATGCAGGAAACAATAACTATATCAATAATATCAGCGTTTCGTATAGAGCAAATTATTGGCCATATGGAGAAACTTTCTTCCACTATCCTACTGGGAGATTCACCGATGGCCGTCTCATTGTCGACTTCATCGGTAAGTATTGGAAAACATAGTATGAATCATGTTTCGAAATTGTTGTTAAGTTTTTTGGGTTAATTTAAGATTTTCTTCTTCTTCTAATGGATGCTTACATGTGCAGCAACAAAGATCGGTCTACCGTTCGTCCCCCCATTCTTACAACCTGGTATTAATTTCACTAATGGAGTAAATTTCGCAAGTGCTGGAGCTGGTGTCTTTCCTGTAGCTAATCCTGAAGTGGTATGTGATAGTCCCAGTTTGCACTTCACGGGACCGGTAGAAATAGCTGAAAGGTTACGTACGTTTTGTGCTTCAAAGTCTTACCATTGCCTTATTTTTCCAGATTAGTCTTCGCATGCAACTTAGCAACTTCAAGAACGTGGCCATTTCGATGGAGGAGCAGATTGGGGACAAAGAGGCAAAGAAACTGCTGAGACAAGCAGTCTATGCGACTTGTGTTGGAGCCAATGATTATTCTTATTTTGTTGATAATTACCCTAATGCTACTCAGCTGGAGCGAGATGAATTTGTGAACAATATGGTGGGTAACTTGACAGCTTTTGTAAAGGTAATATCAATAAAGTTTCTTATAAATAGTAGCGTGTACGTGCTTGTATAAAGGGTACTTACTAATTAATTGATCAACCTCTAATCCAGTAATTGACTTAGAACTAGAACCAAGTTTGTGGAAATTAACCTCGTCGAGCCTAGATAACGCGGCAGATCAACCTATAATCTTATTATAACTCGATCAAAATTTCATTTGACTTTTTTTAAAATGAATGCTGTTTTAGTTTTCTTTTATATATATATAAAAGGAAATTCTTAAAACAAATCATTTTAGATTTATCCTGTACCCAGGACTTTGCTTGTACTTGTATACATAAATCAATAAAATACTGAAAATATTTCTTTATTCATACAAGTGTATTGTGTGTAAAACTTAGCAAGTAATTATTTACATATTGAGCTTCTTCGCATTCTTTTTCTTTTTTCATTGTCGGCATTTGCAGGAATTGTACAATTTAGGAGCAAGGAAATTTGCTATTTTAAACGTAGGGCCAAGAGGTTGCCAACCAGCCGCAAGACAAAGCAAAGAACTCCGTGGTGATGAATGTGATGAAGTATCAATGGAGATGATTAAGAAGCATAACAGTGCTGCATCTAAAGCCATCAAGGGATTGGAAAGCAAACTATCAGGATTCAAATACTCAATTGTAGACTTCTATACCATCCTTTTGGATATGATAAAGCACCCAAAGGATTACGGTAAGTACATAGATTTTGATAATATTAGGGTTTTAGTGAGGAAGCAAAGCAAGCCACGCATTGTTTTCCACTCTTTATCATTTTGTAATGACCACATCATGAGACACATTAATAAATTTACATTGATTACTCTCTTTTAAGCATACTTAAATGACTCAACCCGACTTAGACTTGATTTAAAGCTTAAATCATGGGTTAGGTGATTTAATCCTAAGATTGATAGGTTGATCTTGATTTTAAAATTCAATTTTTATAAAAAATTGAAACAAAGGGTTTTTCTAACTCTAAAATGGGGTTTAAGTGGGCTGTACAACAATTATCATACATAGATTGTAGATGTAAGCAGTTGACAAGTTAATAGCTTGGTGTTTACCGCTTCAAGATATATGTTAAAATTGATTTATTTGATTGTACGAGTGCCGATAGATTGTTTGGCATATTAACATGTTAATAAGCCCATCAATGCTCTTCCTAATCACTCGTTTTTGCTAGATTTTACCAACTGTATGTGTTTCCTTTTTGTTTTCGATCTGTCTTTGCTGTTCGTGTCGGGAAGGCTTCAAGGAATCAAGATATTCTTGTTGTGGCCATGGAATGTATAACGCAGCACATTGTGGAATAAAGCCATATAAACTATGCAAAAATCCAAGTGAATACCTGTTCTTCGATGGATGGCATCCTACTGAGAATGGTTATCGGATTCTAGCTGATCTGTTTTGGAATGGCAAACCAAGTATCGCAGCACCATATAACTTAAGACAGCTATTTGATCTCGAATCCACACCCATCATTTCATCAGAAGAATATGAAGTTCCCCACGATGAATAATTTTCCTTAAATGTATTCTATATATATTCTTCGATGGATGCAAACCAAGTATCGCAGCCCCATAAAACTTAAGACAGCTATTTGATCTTGAATCTACACCCATCATTTTATCAGAAGAGTATGAAGTTCTCCAAGATGAGTAATTTTCCTTTTGTTACTTAATTTGTAACTTAAATGTATTAAATATATGCTCTCTATCTCAAAGCCTTGGAAATAAACCTAGTCTCTCTTCCCATTCTTTCTTCTTAGCTTCACACACACACACACACACACACACACTCCTCCTTGTTAATTTGTTTATCTTAAGCTACTTAAGGTGTTTAATGAAACATGATGACGATTGACGACACCTAAACATGGTTTTTACTGGAAAAATATGGAACCATGGCATAGCGCTGGCCAACATCTATTACCTTCTAGAAAAAAAAGTCGAAATCTTTGCAAGAGGCACTGCCCTCTAGTCTCTATTACCCTCCTGCCCTTGCACCAAAATATCACTTAATTTCTCTGTAGATTCACAGGAAAAGATGGCAAATAACACAGCAAAAATGTGGTAACCATGAAAGAAAAGGAAAATAAAAATTAGCCAAGCAAACAATATCATTGCGATGTCTCTTTCTTATTATTTATGATTATTTATTGAATTAGAAAACTTCCTTTACCACTTGACACTCCCGATTCCACTTTTCTGAATCATTGCTAAAATAGATACCATCTTCCTTGACCGACCACAAGCAAAGATGTTCGCATCTATTCGCGTCTGTAGTCTGCCTGGAATCTGGAGTTGCTGCTTGGAATCTGCCTCTGGTTGCCGATTTAACGATGCTTCAAATCCTTCCACAAGGACTCGTTCCACTGACCCTGCTTCTGGAATTTCTTCTGACGTGACTTTGCGGGGAGTTTCTGCTTGCTTCTGCCGGGCCTTTGCTGCTCTATAGTGGTCATTTCTTAATATACTAACTTGGTTCTCATCAAATTAATGAGCAGGGCACCACCTCTTCGTCGTTTTTATTATGAACTAAACCCATGTCTTCTGAACCAGAACTTGTCATCACGAGTTCTTGATTGGATCTTTCAAAGCTTGAATATGGAAAAATCCCATCATCAACTTTGATATTTAGTATGCGAGAAAACACATCACTGGAATTTAATCTTTGCTTTTCAGCAGTGGCTTTGTCAAGGTGACTAAGTCTGCCAAAAGAAGAACAAACTTTCTCAAAGAAATTTATATCCCATACATGGATTAAGCAAACATCTTTCAAAGCCCTGATCTGAGTAGCTCTAATTAAGGCCTTGGAGATTCGAACCAATCCCAGCAATGATAATAACATATCATCCACTGTGTTGAAAGTAATCAAAACATGGCAGCCCTCTAGTTTCCTAATCCGGTATGAGAGACCATCTACGTCAATGATAAGCTCTTCTATTTTGTCGATACCCATAGGTGAAAAGATACTTCTTCTACATCACTTCTTTTCAGCCACTCAGAATCGCGCCTTTAAGATGAAAAAAATAATTGGATTAACGTAATTAGGCTTAATGTATAACAGAGCTCGAGGATGTTGTGTGTGGCCCGCAGCTTTCCAGAACTACATGTATTTGAACTCATAGTGTGACTGAGCTTAGAGATACATGACTTTAATCTTTTGAAACATGAATTTTGTTTTTAAAATAACATATATAAAACACACACTGATCTATTAATATAATACACATCACTGCACTCAAAAAGATATCCAGTTAACAATCTATTCAGTTAAATAATGTATTTGGCATTATCTAGTCTAAAGATTCAACCAACTAGCCTATGGTTTATTACCTTTGACTGGTAGGACTTTAGATGGTGGAATGGCTAGTTGATGATCATTTGAAAGAAATGGAAGGGAAGATGCAGCTACTTCCTTTATTTATCAATCAGAATTGCTGCAACTCTTAACTGAGTTGTAATAATTCAAAAAAACTTGTTTTGCTTGAATTGTTTTGAGTAAATATCATTTTTTATAAATAAAATTAGATTATTTTGGATTAATTTAGACCAACTTATTTAATCCATAAATTAAATCTTGAATCGGGTCACGAGTAGATTTAATATATTTATATATTATTGTGTGTAAAATTTAATAAGTAAATTATTTCCATATTGAGCGACTATAATATTTTTTTTCTTATCGCATTTACAGGAATTGCTCAATGTGGGAGCAACAGAATTTGCTATTTTAAATGGAGGGCCAAGAGGTTGCCTACCAGCCATATATAAGACTAAGGAAAGAACTCCGTGGTGATAAATGTGAATAAGGATCCTTGACGACTTTCTCGACTTTCTTCTTAAAGCAAATTCTTTGACCAGCGGATGCGAATTGTAATCACTCCTCCATGACATCATCTCTTCATATTTATGATTTTTAAAAAATATTTTTAATTGTAGTTTATAAAAAATAAATATCGATACCTTCAGTTGTATAAATTCATAAAGATTCAACTAACTAGCCTTTGACTTACTGTCTGAATTGCTGTAACGTGTCCGAAGTGTCCAAATCAGAGTTGTTTATCATCTTTCATCATCTAAGAGGTCTGAGGAGGTAGTTTAAAACTTTAACTTATCCATTTAAAAAAAAAAAACAATTATTTTTTATTTAAATCAGTTTGAGTTTTGATTAAGATCAAATCTTTTCTTGGATAATTTAAAATAACGCATCTTTATATATTAAAATTAAAAGAAATTTAATAAAGCTTTTATTTCATCTGTCCACATTCCAAGCCCCCTTTTTTTTTTTTTTTGAGATTATAAGTTGTCCACATTCAAGGTTATTGTGTGACCACCATATAACTAAGTGAAAGAGAAGAGCGAAGCGACATTGGGAACAGATAAGTAATGGCTGCATCAAAATTAACCTTCAATTTTCTTCTGCTCAATTTCCTTGCCAGCCTTCTCATCCCAGAAATCTCCCTCTGTGATCACTCTAGACAGCCAAAAAGACATGTTGCCATGTTCATATTTGGAGATTCAATCTTTGATGCAGGAAACGATAACTATATCAATCTCAGCGTTTCGGATAGAGCAAATTATTGGCCATATGGAGAAACCTTCTTCCACTTTCCTACTGGGAGATTCACCGATGGCCGTCTCATTGTCGACTTCATCGGTAAGTATTGGAAAAATATAATATGAATCATTTTTCGAAATTGTTGTTAAGTTTTTGGGTTAATTTAATTTTTCTTTCTAATGGATGATTACATGCAGCAACAGAGATAGGTCAACCGTTCGTCCCCCCATATTTACAACCTGGTATTAATTTCACTAATGGAGTAAATTTCGCAAGTGGTGGAGCTGGTGTCTTTTCTGAAACTGATCCTATAGTGGTACGTGATTATTAAAAAATTATCTCAATTCAATAATTTAAATTAATAATTTAAAAAATTATGTGAAGTTTTAGGATATGATTTATATTATTCTTTAACATATCCTCTCAAGTAAAAGTCATTTGGGCTTGAAACTTGCACATGCCTGCATTACTTTATATTTAATTTTTATCAAATAAATAGGGATGATGAGATTTAAATTTATGACTGCTTGATCATCAAAGCTCTAATACTATATCAAATAATTATCTCAATCTAATAACTTAAATTATCAAAAAAAATTTCAAGATATAATTTATATTATTATCTAATACTATATCAAAAAAGTACTTCACGGGAAATAGCTAAGGTTGATGTACTTCAGTGCTTCAAAATCTTACCATTTCCTCATCCCCAGATTAGTCTTGGCATGCAACTGAGCAACTTCAAGAACGTGGCCAATTCGATGGAGGAGCAGCTTGGGGACAAGGAGGCAAATAAACGGCTGAGCCAAGCAGTCTATGCGACTTGTGTTGGAGGCAATGATTACTCTTATTTTGTTGATAATTACCCTAAAGCTACTCAGCTGGAGCAAGATGAATTTGTGAAGAATTTGGTGGGTAACTTGACAGATTTTGTAAAGGTAATATCAATAAAATTTCTTATAAACAGTAGTGTGTGCTTGTACAAGGAGTTACTAAACCTAGCTTAGTTGATTGACCTATTATTCATTAGTTGATTAAAAACTTGAATCAAGTTGATGAAAATTAACCACGTCAAATCTAACTGATCCGGCAAATCAATTTATCATTACTAGAAAATTGATAAATATAAATAGAAATACCGATGAAACATTTCCCTCGGTAATTTATTGATGGATTTTACTGACAGAAATATTCTCTCGGTATATACCGAGAAAATTATAATGGGAAAAAATAATAAAACAAAGCAGAAAAAACGATGACGTGTTTTTTTTACCAACATAATTACCGATGAATTTTATTCTGTCAGTAAATTGTGAAGTGTGAACACTGTTCATCATGTCAATTACAAAGGGAATCACCGATTGAAAATTCCGTTGGTATTTTCTAGAAAGCTCTGGAACTATTCATTTTCAATTGCACTGTTAATTATTGTTCTTTACAAATAAAATCACTGATGGATTGAAAAGTCGTCGGTGTTATTTGATGGTTTTCTTAAAAAATTAGATTAATTTAAAATTTAAAATTAAATATTATAGCCGGAATCACCGACAGATTGAAAGTCGTCAGTGATATTTGGAGGTTTCTGAAATGTTTTTATTAAATTAAAAATTTTAATTAAATATTACAGATAGAATCATTGACGGAATGATTAAAAATATTAATATTTAATTATCTGTCGGTAAAATGCCCCAATAAAAAGCCTCAAATCCCTAATTTCACAACATACCCGTCTCCTTTCTTCTTCTTCTTCTTCTTCTTCATATGTAAAAAAAATCAATATCCATTTTTTTTTCTTCTCTTTTCTCCTCAACTACTTCTCTTTTCCTCCATGCTCAAGTATGTCTTCTTCTCCTATCTTCTTTTTTCTTCTCAATTATTTTTAATCTGTATACTTTATGATTTTCTTTTCTCTTCTTAGCTTCACTTGCAACTACATTAAAGTAAGATTTTTTTCTTTTTTTTCATTATATTTGTTTTTTTATGTTATTTTAAATTGTTTTTGTTCCTAATAATTGTATGAATGTTGTTGTGGGATTATTTTTTTTCATATAAGATAAATTTTTAGTTGATTTATTTATAGGATTTTAATTTTTTTTTATCATATGAAGTTTTTTAGTTGAATTTTTTTTCGTGTTATTTATTTGTTGCAAAAAATCTATTTCACTCATACACGTGTATTGTGTGTACAATTTAACAAGTAATTATTTACATATTGAGCTACTTCATTCTATTTTATTTTTCATTGTCGGCATTTGCAGGAATTGTACACTTTTGGAGCAAGGAAATTTGCTATTTTAAATGTAGGGCCAAGAGGTTGCCTACCAGCCATAAGACAAAGCAAAGAACTCTGTGGTGATGAATGCGAAGAAGCATCATTGGAGATGATAAAGAAGCATAACAGTGCTGCATCTAAAGCCATCAAGGAATTGGAAAGCAAACTTTCAGGATTCAAATACTCAATTCTAGACTTCTACACTATCCTTTTTGATATGATAAAGGACCCAAAGGCTTACGGTAAGTACATAGATTTTGATAAATATATTAGGGTTTGAGTGAGGAAGCAGAGCAAGCTACACATTGTCTTCCTCTCTTTATCGTTTGGTAATGCTCGAGTGTTACAATGCCACATCATGAGACACACTAAAAAGTTTACATTGATTAGTCTCTTTTTAAGTATAGCTACATGACTCAACCCGGTCAGGCTTCTAATCTAATCCAAGGTTTAAGTCGCGGGTTAGATGATTTGATCCTTAGGCTAATAGGTAGGCATTGATTTTGATTTTTAATTTTTTTTTTTGAAACCAAGTTGTTTTTCTAACTCTAAAATGGGGTTGTTTTAATAATAATAATAATAAAAAATAATAATTTGACATGAACCCAGTTCAAGTTAGGTAAAGAATCACCAAATCCACCAATCAAACAAGGTTTTAAAACTATGATTTTAAAACAATCTGTATCATCATATTGTAGATGTAAGCAGGTTGACAAGTTAATAATTTGGTGTTTCTCTTTTGTTTTCAATCTCGTCTTTGTTGTTCGTGTTGGGAAGGCTTCAAGGAATCAAGATATTCTTGTTGTGGCCATGGAATGTATAACGCAGCACATTGTGGAATAGAGCCATATACGCTATGCAAAAATCCAAGTGAATATCTGTTCTTCGATGGATGGCATCCTACTGAGCATGGTTATCGGATTCTAGCTGATCTGTTTTGGAATGGCAAACCAAGTATCGCAGCTCCATATAACTTAAGACAGCTATTTGATCTCGAATCCACACCCATCATCATTTCATCAGAAGAATATGAAGTTCCCCACGATGAATAAGTTTCCTTTTGTTACTTAATTTGTAACTTAAATGTATTAAATATATGCTCTCTAACTCAAAGCCCTGGAAATAAACCTAGTTTTTTGTTTTTTTGAAAGATGTGTATATTATATAAGCGTCAAAGTCTGACGGGAATAGTACAAAAGTTACACAATATCTTAATATGACATAAAGTCATATGAAGGATAAAGCGCAACTTAAGATAAACCAAAGCAAAGAAAACCATACAAAATCCATCCAAATGAGGTGAAGCTAAACATTCCTCAACAAAACAAAATAGAAAATACTCAAAGACATAATGGGAGAAGAAACAATAGCAAGCCCATAGAAAAATGGTGGATTCAAAGCCGGGCAACAAATTCACTTGATCTCCGCACTCATTGTTTAGCCAAGCCATCTGCCATGCAATTACTTTCACGAAAGATATGAGAGAAGGTGATTGAACCAAAATATGCTTTCAGTCTATTAACATAGGAGAACAAATTATGATGCTTCCAGGGACGACTGAGAGGATTATTCATCCAGCGAATAACATTGACAGAGTCAGATTCAATGATGAGGTGTTGATGGTGTAAACGACAATTAGATGCTGATAGATCAATGGCTTTCACAATAGCCCTTAACTCAGCAATATTAGAGTCTAAAATACCAACTGGAACAGAGAACATACCGAGCACATGGCCATGATGATTTCACAGCACACCACCTATTCCAGAGGGGCCTGGCTTACCAAGAGAAGAGCCATCCACATTCCATTTGAGCCTATTAATCATAGGAGGAGACCATATATTTTTAATCCTGAAAGAGTGAGCATTGGACCACCGAAGCAAGCCATCTGCCGATCTGATCAGATCTGTAGGGGAGTATGGAAAATCTGAATGGATAGCTTTTAGCCAAAGACATAGACGGGTGATAATAAGAAAAAAAATTGAGTCATAATCAGGTGTCTTCTGTTGGAAAATGAGATCATTTCGAAGGAGCCAAAGAGACCATGCCACTGAGAAGAACAACATCAACCATGCCTTCCTTTGAAAATTACCATGCACCATGGAAGACCATTGAGACCACATATCTGAGAAGCTCTTTGGGCAACACCAAACTAAACCCCACCATTTAATGATTTTGGACCAAATGAGCCAATGCCTATGGCAGTGAAGCAGAATATGGTCCACCGATTCTGCTTCAACAAGGCAGATAGGGCAATTTGATTCCGAGCTACTCAAGATACCTCTTCGAACCAACATACATCGGGTGTTGAGTCTGTTAATGATAGCCATCCAGCAAAAGATCTCTACCTTAGGAGGGACAATACCTTTCCAAAATCCAGCAAACGAGAAGGCATTGTTTGTGGAAGGCTTTGGACTCAACAATCCGCAGAGAGATTTCACTGAAAATCTTCCTGAATTATTGTCCTTCCAAATTAGTCTATCCTCTCCATCTTTGTCCATGAGTACTATTGATAGGATTGCATATAGTTGATCAAGCAAGCCAATGTTGCGCCCCCGTAACGGACGTATCCATGAAAAAAACCAAATCCATGAAATAAACCTAGTCTCTCTTCCCATTCTTTCTTCTTAGCTTCACACACACACTCCTTGTTAATTTGTTTATCTTAAGCTACTTAATTATAAAGATCTATTATTAGTGCTTCTGGAATTTCTTCTGACGTACTTTGCGGTGAGTTTCTGCTTGCTTCTGCCGCGCCTTTGCTGCTCCATAGTAGTCATTTCTTAATCTACTAACTTGGTTCTCATCAAATTAATGAACAGGGCTCCACCTCTTCGTCTTTTTTATTATGAACTAAACCCATGTCTTCTAAACGAGAACTTGTCATCACGAGTTCTTGATTGGATCTTTCAAAGCTTGAAGATGGAAAAATCTCATCATCAACTTTGATATTTAGTATGCGAGAAAACACATCACTGAAACATGTCCTCCTCCTTACGAAGCGACGAATAACATCTAATCTTTGCTTTTCAGCAGTGGCTTTGTCAAGGTGACTAAGTCTGCCAAAAGAAGAACAAACTTTCCCGAAGAAATTTATATCCCATACATGGATTAGGCCACCATCTTTCAAAGCCCTGATCTGAGTAGCTCTAATTAAGGCCTTGGAGATTCGAACCAATCCGAGCAATGATAGAATGATAATAACATATCATCCACTGTGTTGAAAGTAATCAAAACATGGCAGCCCTCTAGTTTCCTAATCCGGTATGAGAGACCATCTACGTCAATGATAAGCTCTTCTATTTTGTCTATATCCATAGGTGAAAAGATACTTCTTCTACATCACTTCTTTTCAGCCACTCAGAATCGCGCCGTTAAGATGAAAAAAAAATTGACTTATGTGTTTGATCCTTTTCAATTTGAAGTAAAATATAAGGGATTTCACTAAGTTTTCGGATCAATATAATGGATTGAGTTGAATTTGGCAAGCATGTTTTGTGGACAAAAGCGCTCGAGGAGACTCAGACCAGCCATAGTTTTAGAGTGAGAAAAATGTGCAAAAGACTCCAATAACCCTAAAAACAACAGCATTTGTTTTAAAATCCAAGAATATTTTGGTAATCTCATTGTACACAAGAAAAGAAAAAACCGAGAAAGTCCATCTCCCAAAGTAAACCGAAAATCTGCTTCCAAGGGTATTTAGAATTTTACATTTAGCAATCAATAGAGAAAAAGACATACATACCCCTCACCAATTTTACAATACCAAATATTTCCCGTGTAAAAGTCCAAAAATACCCCTAAAACTAGCTTTTGTGTTTCTATTTTCCAAGGATAATTTAGTAAATTTATTGTGTAAACCTGGGAATTATGAGAATGACTACAAAATAAACACTAACTTCTTTTAATTATTTTATATATATATATAATTTCATGGTATTTTTAAAAGCTCATGCCCTAAATAAAAAATTTTACATGTTTATCAATTTAATATATTGACATCTCAAGTATCCAATATCTCAGTCTCAATATTTAAAAACTTAACTTCCTAGTACTTTTATATATAATTTTTAAGATTACAAATAATAATCGAACCATGACCGGGGAGGGTGTAAATAAAGCTAGTTGATGCTACGTGGCGTTAAGAAGGCCATGGCCATAATCAACGAACCATGTGAACCCACAAGACTGATTCATGTTAATCATGATTAGGCTTTATACTGGAACCCAAACCAAAGCTAAGCGGTGGTGACTGAAATTTTAAAGGGGAGGTTCTCGAACAGAAGACACCCACAGAAAAATTTCCTTACAAACATGAAGTCTTCCAACAATAATCATCAAAATTAGAGACAAAAATAGATTTGGAAACAAAAGAAAAATGGAAAGCTGCTATACATGAAGAAGGCTACTCATCAAAATATACAGGTAAAATTCCCACACAAAGTTAAATTTCCAGAGACACCACCACCTATTTCAAACCGGTTCAAGCCCTTGACTAATCTCTTCAGTAGAACAATGCACTGAAAATAAAAAATGAAAAAATGGGCACCAGCAACTCCAACTCACCACCACGATTGCCTGCGTCAAAACATTGATACGGATATGTCAGAAAAGAAGGGGGAATGGAAAGAAAAAGCTGCTGCTGTTCAAGAACAAGCGTTGTCACATTTGAAGCTAATATCTTTATGATGAATAATCTTATATTATGGCTGGCTAACTAATATGTGATCCACCAATCAGCATGCTATTACAAATGCCTATGAATTGCATAGGGAAATGGTACACACCAGGGTTTTTGATCTGTGATGTTGGCAAGGCAGGCAAGGACATCTCTGCAAAATTAAGTGGGAGCCATTAAAACAAGAACTAAAGAACAAACTGCATGTGTTTGTGTAAATATTTCGGATGAAATGTTAAATTGTTCAGGATCTTTTAGAAATATGAACAGCAGCTAATATCTGGTTCTTTCTTGAGTAGTTGAACATTTACCTGGGGCACAAAGAGACAAGGTTGAAATGGAGGATGATGAAGGCCATGGAGCTGCAATGTTGTCATTCAAGTCGCATGTAATGCTGAACCCTGTTGAATTGTCCAATATAACATCGGGAGGCAAGCTACGAAGTAGACACCCTATAATTGAATGGTAAAGAAAATTCAATAAACAATGGTAATAATTATTATAACAATAAAGAGATAGCAATCTGATTTCTTTCCAGGCTGCAAAAGAGAGAAGTTTCTTTACAAGCTCTAAGAGGCACTTTCTTTTTGCAGTCAGATGAACAAAACCTTATTATCTTTCTCAAACAAATTGGAAAATAACACACCTATCTTTTCCCTGGGCCTTAGTAAGATATCACCTCACAGCGCAAGATAACCGATGTTCTTTTACTTACATATGCTACTTGGCAACAAAAGCATTTTCATCATACATCCTAAATACACAAATAAAACCAAGACTACCAGGAAGCCAACTGCCAGGTTCGGGTGGGAGATTTTCATGTGATATAGAAAGCATGCCCTACAACCTTTTTACACTTTCAGCACTGGACATCCATATGTTTCCAAGAACTCTTACTGTAACCTCCAAATATAATATCAGCATATAAGCTATATTGCAGAGAGAGAGAGAGAGAGAGAGAGAGAGAGACCTTGTTGGCTGTACGCTGCTTTGTGTCCACCAACACATAAATCCACACACACACACACACACACACAAAAGTATACATATCAGATGGAATAGAAGATGAAATGAAGTGAAAAGTTTACAGGAATGATAATGAACTGAGAAAATAAACCTTGGATGCTAAAATCTTTCAAGTCAATGTCACAAAGCTCATACACATTTGTCATGACCCCACCTTGTCGTAGCTTGGACCCCAAAACTGTCGCACAAATTATGGCCTGTTTGTTTGTAATTAACATTTGATTTTGTATCCCAGCCATGTATGTATTTAATGAGCTACAGCAGGAGGGACTGGGAGCAGCTACATTTCGACATGCTTTAATAACTTCTAGAGGCCGTGTGAAATTCAAAGGGCAAACTGCACATGAACATTGACTCATCAGAAGTGTAATAATTCAAAGAATCAGTAAAACACTTGTAACATATCCTTCTTGAGTTCCACCAATTTATGATAAATCTATGTGACACAGAAATGTGTGCAGGTAAAGAAAGCAAATTAATAAGATTAATTAAGCTTGTGAACAACTATAGAGCAACACAGCTACCATGATTCTATCCCGAAAACATGATTACCCTTAATTCAAATACTTTGCATGATACCCTGAAGCTCTAAGTCTCATTTTACCACTCCTGCATAAAAGTTGAAAACTTTGGCTTTGTTTCATGGTCTAAGTTAGAGTGATTAATTGAAACCAACACAGGGCATATAGATAGATTCAGAAGCAGCATCATTTGACAAACAGATGAAACCTAATGATATAGACTCATAGCATATTGCCCACACTTTTGTCCTCTCTTCTGATTAGCATCATTCTATCATGAAAAGTTCCAAAACATGGGAGAACCTCAAAGAAGATGCAATATGTGCACAGGAAATTTATTAATGTAACATTGCAATACATTTATGAAATTCAGTCCAGCTAAAAAATGGGAAAGAATTCATAAAAAAAGGAAAAATGAAAATTACTGTACCCTTGTTAACTTTGCAGGCAGATACTGTCCGGAATGCAGCATTTGCAGCATCTGCTGATAGTTTCCTAGAGAGATATGAATACACCACCCCTTTACAATCACTAAGAGGATCATTACGATTATGCTCAGCCACTAACTCTTCATTATCATTGATTGTCAATTGTGTCCTAGACATCTCAAGAGCAGCTTCAGTGATTGCAGATTGGCAAATTGGTCTACAGCACTCTTTGAGAGGATCGACAGTACTGCAGGCTTCCAGTAATTTGCTTGTATTTACTATTTTCTCAAAGTTGACAACATCCTTTACTGGACACAACCCACCAGTAAGATTTAATGATTTAACAGAGCATAGTGTAGGTATAGTTTTATTGGCCCCTCTGCTGGCTAGTATACTAATGATATCTGAAAAACAATCATCAGCAACTGCATTCTGCAAAACCAACTTATCAGAGTTGACACTGTAATAACCCTGGAAGATGTGGAGCAAACTGCCAAGCTGCGGACAGCATATTACATTTCCTACAAGAGCTGCCAAGGGTTGAGAGCAATCAGATGCTGTTTTGTCTATGATATTTGACAAAGCGGTGAAATTTACAGGGCATTTGCCAGTTAAATTTGGCTTGTACGTGGTGGGAAAAGTTGGGTACATAGGAGCCAAAGATTCATCAGGATAAGGGTTACGTGGGAAGATGGCAGGTGATATTTCAATAGGACCAAAAACTCCAAAATTTGGTGGAGTTGCTAGCTCAGATGTAGAAGAAACATGATTGGGCTCAAGAAGGGTCTGCAATGCCACAGCAACTTGGAAACTGGATAACCAAACAACAAATAACAAGAACTGATGGCCTAGTGAGCCTGCAACCAAACATCAGGCAGTTATCAGCATCTACACACTCGTCTTTCACTGTAGTAAAGAAATATGCAGAATACATCGATTGCTCATAATGGCTTACCCTTTAGACAACAAATAGTCTGGAAACAGTCCATATTTCCACTAGCCTTCTGGCACCATTGAATTTTGGAAAAAGGAAACCCTACAGCACTAAATAATAACCCTGAACTTGCTCACAATGATGCAGCAAGCCAGAATACCTGTACAAAGTACAAAATTCAACAACATAAATCAAATTAAAGCCAGATAATTAAGACTAGGCAAAAAAAAAAAAAAAAGCACTCCATACATTAGCACTGCATATAAAGGAACAGTTGAGCTTGATACATGTTTTATTTCATATGTTGAGTCACTTGACTCTACAAAAATTTAGAAACATGCCAAGCTACTCCAACCCTGCTAAATTATGATAATTATTAGCTTACTAAGAAAACCTAAAGCTTCTAAACTGCACAATTAAAAAATTCCCTTATTTGCTTGGTTCAATTCCAAAGAACTGATCATATACTTCAACCCACAAATTTTTTACATCTAATTAACATTTATCCTCACCATTCTAACTACTAGGTTTATTGTACATGGAATCAAACTTAATCTACGCTACTGGTTCCAATACATAGTATATTTTCAATCATTTGACACAAGTGAGCAAAATTATCTAGCTACTTCAGCTAAACAACCTTTCTTTTTAGCTATACTTTCACTCTCGAAACTTACATTCCCAAATCAAGTTAATATTAAACCTATTGTCTATTTATTCAACAATACCATCTGGTTTAAGTTGCCAAAAAAAAAGATTTAGCTAAACAGTTTCACCACCTCAACTAAGTGAACCTTTGCTAAAACAAATGCAAGTTTAAAGCTAAAATTTCAATTTCCATTTTCCAAATAAGAAAATGTTAGCTAAAATGAAAAAGCTTAACAACCCACAAGTTATATTATCCTAAAATATTAGAACATCCCATCAAGCTGGAAAAATAACAATAAGGATAGGAAGAGAAAGAACTCAAGACTCAACAAACTTAACAAAAAAAGAAACACACAAACCAAGCTAAAAACACTCCTATAAAGCTCAACTAAGCAAAATCCAAGACACCAACTTGCATTTTCTCATAAACCAAACACAAAGTTCACAATTTTACGAAAATAAACTACAAAATAAAAGTGACCCACCATAACATGTTGAATCCATGTAACCAACTCAAGTGTTTCAAGCCCCCCGCAAAAAAAAAAAAAAAAAAAAAAACGAAAAAAATCAAATATTTTTCAGTGTTGGATCTACTTGGGCTAAAAAGGAGAGATCTTTGGTTATGAGAAACCCTAAATCAGACTTTTTTTTCTTCTTTTTCTAGCTCACTCAAGTAGAAAACCCTCTTTGTGATTGTAACTGTGGTAGTTGGTGGTGGATAAAGGACAGCCTAAAAAGCTTTTACCTTTTTTAGACTCTCTACCCGACCCGAATTTGTCCTTTTTACCCGGGTCAAGTTAGCTCTTCTCGGTTCTTGCTTAACCAGGGTCCAAAATCTTTTAGGGCAAACCCAAACAAATCCTCCAACTATGGACTTTGTCTCGGTTGAGTCGATAAAGAATTTTTTCTCTCAATTGAACTCCCAAAATATATCCATACATTCCCTATTAAGTTTTTTTTTTTCAAATAATTCATGATTTTTTAATGAAAAACATTAATCTAATTATAAAACCATAGTTTTCAAACTCAATCTAGTCAATAAGTTAATTTGAAAAATTTAACAATTCAAGTTATAATTAAACTGAAAAATCATTTACCTGATTAAAATCTAATTAATTTAATTATTGTTAAGACATAACAAATAAAAAATAATATTTTTTTTAATTTTTAATCAAATTTTGATAAGTCATATTTTAATTTGAGTTAACTACTATAATAAAAGGCTTGTAAAAAAACATTTTGGATGAAGTGCATGGTCTAATATGGATGCAAAGACTCAATTGAGAGTTTCTAAAACTTGATTGAGGTAAGAAGATTATTTGGGACCTTAATTGAGACTACTTATATAGTTGGGGGACTTTCTTATGCTTGCCAATTTTTCCTTAACACTCTAAACGGTGCGTTTTGAACGTGGGGTTTTAGGGATTTGGTTTTTCTTTTCTCTCTCTTTCAAAAAAAAGCTCACTCCCTTCTCATCTCGCTGTCACCAAACTGAGGCCAGGGTAATGAATCTCTCTCTCTTATTTTATCCTGGCTGTTGTATCTGGGTTTGGCTTAATTTACGGATTCATGTATGTTTTTACTCATTTGAATGCCTATTTAGTGATTTTAAGCAGTGAAAATGGACTGCTATTGATGCTGAAGATAGGATTTTTTTTTTTTGCTTTTCTTCAAGGTTTCTTCGGTTTTTGTGTCTGGTTTTAAATAATTTATATTTTTTTATGGTTTAGATGTCATTCGTTGATTTTAAGTGCTGAAATGGACTTCCATGGATGATAAAGATTGGATTATTATTATTATTATTATTATTATTATATGCTTGTCAAGGGTCTCTTTGTTTTTGTATCTAGGTTTAGCTTAACTTACAAATTTATCTCTGTTTTGGATGCGAGTAATTGATTTTAGGTGGTGAATTGACTTAAATGGATTCTGAAGATAGAAGTTTTCTTTTTATACAGGGTCTGTTTTGAGTACAACAACTATGCACAGTATTCACCGGATTATATCTCGACTTTCTTCTACTGCGTTAAGCACAAGTGCTAATGCTGCAAGATTTCTAAAAGAACAAACAAGACCCACTTTTGGAAATGGCAAAAGGGTTGCGTTGGTAAATGGGATTGGAGCTTATCAAGATATTGGGTCCAGGTTCTTCTCAGCGAAGTCAGGAGGAAGTGAGGGTGGAGATGATTGGGATAGTGCAGTTGGATCTTTTGGTGGCTCTGAGTCTATTACTGATGGTAATGGCCTTGGTTGGGGCTCAGCTTCATCATGGTCAACTGGATTGACGAAGGACCATTTTGATGGAGTAGAAGTGGTGGGCCAAAGGACTTCTAGTTCTAGTACTCATAGTGGAAAAGATGGTGGAGATGGAATGAAAGATACATCTCAGTATGCGATGGCCTATGATTTGCAAGACACTGAAGATTGGGTAAGAGAATATGAGTCTGAGAATAAAAGGAGTGCAGCTTTTGTGGCTGGATGGAATAAGAGGATTGACGAACTTAAAGTTTTGATGGATCAAATAAAGGAGCCTGGTTTAAGAGGGTCTTACTTGAAGGACTCAGAAAAGGCAGAGATGTATCGGTTGCATAAGGAGAATCCTGAAGTTTACACTGTTGAGAAGCTTGCTAAGGATTACAGGATTATGAGGCAAAGGGTGCACGCAATTCTTTGGTTAAAAGAAATTGAGGAGGAAGAGGAAAAGAAGCTTGGTCATCCCTTGGATGATTCTATTGAGCTTTTGCTTGATAACTTCCCAGAGTAGGATATAGATTGTTGAGAATATATCTTTCTGCTTTGAATGTGTGATCTCATTCCATGTTCTGATAAATGATTGCAAGTTTGTGGTTATTATGGGCTTGTGCACATTAATTAACTCAGGTTTTGCATTTAGTCACTTTATGGGGAATCTGTAATCACTCACTGTCTTAAACTCAAGCTTCGAATTTGCACTTAATAAAGAACTAAACTATAGAACGCTAGACAGCAAAGAAATAGTTAGAGATTATTATTGCTGAATCCTTTTTACATGGTATTGTTTATCATGATTTCACGTGTTGCATGCTAGCTCTTTCTGTCATCAAGCCCAACCCAGCAGGTTTTGGTTCAATTTAAGCTCAGCCTTGTTACTGCTAGATAGATAGCTTGCTCATCTGGCTACAGTGTCTCTGTATTGTACATGTCCATGTAATTATATTTATCTGTTTGACCATGTTACATCCACACAAGTTATATCAAGGTCAGCCTATAGCTATGTGATTTGGACTGAATGTATGGAAGCATGTCAGATAGCAAACAAACAGGTATCTGCCAAAATAATAGACTTGTATTGCTCATAAGTGCAACTACTATTTTGCAGATTTTTCAAATCCCATGACCGAGAATTCCATGTTGCTTCCCTTACCTATAAGCCTGAATTCAAGGTGATGCCAGAGGGCTGGGATGGTACCATCAAAGATATGGATGAAGTCCACTATGAGATATCCAAGAAGGAGGATGAAATTCTTTATCAAGAATTTGTTCTGAGGATGAGCTTCAACAAAATGAAAGTAAGTCATGTGTGCTTCTTGCTTTTAATCAGGAAAAGAAACTAGAACTGCATAAAAAAATGCCGGTTACTTCTGTTGTTTTAACCTTGCCATGTGTCCTTATCCTGCCCAATTACCAGATAAGATATAGCTATTCCTAGAGACACAATAGTCACAAAATCTTAGCTAAATTTACACATGAAAAGTTAAGGTGTTAACCATCAAAACTTACATGTTGAACAATTGAAAAGGTAACCACCCTTTTAATATACACACTCACACGCGCGCGTGTAATATGAAATTCATTATTTAATAATCAAAAGGTAAGCAAGCTCATTTTTACATGCACACTGAAAATATGTGGAAACAAGATAAAAACAGGACATGTCCTGTTATGTTCCCAATACATCACCAATGCCTACCACACCAAATCCCAAATGCAAGACGCATTTTCATAATGAAATACATGCAGGGGGGGGGAACTCCCAATAAATCCCTTAACATGCACAATAGTTGAGAGAAGCAACTCAAGGGATGAGAACAATCCAAAACACCACCACGGTGTACCTCAAAGCATGAACAACAACTACTTCTTGACACAATCATCTTGCCAATTTAAACTGAAACCTGCAGCCTGTCAAAACACCGAAACTACCTCTACCAATAGCAACCAAACATCTAAATGCCACCTCCAAGGCCTATCCTTAATCTCCATCGCCAACTTCAATAGGTTCGCTTCCAAATCTAAGCTGCCCTCATCCAACAAGGGCCACAATCTTAGCATGTAGGCCTTTCCAACTTCACCACCACCACTGTTATAGCTCCTTTCCTAGAAGCATTGAGCACCAAAATCAGACTTAGGATCTAACCTGATCACCAAATCCACTTAAACCATGCATCTAAGGATGCCAGCAATTGCCCACCGCATAATGGGCAGCTCAAGATTCTACTTCCATCACTCTAATACTTGTAACAGCCCCACCACCTACAATGCACACCTTCACCACCACCAACCATCTCAGCCACCAAGGCTATGCACCACAACCACTAATAGATCTTGCACTGCTATCTTCTTTGATGGTAAAAAGGGGAAGGGAAAAGAGGAGAAAGAGATGAGAGAAGGACAAGGCAGGGTATGATTATATATATATATATATGGTAGCATGGTTCTGAAACTGTAATGGAAGTCACACTGACAAGAGCAGGTGGTAACTGAAGTGCATTATGCTATTGGTAAAAGAGTAGTTATCACTTGCGAGGTTTATAGACACTCCAGATGGTTTTTGTCATTTATTTTTGTTTCGCTGCTGCCTGATCTGTGAGACCAAGGATCTTGAAACTTCGGGTAGTTTGGTCTTGTTGACCAAGCAAATATCAGAGAGAGCTGCTTGCCATTTATATATAGAGAGAGAGAGAGATTCCTGTACCAAGGAGCATGGTAGAAAAGCCACCAAGGACTCTTAAGGGATAGGATGGATTTATTTTCTTTAATGTAATGCTATTTTAACACACCTAAATTAATCAAGGATGCAAATGGCATCAGCATTAGCTTTAAGGTTTGGGGCAATCCATTGGTTTTTTTTCCTTTCCTTATACCTGCTCAACACATTGGAAGCACATTATTCAATTATGTATTGGAAAATATCTAAAGTTTCATTAAATCCATGCAAATCATCTATATGATATATGGTTTCCCTTTGTGCAGATGGCAGGACAGGTGAAATGCCACAAGTATAGTAGGCGCCGTTCTTCTCAAGGTTGGAACTTCACAGTGGAGAAATTGGGGAAAAAAGGAAAGCGTGGAGGTGGCGGTGGCTGGAAGTTTGTGAGCTTGCCCGATGGGTCCAGCCGGCCACTGAATGACACTGAGAAAATGTATGTCAAACGAGAAACTCCTCGCCGCAGGCGCAGGAGCAGGATTTTTGATTAAGTTAGCTTGTTAGATAGATATTTAAATAGATGTCGAACCCTGCTTTACTTGATCCAGCTTAGCAGATTGTTTTGGGAAATTTTCTGTAGCCAGAGCAGCTAGCTGCTGTTTTACATGTTATTCAGGGTTGGAATCAGGTCTATTTGAAGATGTCCTAATACCTGAAGGCAACTTGGATATTTATTTGCTCAGATGAAGATTTTGTTAGCTACGGCCGTTAATTAGGATGTTTTCTTAATGACCTAGTTTCCTTGGAGTCTCGAATATTTGAAGCTCTGCATTCTTTTCACTACGATGTAGTTTGTGTTTAGCCAGCTTTTGTGTTCGCGTTGTCCATTAAACTAGTACTCTTCAAAGTTCAAACTTCAAGTTGAAATGAGACATTCCATTTTATCCATATTTGTATATTTTTCATTTTATACATCTTTTTATAGGTTAAGGCGTGGTTCCTAATTCTACCAATATAGGTTGCGCTTGTAGTGCTTACTAACGGCATGTGCAGAAATATAACAGGAATGTACTCCCCTTAATATTGAATTGCCAATGTTGAAATGTGAAAAAAATAAATTGAGAAGAAATAAAATACCAATGCAAAGATCAAAATTTGTACAAAAGTTAATAAATTTTATTTAGGGAAAGTCGTTACAATGATACTTCTAAACAAAATACTCAGTGAAGTGAGTAGTAACATGTATAAAACTTGCTTGCCCTTATTTCACTAGCACATGGATAGGACAGAATTTACAAATTGCATACTCAATTTTGACTACTACCTGTTCTACTTCTTTGATTCTGGCCTGCACTTGGCATGCACAGCCGGACCTAGTCGACTTCTATCCATGCTTTCTGCTACTGATTTCCTTGCTGCGTTCAGGTAGACAGCTCCTTTGAGTATCCAGTCATCAGCCTCATGGCTGTATAATTCTTCAAATGGTTCTCGACACAAAGCACATACTTTGTTGCCGTCAGTGGAACTCACCCAATCTTCATCTTCTTTTTCCTTCCCTACAGGAGCATCAGCTTTTGAAAATCCAGAAACTGCAGCAACTTCTGCACTAGCGGCCAGCCACATATCAACACCAGCAAACCACATACGAGAAATCCGTTGCTTCTGCTTCTGCATCTGGTGTTTAGATATCCTGGCTTTCCGGTTCCTAATCACATGCCAATCCATAAGTTCCCTGTGATCTTCTTGGCACTTGAATCTGGTTCCACACGTTGAGCATTGCCTTGGCATATCAGCATATAAGGATCTAATCGCAGATTCATGCCTCACCTTAAGCTGGTTTGCATCAAACACAACACTACCACTAAAATCGTCTTCCTTTTTCATCAAGGAATTCAAGAGTGAATTTATCAAACCAGAACATTCATTAGCCACAAGTTGGTTACTGGTTTCCTGCAACTTTGGTGCGCAATTGTATTTCCTAGCAGTATTTGGATTATTACTTTGGACTTCATGTTTAGCCAAAGAAATTACTCCATTACCAACCAAAGAGGCTTGCAAATCAGAATAAACACAGGCTACTTGATCCTGTGAATTCAAAGGCAGATTTATAGCATTCTGATTCACCAAATTAGGTTGCATAACTGGAGGATTTGGAGTGAAACCCCCATTGTTGTTAACTGCATTATTAAAAAAATTAGATGTTGTAAAGAAACCAGAATGCATTGGAGCAGCTAGTGACTCTGAATTCGTAGAAATACTTTTAACATCATTCAAAGAATTAGACTGCAGAAAAGAAGGGCTTGTTAACAAACCAGACGACACAAGAGAATTTTGTGACGGTGAATTCAGCAAACACATATTTGTTACATTACGATTCAACATAGGCTTCACAATGGCAGGGTTTGGTATTGAGTACACAGGGCTTCTTAGTGACTTTGAATTATACAAAACAGGGTTTGGAATGGGAACCCCATTATTAAAGTCTGGCTTGTTGGCTTGAATCTGCTGCAAGGCTGGGAGATTCTGCTTGAAAACCACACTATCAGCCTCCAAACTCCTGCCTTGAAACTGTTGAGAAACTTGAGGATTTGGCACTGAAACCCCGTCATAAAACCTTTGCTTCATGCCTTGAAATTGCTTCGAAACTGTAGAATACGGCCTTGCAAACACATAATTATTAGCCTCGGGTTTACAAGCTTGCAAATTTGGGACAAAAACCCCATTATTTGCCTCTGATCTCTTGGTTTGAAACTCTGATAAATCCTGGGACTCTAGTGTCGAAATCCCATTATAATTCAACCGTGGCTTCTGGTCTTGAACCCTAGCATTGAAACCAGAAACCCCATTATTAAACTCTACCTTCTTGGCCTCAAATTGTGGTAAAGGTTGAATCTTTGGACCGAAATTGAAAACCCCATTATTGCTATTATAATGATCAACCCTCGGTTTCTTGACTTGAAACCAACGTTGATTATTATGATAATAATCTCCTCCTTGCTGCTGTTGATTCATGTAAATTGTTCTCGATCTCTTATGAGAGTCCAGAACTGGATTGTAATGGAGGTCTGTTCCTGTTGTAAATATTCCAGCCATGTTTATTACTTGAATTTGCAATGAATCAACACCAATAACACTAACCAAACAAAGAGGAGCGAACCCTAGACAAGAAGAGCGAAGAGTAGACAAGAAGAAACAGGTAGAGAAAGCGAGGAATGTAGCGGTAGATGGTGATAGGTTGGTTTTGTAGGTAACAGAGGCGGTGGGTTTTGCCGTTTAGCTCAAGGATTACGCGGTGTGGCTGGCTGGCTACGCGTATTATACTAAACGCTTTGACTCCCTTTTTCTTTTCTTTTTTTGTCAAGGTCAGTGAAAAAAAAAAGATATTTATTTTTAACTCGGAATAAACATCCTTGGAGAAGTACATATGCTATCGAGTAAATTTACAAATAATGATAATAATTTAGATTAATTATTTTTATCAAAATAATAAATTATTAACTTTTTTACAAGAAATCGACTTGATAGGGTTTGCAATAGACTCAGTCCACAAAAAACAAATCACTAAAAATCGGGTTAAACTTTAAATTTTGAGTTTTTGGAATTAGTTTATGAGTTGGATTTAACAGCTTTGTTTTTGAAAAAATAAATAAAGATAAAAAGAAAAATAAACAAAAACAGAAAAAAAAATGTTTTTTTTTTAGCTTACAGCAAAAATTTAATTAATTTTCTAAGCAGATAGTATCTACTTACAAAAAAAGAAATCTCAACCTACCTCACCTGTTCAAATCCCACAGAAATATCAAATACTATCAATACAACAGTGTAAAAAGCCTATAAGAGAAACTTCTTGTTGCAGCTTTTGCCAAGATAAAGCTTCTGGTGTTTTTGCAACCAATGCTGAAGTAGTCGATAGATCAGAAAAAAAAAAAATGATCCAGGTTGATGGTGCTCGAACAATCACGAGAGAAGGTAAGGTGATAGCATGTGTATCGTTTCGTCCATGATGCATTGAACTCAGTTGCCTACTCCGAGATATCGGTCCATGATGCAGTGAGCTCAGTTGCTTACTCTGAGTTCATGGTTGCGCATCGATTCTCAGTACAAAAAAGAGATGGAAGACTCTGGGAATTGCAGCAGACTTTGCTCAAGAATCTCGGCCGGCTCACCCGATACCTTTCCCGTTTTTCTCTCCTCTTGCGCTTTCTTGACAGTTCCTCATCCTTGGCTTTCTCTGCTTCAAGTTTTTTTCTTTCCTGTTCTTTCTTAAGTTTTCGCTTCCTCATCTGCGATGCCACATTTTGTAGAGAGTTTAGCACTTCCATGTTAAGAATTACTCAGCAAATAGAACAACTTCATATAAAGATGCAGCCATGGACTCATTTAATCATTGATGCAAACTAGTTACAGTTCGGGAACATAAATCCATTTCTTCCATCCAGTTCTGTGGGAAACAGAACCATGTATTGCAGACGAGGCTTTTACTAATTTGAACGTGAATATGTATTTCTTCATAACCTTGCCCTTTCTTATTTCCAAGTAGTAATTTTGATAAATGCAGCTATTTGTAAGATGTTCTTCATGCACGTTGCTGCTGAGTTTCGACTCTAAAGCAACATCACATGCAAAAACATTTAAGCTAGTCAGACAAGAAAAGGTAATATTCTCCACTTTAAAGCCAGGCCAGTCAGTCCAGGAGAATGTTTTTTTTTAACACTGACCAATTGCAACAGTAATTTTGACCACTTGAGCAAGAATCTTTCAATTGAGCTTCACAGTATTCATTTTCAAAGACTAGAACATCAATTATTCAAGTCAATATGAAGATCAGAAGTTCTTATTTAAGTGCATACCTTTTCGTTCGTGATCAGTCGAAGTTGCTGAACAAGAGCATGAACACTATATTTTAGATTTATAATTTACTGTCTTTTAACGACTTTCACCTTTGGCAACATTGCCATAAACATTGTTCGAAAACATCATGAATTCCAAGATTTAAAAACTGTATTTGCAATCTTGAATGCCACTTTTATTTCAACCTACCGGGCTACAGATCAAGTAAAATAGAGACATTTTCCAATTGCATTTGAGCAGCTCAGAGATTCATGAGCTGCACTTTTTACTGCTAGGTGCATGGTTTTAACCCTTGTTTCACATTTCAGATTCAAGATTCCACCACACTACTTAATTTCATTTTTAAACAAAACAATTCATTCATAGCATCACAGGTGATAGATTCATTTCCATCTCTGTAGAAGACAACAACGTTGAAGTTGCTTTTTAACTAGAATGTTAAGGTAGAAATCGTATCATAGAGGTTCCATTTCAGAACAGAACTGTCAAATCAAATATATTATTCTAACCACGCATTATTGTGCCTGCATCAAATTGAACATGCGGCGAGACAATCAGGTGCTCTAATTCTCTCATTGGTGAAGAGATCCAACAGTTGATTTTCTTTGAAACTTGAAAGACAGTAGTTTCTTAAGATTTATCAACAGCAAAGCACACCCTTACTATAATAGCAAACCAAAAGCTGTTCAGTTGACAAATATCAGATTTCTTTCTTGATCTGAAAACTTGTGAACAAAATCAAGAAAAATAACCTGATTGTTCGCTAACTTCTGGACAGCAACCACTCCAGTGTTGGGAGGGGCGAGGGGGCCCCAGAATGGGCTAGACAATGCATGTGCTCTGTTTTGGACTTAAGCATGCGATGCCTTCCATTGCGATCCTCGATGGCACAGACCAGGGTAGTTTGGTGGCGCCTCCAACCGATAGAAAAAGTTACAGGGTCTTTAGTCTTCAGGACTTTCCGGTGCCATTTTTTTTTGTAGAGCGGATACATTTCTAAACGCCATTCTTGGTTGATAAGCTACTCTCGAAAGCTAAACATCCGAGATCCATTAATAATCACATATTTACATGTGATTTTTAGTAGGTCACTCATCTTAACTGCTCCAACTTAAGCATGTTTAATTTCAAAATTCTTATGGGATCCAATGCATTAAGCTAGATACTCAAGTATAATCTATGTGGTTTTAATCCGGCCATTAACATAAATTGAATAATTTTCTTATATTTTAATAAAACCATATCAAAGTTTCCAAGTGATTGAATCATTTTCCTTAAAAGAAAGAGGAAAGTCTAGTCATGTTTTGGAAATATTTGGTTGGTAGTGGCTAAAATTGCTTTCCATTTTATCATGTCTTTATTATTTAAAATTTAATTTTGAAGAGATTGTAAGAATAATAATTTATATAAATATATAAATGAATGGCAGGCTTGATATAAATTTTTTTTTAAGAATAATACATAATCTTAATTTGCAAAAGTTGATCCAACAATCCATTTACAGTAAAAAATATATTTTTAATCAATAAAATGGTTGTTTATTTCTCTTGATAAATATACAATTTTCATGTGGATTATATTCTTAAAATTTGATTGGAGAGTAAATTAATAGTTAGAATAAAACTTTTAGATGAGAATGCCTTGAAAGACAAAGTAAATTTAAAATTATTAAAGTAACACAAAAGAAATTATGATAATGGAGATAAATAAATATATTTCATGAAAAAAATTTACTTTAAAATTTTATCAAATATAAATTTATTTTTATATTTTTATTTTCATTTTTAAAAATACCTAATTTGGTGGTCAAATACCCTTTTTAATTTCGCAAACAACCAATTGCAATAAACTTTGTGAAGTTGGATTAAGCTGTCATTACATTATTTATAACTGGATATATATATATATATATAATCCCTAATTGATTTTTGTGCTGGAATATAAATTTCTGCGCTGGTAAGTGAAAAGCGGCATCATTAGCCATCTTTAATCTAAAGAACAGGGGAAAAGGACTAAACTTGAAAACAGAGAGAAGCGAAGCAAATCAAAAAGCATGCTCCTTTATTACAACTTTACACAGTAGCAGACCTGCAACAACAAACTAACAGCATCACGAAGATAAACCATGAAGAACAGCGACAATAATTCAAGTTTGGATTCTAGAATCAATCAAACCCTCAAAAATGTTCAAGGGTATGTCTTGAAATTCTATTTCTTGAGGGATTCTTGTTTCTTATTATGTTAAAGTTCTCATCTTTGCAGTGTTTAATGATGTTTTTTTAGTTTAGATTTGAAAACCCATTTGAGAAAATGCTTCAGATCTCTTGAATTATTGTCAGAAATCACGAATTTGGATCGGTGGGATTTAAAGTCGTAGGTTTTTTTGGTAAAATTTTTAATTTTTATGGATTTTGATGTGATTTCAATTCCTAATTATTGGCAATTTCCATTTATTCCCCTTAGATTGTTGTAATTTATACTTAGATTTGAGAATCCATTTGTTTAAAAGAGCTCTGGATCTCGCTATCTTACTCTAGTAAATGAGATTATAAGTTCCGAGGAAATGAAATTCTGCAGTCATCTGGAAAATGATTTCAAACTCATGCGAATTCCATTTGATCTTGAAAATTGCAAGGTAGAGTTGATAAAATTGATATTATTTATATGGTGGGAGAGAGAGCAAGAGTTTAGAGGAATTATGTAACGGTGGAGATTGGTCATTGGACACAACTACAATGATTGCTTGATGCTTGCTCATGTGATGGCATGCATCTGTTTGCGGGGTGAAAAGTATTGCCTTGTACATGGTTAAGGGACATAGTTTGACATTCATATGGCTGGAGGTGTTTTTCTTTTCAACTCCTTTTACCATGAGCTGTGCTAGACTTGAATAATGGCACTTAGATTTTTTTTTTTTTTCCTGCAATGAAGGTTACTTAAAGGTCGTAGTATTCCTGGTAAAGTTTTACTGACCAGGAGAGCAGATCCACCAGAGGATCCCAGATTACGATCATCAACTTTTGGAAGGAGCTTCTCAGAAAATGATGCTGGCACAAGTGATCAAATGGACATGTCGAAGGAGGTGATATGGATAATAGATTCGTTGCATCAATTTTTGTATATGGTGTAGTATTTTTATTTGCTAGAGTTCAGTAATTGAGTACTTGAACAAAGAAATCTTAATTGTAATGTAGGCAGAAGCCCAGGGTACCAGCAAGCAGCAAAACAATAACATGACCACAAACAAGCTAAAACCTACAAACTCCAATGTTGAGATAACGTCCAAAGAAGTTCAGAAGTCTGTCATGGGTGCTAGAGCTACAGATTCTGCTAGAGTCATGAAATTCACAAAGGAGCTATCAGGATCCACAGTTACATTAGGTATGCTGGTATATGCTTGTATATTACTGTGGATTAATCACGTTGATTGACCTTAGGCTTTATATTCAGACCTTTATAATTCAAGTCCATAGCATATGTTAAATGTTTCTATACTTGTGATATCAATTTAAATGGACTAACTTACTGATCAATTCAATGGAACAACTTTCTACATGGATAGTATTATCATGCTTTTAGGATATAATTCTGGATAATCAAGCAACATATAACAGAAAAATACGATTTAAAGTACTTGCTTACTTGATTGATCCCCAAGGAGAGATACAATAAGAAATGCATTCATTGAAGAGTAGGTGGTTGTAGCACCACTTTTGGAAAAGAGCTCTCTAAAATGCTTCAGTCATTTTCAACATCCATGAGGAGAAATGTGCTAATCCAGATTGCTGAATGCACTAGAGGAAGGCCATAGAGGAGGTTTAGCTGGTGAAGAAAGATTTGATGACCGTAGATTGATAAGATGATGTGGACCTGAATGTATGGAAGTAGGGATTTCTGTAGCCAGTTTCACCAGCAAATAGATTAGATTTTACGTTCTTAGAGCTTTAGACTGATTCAGTGGGCATGTTTTGGATGTTGTCTCATGATTTCTGGTATTTCGTATATGATAAAACTGGGATTTATGAGGCTTGTTTAGATGTTTGCACCTGCACCCATCAGCATCACATTTTCTTGTACGTGTCAAGTTTCATAAGCTATAATATTTCCTCATTCTTTTCATATGCATTGTGCAGAGAAGTTGCGTGAGATAGCTTGGAGTGGAGTACCACCATATATGCGCCCAAACATATGGAGGCTTCTCTTGGTAAGCCTGAGGCCAATTTCAATTAGGATTAATATGGTTTTGACTGGAGTGCTAGAAAAACAGCATTGTTACCTGTTTGTGCTGCTAGAATCTAGTGATCCTTCTCCATAGAGTCTGTTCCTTCCTGTGTGAAAATGATTCATTTGGTTATCGAGGGCTTACTTAGCACGGCCTTTTGATCTCCTGATCACGATTGTTTTTAATGAAACAAAATTTATGGCGTGTTTGAAATTTGAATGTGCTCTGACCACAGGGATATGCATCGCCTAATTCAGATAGAAGGGAGGGAGTTCTAAGAAGAAAGCGCCTTGAGTACCTTGACTGTGTTGCTCAATTTTATGACATTCCAGATACTGAACGTTCGGATGATGAGATCAACATGCTTCGGCAGGTATTTCCACTGCATAATTATGATCATTTGTCAACCCTGCATGCCCAATTCTTGACAATTTCCCTTGCTTCCATTGTTAGATTTCTGTTGATTGTCCAAGAACAGTACCTGATGTCATTTTCTTTCAGCAAGAACAAGTTCAGAAATCCTTGGAGCGCATTCTTTATACATGGTTAGATACTATTTTTATCATCTTTCTTTAGCACCAATGGATTTCTGTTGACATGCAATGGAAGAGTTAGATGATTGAATTGAGAATTAAAGGAAAATCTTTGATTGTTGTTTGACACATTCCCTTTAGTTTATTATGTACTTGGTGATTTTTTGGGACAAATCTTGCTACATAGATCACATAGAAAACTAAATGTCTGATCATATAATCAATGTGGGTTTTTCATCCTGGGAAGTCACCAATTAAATAGCAATTATATGTCTTGAACTGTGTGCATCTGGATGCTAGGAATGTGCGAGAGACACTGGGGTAGAATCTCTGAAGGACATCGAAGTTAACATGATAGAATTCTGTAAATATCAGCCATAATATAGAAGAATTCATAGCCTTATAACAAACATCTCCTGTCATATAACTCCTGACATCTGACACTGAAAAGGATTCTTGCATGAATTCTTAATTTCTGAAAATAAGCCCTGATGTGTGCTAAGTACATGACTCTACTTTGGCTCAGTACATTATAATTTAAACTGAAATACTCTCTTGAGAGTCCCACATCTGAATCTGAGGTGTGTAGTTGTAAATGTGCTCGGTCAGTTATCTCCTTATTATTTGGTGTAATCTGATTTTCCTTCAGGTGTTATGGTTCTTGATTTCTTTCCAGGGCCATTCGGCATCCCGCAAGTGGATATGTTCAGGGAATAAATGACCTTGCCACACCCTTTCTGGTTGTTTTCCTGTCCGAACACTTGGAAGGGGACATACATAAGTGGTCAATTTCTGATATATCTCCAGATAAAATCTCCAACGTAGAGGCTGATTGTTATTGGTGCCTATCTAAGTTACTTGATGGCATGCAAGACCATTACACATTTGCTCAACCAGGAATACAAAGACTTGTGTTTAAGCTCAAGGAATTGGTTAATAGGATTGATGGTAAACATTTTTTTCTATGTTGTCCTACCAGTGAGCCTATGTTTTTCTTGGTTGAAGACCCAAGTGCATATGTTGCTAAATTCGTGGTTGTCTGCTAGAAAGGAATCATTGTTACTGCTATAGTAGCTTTCATGTCTATACCTACTATAGTTCCCTATCTTTTAAACTGTTTGTCCTACTCTGTTCCTCAAAAAATTCAACACCATTCACCAAGCTGATGTATCAATATCTCTTCTGCATTCAGTGCATACAATTTTTTTTTTTCAAATGTAACCTTGAGACTTCAGCTTGTGCATGCCTAACCCAGCTTTTCTATAAATTTATCTGTAGTGTCAACTATGCATGACCTGTCACGATAACCTCATGTATAGCCCCAGTTATTTCTAATTTATTTTATGCTTAATAAGGTCAACTTTGCATGCTATATTGAGGAATCTGTTTTTGTTTTTTTTAAATTGTGACAGAACCTGTTTCGAGACACATGGAAGAGCAAGGGCTTGAATTTCTTCAATTTGCTTTCCGCTGGTTTAACTGTCTTTTAATACGTGAGGTATGATTCCTCACTTAAGACTGTCAGTACTTGCAATTGTTATATAACCACCATTTATTTATTTATTTTAATATTCAGCTAACTATTTCTTAGTGGCCCAAACTTTTAAGTTTGAAGCTGCTGCAGTGGCAAGTCCTCGTGCTTATGTTATTTAATTCTGAAGCTTATGTCTTGCTTTGTTTCATTAGATTCCTTTTCATCTCGTGACCCGCCTATGGGACACATATCTTGCTGAAGGAGATGCATTGCCAGATTTCCTCATATACATATTTGCCAGTTTTCTTTTGACGGTGAGAATACTTCTGCTTGGTTTCATGTTTCAAAGCATTAATTCTATAATGATCATTCTTTTCCTGGTGCTTGTGAAAATGCTAGATGGCTTTTCTATATGATGCTAGCTGTATAGTTGATGAGAAAAGTATAACAGGCATGCTGTAACATACACAAGGAATTTGGGTTTCACTTGCAGCTTGCAATTTTCTTATCTTGGGTTATGGTTGGTTTCTGAATTGCATTCAGAGCATGTGACATGTATGGTACTGAATTACCACTCATGCATTTTGCAAAATCACTGGCTTCATAAATGATGTAAAATGCTATCCAATGCTAATTCCAAATCAATAGTTTGCAATTTCTAACTTTTCTATATCATTGGCTTGTCCTTCTCATTCTTGATGAGTCAGATGAATCTTTGCACATTTTATCGAGAATATATAATGGTGGCTTTCATTGAAATATTTTGCATCACAGGCTTAACAGTGTTTGATTACCTTTTTACCAGTGGTCAGAAGAGCTTCAGAAGCTTGATTTCCAAGAGTTGGTGATGTTTCTTCAACACCTACCAACTCAGAATTGGACGCACCAAGAGCTTGAGATGGTGCTCTCTAGAGCATTCATGTGGCACAGTATGTTCAACAACTCCCCCAGCCACTTAGCAAGCTAGAGAGCTTCATGTGGCATAGTATGTTCAACGACGCCACAGAGAGAAAAGAGGGATTCTTCATTTGTTGACAGCCCCGTTTCGGTTTCCTTGTCCAATAAATTTTGTTTTCCATTTTTTGAGGGTCCCTTGTAGCGGTCTATAATCTACAAATGTATGTGTTGTCTCCATTCTAGCGGAGGAGATCAACCAGTGGTGTCATTTGTGTTGTGGCTTGTAATATTTTTAATTTTTTGTATTTCAAGCATTTCCTTGTACATTTACCATTCTAACTAAAAGAAAGTACTTCTTTGTATCTTTGAAGTTCACCATTGGGAGTTGACAGAACAGCATTTTGTATCACTTCCCTTAATTTCTTCCTGGTCCTCAAGGTTATACATTTTTTTTCCATTCTTTCTTTGTATAAGACTTTTCAGAAATACCGAATGAGGATGATGGAACTACAGGTATGACATCTCAATAAAGATGTGGTCATGTGGTGCTGAAAAGCCTGGAAAGTGCAAGTTTACTGCAACTTTTGCAAATATCTAGTCTCCATTATCCAATAGGGTTCCTTCATTAGCTAACGTTTTGCCAGCCCATATTCCTCAACTATTCTAATGCTTTGTTCTTTTAACAACTTGCATGAGCTCGTCTGCTCTGCAGCTTTAACAATGTACAAATCAAATCTGCCTCGCAGGAACTGACAGCAAAGTTCCTGCAAATCAGTACACAGTACTGCAAATCAGCCATGACGACCTTTCCATTCTAAGCACTGGAAATCTTTAAAAAAAATCGACCACCAGCCTCTTTACCTGAGGAAAGAAAATGTGAAATATAAAAGTCAAGAACGAACACAAGTTCTTACAATTATGTATAAACATTACCCCGGCTATACCAGTGTACTCGTTTTCACGATCTTGAGTTATGCAGTTCACAGTCAACATAAAGTTGCAGTTGGAAAAAGTGAAGTAAAAATGAAGTGCAAAAGCCAGCAATAATCAGGATTCAGGCTCTTATCTGCTACTTTGCACAGCCACTGCAAAAGCCACCATGAATGAGGATTCAGACTGGGTTGTAACATAGTGGAGGCATGCCCCATTTTACTCCTTGTCTTTTCCTACTTCGATTCTATTATTAGATTGATAAGAACTGCCTTATCCATTAAGAAGTGTTTCTATATCAAAAATAGCTGGGACAATGTCATCCTTAAACAAAACATTTGTTATCTGCGAGTAAGCCTCTACTATGTCCTTATCCTTCATACAAGATGTGAATTTTTTGAAGAACACAAAGCATCATAAACTGACCAGAGACAACGGGGAAGATGGTGAAGTTTTTTTTTTTTCCTCAAAATGAAATTCCTGATCAATATGAAAGTGATTTTGAAGCTGATCCACTATTCAGTATAAAAAACAACAAATCCTAAACATAACACAAGATTGAAACAAGGCCACAAAACATTCCATGCTCTTTTGGACCATAATCCATGACTAGTCTACAAATTATTCAAACTTAAAAGGGTCTAATGTATTCTAGTTTTAACTACCAATAGTTGGTTCCAAGCAACATAATCTGACGCAATTTACTGATTTCCACATGAATAACAAGACAGAACAAATGAATAACAAAACTAACTGGATATGGGAAAAGGCTAGGTACTTACATTTTTCTTTCTCTCAACTTCTTCAAGGAATTTCTTAGGATAATCCATATAATCACCACATTCTTTCTTTATACGATCTACAAGCTCTTCTTTTCCAGCATCCTCAAGGTTCCTGATCAAAATTCTAAAAGTTAACTTATCCGGGTCACATCCTGATGCCTTCATTCTTTCATATGTTTCCATCGCCTTATCAATCATACCCACTTGCAGATAAGCACCAATCATCTCAGTGAATGCTCTTGTATCCGGTTTCATCCCTTCTTCTTTTTCCAATTTGCCAAAAAATTCCTCAGCCATTTCAACCATTTTGTTCCTCCCCAACATCTGAATCATTGCATGATACAATAATATATCTGGCTTGTACCACACCTCCTTCCTCACAAACTCAAACACCTAAAACCCTGATTTCATTTCAGATATCCATAAAAAAATACAGTCCATTGCAAACAACGAAAGTGCTAAACACACATGCATCTGTCACAACTATCCAATCTCAACTGTACCCACCCATACATTTACAAGCCAACATTTCTTCATCTACCTACCTAGACTAGACAATTCATGAAAAAAGTGACGCACATGCATCTGTCACTTCCATTTATTCAACGAGAAATTATTATCTATTACACAAAACCAATCATATTTGGTTAGTGTCCCTGTACAGATATAAGGATTGAAACATGTTTGGTTGGAGCCCTAATGGAGACATAAAATAGATGCCTCTGTGACATTAAAGTGAATTTATGTTATTTAAAAACGTGAAAAACAAAGGGACATCTCCCTTTTATTCGTCTCTTTTATCTTAAGACAGTAAGCAATTGCAAATTGTAATTCATTAACTATACTAACCAGATAAATTACTAGAATCTAATGCACAACCATTGAAACTGTATTCGGTCTAAAAGTTCCTAATGTGTCCCATACATTTATTGCACGAATAGTGCAGATTGGATAATCGTGACAAAAGCAATTATATTTAGCATTTATCTAGGTACAATAACAAAATAATAACAGAAGTAATAGCATTTTTCTTTTCTTTTATTTACCTTGAGGGCCAAGTCCAGCTCATTTTGGTTTTGCAAGACAGCAAGGGTATCCAATAAGTCAGTCTTGAGCAATCTTGAGAGCTTACTGTTGAAGACTTCTTCTAATCTTGGTGTGGACGATCTAGCTAACTTGAGAGACTGGATAGCTTGAATGGCTTCAGTGGATAACCTCTTTGCCCTCCACAAAGGTGGTCTTGGCTTCCCTCTTAGACTGCAGGTGATGACTGAGGAACGAGGAAGGTGGGGTTCTTGTAGGGTTTTGTGGAAGCCTAGTTGTGGGATTTGGAATTTGAGAGAACCCATTAATGCGGATTTCATGGTAGTGCTGCTGCAGTGTGGAGAAGATGTGGAAGAGGAGGGGAGGAGAAGTCATAAAGCCTTGGTTAAATACAAATCGGTACCACAATTTTAATTCAATTTCATGTTAGTCCCTGTATATTAATTTGTTTCCATTGTCTCCATTGTGTGTACAAATATTTAATCGCTTCATTTGATATTTGAAAGTTTTGATTAACAATAATCATTAGTTCATCTCAATTTATATATAAGTAATATATTGATTTGAACATATTTATGAACACGATATAGCATCTTATATTATAACTTCACATCATAAGTCTATATATATTTCACAATTTATTATATAATATCAAGTGATTAAAATTATAAAGAATAATCCTCGCTCATTGTATAATTACAATCGAGAAATAGCATAATCTTGCAAAATTTTAAGATTTTTTAATTAATATAAATCAAATTTAATTTGATATATATCTTTTGAAAATAAAATTGATGCAAACATTGAAGGACCAGATTGTATCTTTGACATTATCGTGTAATGCTTCCACGACATGTCGTTCGAAAAATAAACCTTTGGTATCCCCAAATGCCCAAACAGAACAAAGAATCCACAGTAAGATTGGGTATTTTTTTTGTGAAAGCTGAAGAAGAAGAAGAAGATTAATCAAAGATGGGAATATCAGCCTCAAAACGAGTCAAATCAACACTATCCAACTCACAAGAGTTCAACTTAGCTTGTGACTCAACCTTCACTCACTGTCTATCCTTAACTCAACATGCTTTCCAAGGCATCCTCCCTTACCAGCTCCCTACCGCCACCACTTACCTCCACACCACCCTCACCACGACCGCCGCCGCCCCACTAATCCTCAAGTGGGTACCATCTCCACCAACCCGGGGCCAGATTGACTGGGCACTCAGGATGGTCACAAACAAGAAGCCAGGAGCAGCCCAGGAGGAGAAAGGGGAGCTTATTCTTGGGCATGCCAAATTTAGAGAGTGGGCTTTGGTTTTGTTCACAGAGGCTGCTGTGGGGAATGCTGGTAAGGCTATTTTGGGTCGGCTGCCACTTGGGGTTGCTGGGATTGTGGGTGTTGGTGCGGTAGTGAAGGGTGGCAAGGAGGTGGTGGGGGCGGCGATTGGCGTTTACGCGCTTGGGGTTGTTACTTCTGTTTATCTTAGTTTGTCTGGTTAAGGTTCCTATGTGTTGTGAGTTTTGTCTGCTTGACACGTGGGGATTATTTTCTGGCAGCTTTGTATGGGTTCGACCACATTGTGTTTTGATGTACTACCTGTCGTGTATGGTAGTGCTATTGATTTTTTTAGAAGCATGGCAAAATGGGGGGTGTTATTGTAATATATATATAAAAGAAAATATTTAATAACGCGTATTCTTGTTTGAGCTCTGAGCTTCAAGGTATTTTTGGACCAACTTTTAGTTTACTTACTAGTTTACAGGATATGTCAAAAAAATAAAATTTAAACATCTTAATTTATTTATTATTCCTGTTTCAAAACAACCTTCTGATCATCATGACTTATACATACCAAATTTGATCCAAGTATAAAGAAAATATTATTTCATAATTAAAAATTCACTTAATAAATAATGAAAATAATTTAAGATAATGCCGACGTACCTGAATCACATGAACATCATCTGAGAATTTCTCAGCAATTAATCTTGGAATTCCAAGACTTGTGATCATGGAAAATTCTGTCGGCGCTTAATTTACCGATGAAGATAAAAGAGAAAATAAAGAACTTCTGCAGTTCTTTAATGGCATCTACCATGAAAGGGATGTCTGTGCCAATGATAGTTGAACAAAAGCAGCAAGGCAACGAAAATCATAATGGGCAGTCCAAGAATGAAGAATGCGAGGTGAGATCATATAACTCCAGGAATCAAATATATATCATCACCATTGAAGGTATGCCACAGCACTCCAATATCATGTAGAGAAAGAATGCATTTTGTAGGATTTGATGAGGTGTGATCTCCATTGATGAAGAGAGGGAGTCTTTCAATCAACGGGAAAGAAGCTAGAGATTCTGCAAAAAAATTAAGACTGGAGTTTGTCTTTTAGCTATGGTTGTGGGTTTAATTTTTAATTGCGTTTGTCATGGGTTTAATTTTTAATTAATTCTAGTGACGTGCTCGATATTCTGTGTTGATTTTCTATAAAAAAAAAAAAAAAAACAACATTGAGTTGAAATGTCACCATCAACCATAATATTGTATGCTAACAATTAAAAAAAAAATACTAAACTCTCATAAAAATAACAAGAAAAAAACACTAAAATAATAAAATTTGGATTAGCTCGATATGATTAATATTCATGGAATAAAAAAATTCAATATTTAATAATAGTAATAATCAACATCATATTTTGTTTAAAATAATTAATCTAACTAAGAATATTATTAATAATCATCTTTTTCAAATAATTGCTACTAATATTAATCGTTAACAACACCTTTTTCTTCTTCTTCTTTATGGACATTCACACCGTTAACATCTTTAATTTAAATAAGTAAAAATTTTAAATTAATATTTTAGCTAATTAATACGTTTTTTAGGAGAAACTTAATTAATGAAAAATAGAATATAAATTTTAGAGCTTGAAGAGATTTTTAATACATGATTCATGAAATATCAATCACAAATATATAAAAAAAATTTAAAAAAAATTGACTGAATTGTATGGCCTCACAAGTTATGATCGCATAAATGACATGGGGCATGTATCATATGGTTTTGGGTTTAAATATTAATTACCATTGTAATCTTTCTTTAGTTTTTTCTTATTTTTTCCTTAATATTTATGATTTGTTTCTTATGATAATCGAAGCATATATTAAAATTAATAGGTGAACCCACAAGAATGACTCATTGGTGGGATGCGAACTTACGTACGACATGATCAGGCCATGCTTCAGATTCCACCTTTCTCTTGAATATGCAAGAATCCACCCTCCATCCTCGTGGATCACCAGCCAGCCAGCGAGACCCACAAGAAGTCTGGTAAATTTAACCTAAGAGTGATGTTTGACCGCTGATCAACATGTTTGAGAGAAGATATATAGCACTACCAAACTCTTTGTTTGCTGCTGTCGGGATTGTAGATTGCGGAAGAAAGGAAGCATTTATGGTCTTGCGAGGTGAGAGGTTTAGTTGCCCTGTTGTTTTTAGTCGAAGAAATAACTTGCAGGAAGGTGACTGATTATCGTCCAGGTTGGTAAGAGACTCGAGGATTCATGCAAGTCCTTCATTTGCAGATATCTCCATATATGCTAGCTCTTGAATATATATATATATATATATATATATATATGGCAATTTGTAGGGATTCATGGGCTGCATGCATACAGTTTTTGCAAACAAATCAAGCTCCTGATTCTAACATATTGGTGAGACTCCATCCAGATTGTGCCTTGAATACGATGAACATAACTGAAACTATGAAATATGGTTATAGCACCTTCGTTGATACAATGTGTTTATGAGCAAGGAGGAACTATAATATTTAAAGTTTTTCAGTAAAACACAAATATTTAGATAGTTTTTTTCTCCCCCTCTCAAAATAGGAAAAAACAGAGAAAAAGAATACATATCTCATATTCTTTTATTTTTTAAAAAACAATTAGAGACACTAAGCAACAGCAACAAATTAAACTTGCCTAGCCATTACATAAGCTACGACACCGTAAGAATTAACTAAATCAGCTTCAAACAACATCTCTTTCAATGAAGCTTTATTGTTGAAATTAACAATGAAGCTTTTTTCTTTCCTTTCAATTTAGCTCTTTTCTTTGTTTTTTTTTTTTTTTATCCTTAGATTTTGTAATAGTTATTTGAGTTACTTTAGACTCTAAATAGCAAGTTAATTAGATCGCATCAAAATAACTTTTATATATTTTAATTTTAAACTCGAAATAAGTAAGGAATCAGGTCTTTTATTAATTTCATCATTAATTTTTTTTTTTTACAGATCAACTTAATTATTTTCAGACTGATTAAGTCAACTAGATCATGATAGATCAATTCTTATATAGTAGGATAGACAAAAAGTTAAATTAAAAAATTTTAAGATTAATATATTGAATTGAATAACAATATCAGAAGTAAATTATTCATTAAATTATTCATAGCCTAAATGTTTCTTGTCACATTAAAAAATTAATTATTAATCCTACCCACAACTACCCACAATATAGCTTGGGTCTTTTCAAACTAGTTACAAACTATATGTTTCAACTTCCACCAGACTCCCTTCTAGAATTTGACTAGGATTTGAGACAAAGCATACCTACAATAAGTGATTCGAAAGATGCTAGAAATCACGAATTTTATCTCATAAAAAATCACGACTAAACAGCCACAAAGTTCAACAAAAACTACAACATTACTGCTATCTTTTATTCGTGATTCATGTTTGAGATATGAATAAGTATTTAGCATCCATAGATGAAGAGATGAAGTGGAAACTTGCTAAATCGATGTCTATACATGGGATACGTATGTATTGATGATAAAAAATCGAGTTTATTACAACTTATAATAGATTTGACTTGAAGGTATGGTGATTTTTTTTCAAATATACAATACCTTTTAAACATAAATCACACCTTAAAAGCTAAAAATCATGTTTTTTTTTTTACTTAAAAAAAGCATAAACTACTTGCCTTCCAAACACATATCTATAATACGTACATACTAGTTAGTTAGTTAATGATGTGGTCCTATTCTATACATGTTGAAATGTCAACAACAACCACTGTACTCTATGTATGTATAAACTCTTTTCTCTGTCTTTATGTCAAACATGTTTAGGTGAGTTTAGGGTTTGAATTAATGAATTGCTTTTAGGTAGCTGAGCCTCATATATAGCTTAATATACTATTCTTCTAAAGTTCAAGGATTTTGACTCTAATTTGTTTTACAAGTCTGATTTATATTAATTATTTAAGTGATTTTTCAACCTATCATTTTACTAATTATATATATGTTATTATACAAATGAATGAAAATGTCCTCGCATGAGAAACTTAAATATGGTTTAATTATAAAAAAAACAAAATATATTGTCTCATGGGGTTAAAATCTCTTTCTTTTTTTAATAAATTAAGTCGGGTTTGAGTTTCTCATTGGGGGTATTTCAATCAATTTAGATGAAAATACCTGATGAAACGAAAAATTGGAAAATTATAATAATTCTATACAAGGAAATAAATTAAAAATAATTAAATCTAATAATGAAACTAGTAATTATTAAATTCCTCTCTAAATTGAAACCACGAATCTCTCATCCTTGCTACTTATTAATGGACTCTTAAACATCATCATTAGTTGAAGTCTTAAGTGGTATGATTAAACTCCTATATAATTCAAAGGTTGGTTGCTTTCAAGCTAGAAACACTGTCAAGAAACTAACACGTTCAGATTGATTGACATAAGTGGAGAGATTAATGATGTCAAAAGAGGCAATATCATCATGTATATAACTGATAAAATGAAAGAATTTTTTTTTTTTCTGGACCGTTGTTTTATCATGAACAAGTGAAGAAAGGACAAGAGTATTTGGTGGTTACAAGTCCTGTCAAAGCCATGCACAATTTTTAATTCAATCACACCATTGAATCGTTGAAGGTGGTTAATAGAAGTTGTTTTCTGGAGTGCTTGATTACATCATCATAGCCACTAGGTAGCTGATCAATCCTCAAGATCATCAATGTCATAGAACATTGCCTCTTCTCCCCCGGTAAAATATAGGTCGGCCTAGGACTTATAAAATCAATACAGGTAGTAGTTAATTCTAGAAGTTTTAAATTTTTACTTTTTAAAGATTACTAGTTCGAGTCCCATAAATTTCAGGATTGCTGGAGACTTCCATGTATCATCATTAACTCGAGAACCTATAGGATTAGTCGAGGTGCGCGTAAGCTGATCTAGACATCTATATTAATAAATAATAATAATAATAAAACAAAGATAGTAGCAAGGATCAATTGGAGTGTCCAAGGTTGATATTTTTTCTTTTTTACTTTTAACCACAACAAAGAAGTTTTCAATCCCAACCAAATAGTAAGTCACCATGCATTATTTATAGAGAAATATCATCGTTATATTTTTATAGATGATATATCATGAGTTTTATAAAAATCTTCTGCTAAAAAGAAAAAGAAAAAGCTATGGAGAAAATAAGGAGATGCTAAGGATATGAAACTATCCAATTTGCATATGCAAATTATTTTGTAAAATCTTTTTTTCATATATAATCATCGATAGATGTTTTGTAAAATCTTCTCTAATGATCTTCTACTAGAAGGAAAACACAAAAGCTATGGAAAAATTAAGGAGATGCAAAGGATGGTTTTAATCAAGGATTTAAGCATGTCATATCTACTCTTTCAATTCTGATATTCTTTTTGGATTATGTATATGTTGGCTTTTTTTTTCTTTCTTTTTATGTTTCCTTTTTGTTTTTGTAATTTTTTTTTCTTTCTTGCTTTTTTTTGTGTATTTTTTTTTTTGCTACCTTCTGGTTAGCCCTTTTAATATATCGACTTCTTTCAAAAAAAAATTATGAAACTGTCTGACTTGCACATGTAATTAAACAGTAATTCGATAGTATTTGGTTAATGTTATGGGGTAAAAACAAAAGAAAAACAATCTATATTTTTTCTTTTAAAAAAAAAAAAATACTCTACATCTGTCGTAAAAATAAATATATTTTATACTTTTACTTTTATCTCTTTAATTAAATACATTTCTATTATAAAGGTAGATGTCCTTATTCACCAAAAATGAATGGAGCCCTTCCATTATTAATATTACTGTAATCAGAAATAGATAAATCATGAATACTGTTAAGAAAACTAATATTTCATGGTAGTATTCTTGGTTTTGTGCATATGTACAAATCGACTGACTGTACTTCTAATATATATATATATATATATATATAAATAGAGAGAGAGAGAGAGAGAGAGCAGCATGATGTATGAATTGTACCAAACTGTTATAATTGATTAATGCAGTGCTAAAACCTCTACAATTTCTACACAGACAGCGCTGTTGTTTGCAGTATGCCTCGTACCGTGAAATACGTCTTCTTCAACATATATCTGCCTAATTATACATGTCAATGCATTTGTGCAGCATCTAGGTATGATTCTAAACTGAAGGTTGCATCCATTTGTGTATATCATCATCAAGACCCTATAATCCACTAACTTGGTTTCCAGCAGATAAAAAATCAATGAACGGAAAACCAGCCCTGCTCTTCGGCAATTCCTTGGCTTCCTGATCCACCTCGACATCATCTCTTCTTGCATTGTCTATCACTTCACTCTTGCTAGACTCGGTCTTTACTTGGAGAAAATCATAGAACTCGAGAGGTTGATTTTTACCTGCAATATTAATTTGCACAAACAAAATGCGTTAAGGAACTGATATAAAATAGATAATCACCAAGAAAGATATATATAGCACAACAATATATACTAATAGAAGAGATAGAGATCGAGAGAGCAGAGATGACATATTTATTTTATAAATACGTTTCTGTTTCTTCTGTTTATAATTTTTTGTTTTGAGATACTAACTCATTGCAACCTATACGAACTACATGTTACAAAAACCCACCAATAATTTTTCCATGAAACTCAAGCTAGTGCCCATCAAAAAGATTTCTCAACCTAAGAGTGTAATTAATTCTTATATGTTAGATGGTGATCTTCTGTAGTTAATTACCTTCACAATGGCTAGGATTTTGGCTGTATAAATCTTTGCAAATCGGTGGATAGTTGCGAGTGAAGGGATGATGATAATGATCACAATAACTTTCAAAGTATTTGTGGACAAATGATGGAGCAATGTTCCTTGGATCACAATTCATGATCCTCACATCTTGATTTGAGAAGGAAGGTTTCTGCTCGTTGACTAATAACGATCTTTTTGCATGAATCTTCGATCTTTCTCTACATCTTCTTGCCATGATTACATGCCAATGGTTCTTCACTGCATTATCAGTACGACCAGGAAATTGCTTTGCAATAACAGCCCATTTATTACCGTGAATCCGATGACAAGCAAGAAGCCTTTCTTCTTCCTCTTCTGTAAAAGGGCTTCTGTTGATTCTTGGATCCAACTGATTAAACCATCTCAACCTACAACTCTTCCCTGATTTAATTTACAATTGTTGAGTTAGTTATTAGTCAAAATCATATTTAATATTTCTTTTTCTACAAAGTATATATATATTTCATGTTTTTCTTGCATAAATTTTTAAATAAAAAACCAAACATGACCAGTTCAATTATCCCTAAACCTAGCACAGATAAACCATATTAATTGGAAAATCATGAATGGATTAATATAAAATCATTTTGGTTTAATTCTCACCTGATCTTCCCTGAAGCTTTTCGGCTATGGAGTTCCAATTATGTGGACCATACTGTTCCACCAACTCGCGAAGCTTCTCATCTTCAGCCAGCCTCCAATGGCCTCTGCTAGACATCTGATGATGATCTCCTAACTAATACAACAAGCAAAAGTCGTAAGAAAAGAAAAACCCTAGCTATCCATGTTCGGAGCTCGAGTTAATATACACAAAACTTGAAAACCCTCGCTCCTTTCCCGTTCTTCAAAGAGAATATATATACAAAGAGAGCAAGAGATGGCGATGAGGTGATAATTTGGTGGCAAACAAGAGATGTAGGGAAAGAAAATATATAAGGAGAAGATGAGAAGTGATTCGATGAATAATTCGTTAGGGAGTTGGGAGGGTTTGGACCGACCTTTACCAGATATTGATGCAACGTCTAGGCTAACAAACTGTTACAAGTCATTTACCTATAGGCATATCTTAATATGTTGTTTATGTTTGTGTGTTGTGTTCGAGAGAGGGAGGGAGGGAGGTTGAAGGGATCCTTTCAACATCTTTGCAAGTTTCTAACCTACAACTTCTACTTATAACCCACCTAGCATAATCTTTTTTAGATATATATATATATATATATATATATATATATATATATAAAGACTTAGGAACAAAAAGTTTTAAATAACCAGCCCTAGAGAGAGCATTGCCTACAACCTTGTATTATTATAATGGTTAATATATTAATTAATCTCAAGGAATTGGCCATGTAATATCTGTTATTTTCCTTGATTCTTTGAGTTTAAACCGTCATATCAATACCTATAAGAATTTATTAAATATCCTCAAATTCATATATATGCGATGAAGTGTATTTAATTTCAAGATGGTCTAGAATTAACATATAAAATGATTCGAGAATATTGTTTTAGCGTCACATAGAAAAAATTAATATATATTGAGAGTGGGTGGAGTTATATTAAATTAAGCTGATTGTTATTGTTCAAGGGATCTTCATTACAAGATGGTATCATATTTAGGTTTCAAGAAACGCTAGGTAGAGATTAATTAAGGATTGAAACAAGGACATATCCTCCGTTAATTGTGCGTTGGCCTTCTTGATTTTACAAGGAATTTCAATAAATTTTCAATGAATATATAATTTGTAACTTAATTTAGTGCTAATAGAAGAAAGGTTGGTGAGCTTGTTAAGACTTTGTGATGTTTACAAGTGCATGGGATGTTTTTTTTTTTTTTTTTTTTAGGATTTAGGTTTTGATAATCACCCTTTTTACCTAATTGACTAACATTTTGGCTTACAAATTCAGAAGTGCCTGTGGAGCTAGAGGGATCCCTTTTAACAGCTGCTTTGGAGTCCATCATCTGCTCCTTAATCTAGACCTAACTGTGATTTCACTAAGAAACTTCTGTCACAACTTTCTTTCTCTGGACATCAACAAGAAAATTAATATTGTACTTGATTGGAGCAAGAGGTATTCCAGAAGATGAGACTTGAACCATCCTTAATTATCCAACTTCTCGACCAATGAATCAGCTTGACAGGTAAACTCGGAATTTGACTCGGGTCGGGTTTTATAAGAAATAGAAGGGAGTTGACCGTTGTCATCTAATAAAAAAAATTTGTACTTGTAAATTTTGAATATTGTACCTGTAAATTTTAAATTTTAAAAAAATTAGAATAATTCAAATTAATTCATTTAACCCGGAATATGTTAAGAGATTAATAACTTGTAATTAGAAGATAAAACTTTTACCTTTTTTAATTAATGTGTGAGCTAATATCATCATGTCCATTCTTTATGAGCTTATGATTTAAGTAACATGACTCAAACCCATATAATAATAACAATGTGACCTATACGTACCTACGAAACAGTTAAGATTTCTTGTTTTGCCATTCAACAATCAACACCAAAATGAAAGCCTCCCATCTGGGCTGGCTCTACTCTAAGTTTCTGGATTGAAAAATGTCGCACCCCAAAAAAAAAAAAAAAAGCGAAGCGCGCGGCATCGGCTGGCGATTTTTCATCGTTTGTTGCGTTTGCTTTGAATTTATTTGGTTGGAGTCGCCACCTAGTAATTGATTGAGGGCTACTAGGAAACCTGATGTACTGGTCTTGTCAGAGATTGCGAGTAAGGGACTGGTTGTGGTTAGGGAAGGTATTAGCACCCCTAACACACCCTACCTGAGGTAAGCTGCTTTGTGTTCTGATGTGATTTGAAAATTTAAAATATTAATTAAATTCTAAAGCTTGAATAAATCAGTTATTAAATCCTCGAATATATGTAGAAACTTGTTCTCATATTTTCATGGAAAATACAACTTGATTTTATTTGTCCTTGAGATATTTAACCATATTTAAGAAAATTTAAAATATTAATTAAATTCTAAGGCTTGAATAAATCAGTTATTGAATCCCCGAATATATGTAAAAAAACTTGTTCTTACATTTCCGTGGAAAATACAACTTGATTTTATTTATCCTTAAGATATTTAATCATATTTAAATTAACAATTAATTCTTTTTATCCTTTTTTTTTTATAATTCAATAACATAAAAAAAAAATGCAAACACCATTTTATTATTTCTTTTCTTTTCTTTTCTTTTCTTTTTCCTTTTCTTTTACATCACAAAACAAATACAAATACAAATTCAAAATCAAAACAAATAAATAAAAATTACATTAGTTAATTTAAAAAATTACACAATAGTCCCTAAAACTCCAAAAATGGCAGGGAAACCCATCTGCACCCCGGAACAGTGGCGGCGCGTCTTCCCACGTGCCACCGTCACTGGCGGCGCGTGGGTTCACGCGCCGCCGATGGAAAACCTGAAAAACAGAGGGGGCTGGAGCGGCTCCTTCTCCTCTTCCTTTCCTCGCCGGCGGTGAAGATCACCGCCACCTGCAACAACAAAAACTCACAAACAGCAATCGGTCTTTATTTTTTCTTTCCGTTACAGATCTGCTTCTCTTTGATCTGCAGAAGCAGATCGGTTCCTTTCCTTCTTCAGATCGATCTCTCCTCTATTTTCGTCCCTCGGCTGGTTGCTGGATCTTCGGACGGCGGAGGGCTGGAGGCTGGAGCTGCTGCGGGGGGCCGAAGATGGGAAGGTCTGTGGTGTTGCTGATGGCGGTCGATTGAAGGAGAAAGCACTGGATGGAGACGAGGGGGCTGTGGCCGCTGGTCTGTGGTTGATTTCTCTGACCGCCGCTGCTAGAGGAGCTGGAGTTCGGCCAGGTGAGGGAGGAGAAAAAAAATGAGAGGCTGGTTCGCAGGGGAGCGCTGCTCCTCTCTTTGCTTCGCCGGGCTGAGAAGATGAGAAAACAAATTCAGCAGGGGGGAATCCTGCTGTTTGGCCGGTGGCTGGAGGGAAGATCCCGGCGTCTTGGAGAAAGAGAGAGGCTGTGGCTGAGGGGAGCTGTTCGGTTTTTTTTTTTATTGGAGGAGAAGGAAGTAGTGGCCGGTTGAGGGAGAAGAAACAAAAATTCAAAAAGTGAGGGGCTGGCTTGGGTGTGTTGGAAAAATGAGGGAACGGCGCTGGCAAGGGGGGGACGTACGGCTGGCTTCAGAAAAATGCAAGGTTGGGGGCCTGTCTTGGCTTCTGGTTTTGGGAGAAGAAAGGGAGAAAGGAGAAAATTCAACAGGGGCTGGGGATCGTGGGTCTCTGCCCACTGCTCTTGGGACCCGTCGAAAAATGACTCCAACGTCCCCCCTTTGCAAAACTGAGAATGAGAAGAAATAGGGGCTTTTCTCGTGAGGAGAGCCAACAAGGAAAAGAAGTCCTGGGTGGGGGCTGAATTCATCATTTTTAGCCGAAAGAGAGGATTAAATAATGGTCTTGGGCCAGGGGCAACGGCTAGTTTCGGGTGAAGAGAAAAAAATTCTTAGGTTGCCCCTCCTTTCAAAATTCAAAATTCCTTAGGCAAAAATATTGTTTCGGTCTCAAAATTGGTCCTTAATTTTCTTTTTTGTAAAATTTATTTTTCTTGTTTTTTTGTATTTTTTTGAAAACGAGCAATATCAACGTCGACTCAAATACGAAAAATCAATTATTTTAAAAATGACGCGTGAAAAGTCGAACGCGTTCGAAAGACCCTTAAAATTTTTATTTTTTTTTTAAAATAAAATTTAAACGACGTTGAAAATGCTAAAATGACGAAAATATATTAAAAACATATTTTTTTTTTTTTCTTTGTTTTTCTCTATTTTTGGATTTTTTTGAAAATATATCAAAAACATGGGTCAAAAATTGGGTAGCAACAGATGCCCCCTCTTTACAATGCTTACGAAGCAAAAATCCTCGATGTTTTGCATAGTAAGCTTTGTAAAGAAAAACTTGTCTTTCTGCTTAAAAAAAAACTTTTTTTTTTTCTTTTTATTATCCTGAGATCCCATCTGGCGACCTCCTTTAACCAAAACCAAAGAATGTGTGTAACTCGGTCAACCTGAAATCCCATATGGAGATCCCTTTAACCAAAGCTACATGAGATCCCATCTGGCGACCTCATTCAACTGGAACAAAAGAATGTGTAAAAAGCGGTCTCATTGTATGGGTGACGAACCCCAGAAAAATGATGGTCTCATTGTATGGGTGACGAACCCAATGGAAAGGAGGAAGAGTGGTCTCATTCTTTGGGTGACCTACCCAGGGGGAAGAATGGCCTCATTCTTATGGGTGACCTACCCAGGTAAAAAAAAATGGAGAATGGTCTCATTCTAATGGGTGACCTACCCAGAAAAAATGGTGGTCTCATTGTGATGGGTGACCTACCCAAGTGGAAAGGAAGAGTGGTCTCATTCTTTGGGTGACCTACCCAGGGGAAGGAATGGCCTCATTCTTATGGGTGACCTACCCAGGTAAAAAAAGATGGAGAATGGTCTCATTCTTTGGGTGACCTACCCAGAAAAAATGGTGGTCTCATTGTGATGGGTGACCTACCCAAGTGGAAAAAGGAAGAGTGGTCTCATTCTTTGGGTGACCTACCCAGGGGGGGAATGGCCTCATTTTATGGGTGACCTACCCAGGTAAAAAAAAAAGATGGAGAATGGTCTCATTCTTTGGGTGACCCACCCAGAAAAGATGATGGTCTCATTGTGATGGGTGACCTACCCAAGATGGAAAAAATATGAAGTGTGGTCTCATTGTAATGGGTGACCTACCCAGATGGAAAAAATATAATGAAGTGGTCTCGTTGTGATGGGCGACCTACCCAAATAGAAAGAATGTGAAAAACGGTCTCATTGTAATGTGTGACCTACCCAGATGGAAAAAATGTGATATGACAAATGTGAAAAATAGGACTTACCTGGCGAAGTCCTGAGGGGATGACAGAAGAAAGGGCTGGAAAACTTGGTGCTTCATGATAATTCCCGATCATAGGGTTTGAAAACTTGGTGTTTCCTGACTGCAAGGGTTGAAAACTCGAGGCTTCCCGATTGCAAGGTTGATCTTTCCATTTCTTTGGGATTTTCCTAATGGTAGGGTTTATCTCATCGTCCTTTTATTCCATGATCAAAACCGATTCTTTATTATCATCACCACAATGCTTCCTTTTTTTCCACCATCTTGCTGGACCTCATTAAAGGTTTTCCTGTAACAATTCAAAAATATGTGCAAATTTTTTTTTTTTTTTTTGAGGTTAGATGATATCATGCATCCTTACCTGATTTGAAATATAGGTCCCCCCCTTCCTTGATGCTCCATCGTCATAGGGTGCCCTTGTTTGCATCCCAAAGCTTTCTTTGTTCTTCGATGCATTGGCTCATTCATGTGCTAGCCATCCACTCAGCTGTAAATGCAGTGCCCATCCCGGGCTGTCTTCGACAATTACTGCTCGCATCGCTCATCAAGCTTGACAATGCCCCCAAGTGTGGTGTTGCTTGATTCATCATGAAGAATTTTCTCTCTTGGATTCTTCTGAGAATTATTCTTTGATTGATTGTGCATCATGCCAACACCCATCAAGATTGTTAATCAGTCATGAACTTGCCTTCGGTTGAAACACCATTCAAGTATGTATGGTCACCAGCCTTCATGGAACTGCCAAGTCATCCAGACATGCATCTCATGCTTTGCAGTAAACAACTCATCATTGTAAGCGCGATGTATTTCTCTATAGATTCCTCTTAGCTTGTCAAATCAGATCGTGAAAATAACCGATAACATCTGTCAGGAGTCATAGCCATGTTTTACAAGGTAACCCAAAATGAAGATATGAAGATATCCTTCAAGTGCAGCGTTGCTCATCAATTGTTGCTGAAGTGCACTAAATCATGGATTGTCTTTGAACAACATTGCCCCTAATCGATTTGAGCATGCTCATTCTTCTGTCTATAAACATATGGCTTTTGTGAATGCCAGGAGTGACTTTGGTGGCCTTTGATGACTCATCATGTGATTCTTTCTTTGCCCCCAGCTGATCTGGATATTGTTTGCTTTTCTTCTAAGGGCCCACTGTATTGCCCCCAGGTGGTCAACGTTTCAAGGAGTGTCGAGAAATGTTGATGTCATTTTTGTCGAGGATTTTGCAAACTCAACTGATGTTCTTGTTTGAAAATCTTTCTTGTTCTGGAATCAAATCTCATATTTCAACGATCATATCTATTCAAGTCTAAATGTTGAAATGAAATCAGAGAGATGTCTGTTTTTTGAAGTTATTATTTTTTCTTTTGAAATTCAAACCTCTTTGGTCAAAGACCCAACACACTATTCAATGCAGTCCTTTGATTGTCTTATATTTTGAAAACAGAATGACCCGTTGTAAGATTTAAAATGACTTTTTCATGGTTCTTTGTGTCCACTTTAAACTCTGATTTTGGGTATATCTTTTGATGGTCTGTGATGAGGTGACATTTTTATGAATTTCAAAAACAAGATGCTCAGGCTTTATCAAGAAAGGTTGTTTCTTTTCTTAGCATTTATTTTATCAGCATGCATAATAACTAATAGCTTAATTCATGAAGTCACGACCCTTATGGAAAAGCTCTTCAAGTTTTGAGAGCGTCATTTATCGATTCAAATTGCTTGCTTGATTAAAAAGGGCTTTTAAAAGCACGTAATGCAGGCTATGGTTCGTGGCTATGAAAGAAAAGAACTTCAAAGGCTCAAAAGGTGTTTGAGGGTTTCAACGACCTAGGACCAACATTAACTATTCATCGATTCTCTTTCTCTTGTCGTCATTGTAGAGAAAGTGACATATAACCTTGTTAATCTCAAATATCAGAATTTTCTTAACATAGGTCATAACGCAAATCCAATTTTTTCTTTGATGAATAACTAATCTAATTTTGAAGACATTAGAGGCTTTATCCTAGACACACCAAAAGATATGAAGCATCGATTTTTCTAGTGTTGACTTTTGGCATTTATTGTCTTTTCTCAATTGAAAACTGCCTTGCCTCTCTTAGAATTGATAGACATTCCTTTTCCATTTCTTTTTTTTTGCATAGCCTTCCTCAAAGTTTTTCTTGGATGGCCCTCAATCTATGGATTTTCTTCTTCTAGCCCTTTCTCAAACATTGGACTTTTGTTCTAAGCTTTTCTTTGATCCATTGATTTTATCCGTGTCTCCAAAATATTTCTCATTTGCCCCCTGTGTGGGGTGTGATCCTAGTCAGGATTTTTATGAAAAAAATATTCTATCCAGCTCAAAATGGGACTACAAGGGATCATATTTCAAGAAACGTGAAAGGATAACAAAGATGGCCTTTTCTCATTTCAAGCAAAGTCAGTTAGAACCGATAAATTTTGACCTCATCTAGTGTAATGATTGGGACTTGTAAGAGTCATGATTCATGAGTCCATGACTACCGAATCCACTACATGTCATTATGCATACTGTTAAAACTTAGCTATATGATGTGTGGTTCAGTTTCAGGAGGTATGAGTTCAAAATTGTTTGGTCACCTCATGTCATTTCAAGCATAGAGTCATTTCTGTAATCAAAACACTTTAATCTTCGGATTGATTAACCTTTATCGCATGTTGGAGTTTGATCAAAATATTTTGTCAAAAAATGTTAAACATCTGTTGATTTCAAAACAACAAAGAGACAAAAGCAAGGCATGTTTCGTTAAAGGATGAGATGTGATCCCAAAACAAAATGCAGAATTTCAAAACAATATGATTGATTGTTCATCACCATTCTTGAATCAACTTTTCTGGCAATATTTACGTTTTGCCAAGCACTTTCGATCAACATGTCATTCTGAAGATGTTCGGGGGACAATATAGCCAATGACACCCTCCTTCACCGACTCCACTTGTCTCTTGCTCATCAACTTCCAGACTCAATTCTTGCAACTGTTCACTTGAAATGATTGAGGACCCCACCATGACATCGCATCTCTTATCTGGATTATACCACCTAGAAATTAGTGGTTACATAGGATTTGTCAGAGTCAAGCAAAATTATGGAATCTGGCAGATGCTGGCCGACAAACATAAGTGGCAGAGGAATGTCAATCTTGGCAAAGACATTTAAGCAATTGATGCTTGAGCGAGACTTGACTAGGCAAAATAACTGAGGTTTCTCAATCGAGAGTCATCTTCTGATTCAACTCTCTTCACGGTTCTGGGATCCATAACAAAACCTTCAATCCTTCACTTCTTCATAGCTCGCTCAATTCTTTCGATGATTCACAACATCATGTCAATCTTCCAATGTTGTTGTGGTTGGTTGAGGATTGTCAGAAAACTTTCCAACAGCTTGGTAATCTTGGCAGCGCCCAAAAACTTGTAGTATCACACTACCGACGTGTGGAATCACACATTGTCTCTATTGGAAGAGCACATGATGAATCTGAAACTCCTTTGTCCCCTCTTCGATTTCTCACTGACAGTGCAGCAAACAAACACCTATAGAGGAAGTCCTGCTCTGTTGAAGTTTCAGTATTCTTCATGTTTTTTAGTCTAGGCATGTCTCTTCTCTCTACTTTTGAGTTTTAATGCCGACACTGTTGGAGGAAAATCATAGATGATCTGAAACTACTGTATTCCTTCTTGGATTTCCTACTTGCGGATCCACAAATAGATTCCTGATGAGAGAGCTCTGCTACGTTGAAGTTTGATGTTTGCTCATATTTTTCAGACCAGGTCTGACTCTTCAACCTACTAAAAGGTCTTCGTGCTGAACTGATGAGAGAAATATTTGTAGCATATGCAACTTATAAATCCCCTCTTGCATTCCCAATTTGCAGAGCCATAAATGGATTTTTGTAGAGAGAGCTCTGCCACATTGAAGTTTGACGACTGCTAATATTATCAGACCAGTCTGACTCTTCTGCCTACTACAATGTTTTTGGTGCCACTGGTGGGAAAGAGTTTCAAAGCATATGAAATTAATACATCCCTTTTTGTATTTTCCATTGGCAGATCCACAAATAAATCTCTACAGAGAGAGCTCTACCACGTTGAAGTTCAGTGTCTGATCATGGTTTTTTCAGACCAATCATCTTATGCTGCTGAACTGGAATTGAGCTCATAATTGGGGTAACTTCAAAGCAGACTAATGCACCATGAACAGGAGGCTAGTAGTCGTTTGGTTCCATTAGATGATGTGGAGGCGATGAATACTTAACAGCGCAACTGGACAGGAATCAGAGTTGTCATTAGTTGATGACTGAAGGCGTTGTTGCTGTTGTTCATGACTGAAAAGGAGAGGCAGCTTCAATTGGACGTGGACAAGCAGTGTTCCCACAGAAGACGTGCAGACATTCTCTTTCCATTTGATGCTCAACACTTGTTCGAAGATCTGAGTCTAGCTACTTCATTTGATGCTCTCAACTAATCTGATAATGAGCCTCTATCTGACATCTTTCTTCACTTCCATCATCTTTCTTCAATCACGTGCAGCACAGCTTGTGCGGGGGACCTACCGTTCAACCCGGTACATGCATGATAAATGTATGAATATGTAATCTATATGACGAACTCACCCTTCGAGGGGTGACAATATGGTCGTAACTCTTGTATGATGGACAAGAATCGTGATTTTTCCCCAAACTCTACAATGAAAATTTTCTGAGTGATGGCCATTGTGTCACCCACAAGTCTTGAGTTCAAGATGCTTCAAAAAGGGTTTGCTCGGATGCAAAACAATAGCATATTCATCCTAAAGACAGGCTCTATTCATTTTACGTGAGACAGGGTAGGTTTGCTACTTGGTCTCTAAAAGGGTCTCTTGTTGTCCCAGTGATCGCCTTCGTAAAGACAATATAGGGGCCCAGCAGGTAATTGGTTGGTACGTGTCCAACTATTACCAGTCTAAGCATTCAACAAAGAGTTGGGGTTTACACAAACTTAAACCTTGACTCAAGTCGTAAGGTAAGCTGCTAGTCCCCCACCTAACCTAAAGCTGGTGTGTGCTTTCAAAAATTAAAACTTGTGATGCATGAGAGAAATATATACAATGCATGAATAAAACAAAATAAACAAAACAAAGCACAAAAAAAAAAAAATTGAACACATCAAAACACAAAGCTTAGTCCGATAAAGTTGAAAACAATACCTTCCCCAGTGGAGTCGCCATCCTGTCGCACCCCAAAAAAATCCGAAGCGCGCGGCATCGGCTGGCGATTTTTCTCGTTTGTTGCGTTTGCTTTGAATTTGTTGTTGTTGGAGTCGCCACCTAGTAATTATTGAGGGCTACTAGGAAACCTGATGTACTGGTCTTGTCAGAGATCGCGGGTAAGGGACTGGTTGTGGTTAGGGAAGGTATTAGCACCCCTAACACACCCTACCTGAGGTAAGCTGCTTTGTGTTCTGATGTGATTTGAAAATTTAAAATATTAATTAAATTCTAAGGCTTGAATAAATCAGTTATTAAATCCCCGAATATATGTAAACTTGTTCTTACATTTTCATGGAAAATACAACTTGATTTTATTTGTCCTTGAGATATTTAACCATATTTAAGAAAATTTAAAATATTAATTAAATTCTAAGGCTTGAATAAATCAGTTATTAAATCCCCGAATATATGTAAAAAACTTGTTCTTACATTTCCGTGGAAAATACAACTTGATTTTATTTTGTCCTTAAGATATTTAACCATATTTAAATTAACAATTAATTCTTTTTTTCCTTTTTTTTTTTATAATTCAATAACATAAAAAAAATCAAACAACCATTTTTTATTTTTTTTTTTCTTTTCTTTTCTTTTTCTTTTCTTTTACATCCAACAATACAAATACAAATTCAAAATCAAAACAAATAAATAAAAATTACATTATTAATTTAAAAAATTACACAATAGTCCCTAAAACTCCAAAAATGGCAGGGAAACCCATCTGCACCCGGAACAGTGGCGGCGCGTCTTCCCACGTGCCACCGTCACTGGCGGCGCGTGGGTTCACGCGCCGCCGATGGAAAACCTGAAAAACAGAGGGGGCTGGAGCGGCTCCTTCTCCTCTTCCTTTCCTCGCCGGCGGTGAAGATCACCGCCACCTGCAACAACAAAAACTCACAAACAGCAATCGGTCTTTATTTTTTCTTTCCGTTACAGATCTGCTTCTCTTTGATCTGCAGAAGCAGATCGGTTCCTTTCCTTCTTCAGATCGATCTCTCCTCTATTTTCGTCCCTCGGCTGGTTGCTGGATCTTCGGACGGCGGAGGGCTGGAGGCTGGAGCTGCTGGGGGGGCCGAAGATGGGAAGGTCTGTGGTGTTGCTGATGGCGGTCGATTGAAGGAGAAAGCACTGGATGGAGACGAGGGGCTGTGGCCGCTGGTCTGTGGTTGATTTCTCTGACCGCCGCTGCTAGAGGAGCTGGAGTTCGGCCAGGTGAGGGAGGAGAAAAAAAATGAGAGGCTGGTTCGCAGGGGAGCGCTGCTCCTCTCTTTGCTTCGCCGGGCTGAGAAGATGAGAAAACAAATTCAGCAGGGGGGGAATCCTGCTGTTTGGCCGGTGGCTGGAGGGAAGATCCCGGCGTCTTGGAGAAAGAGAGAGGCTGTGGCTGAGGGGAGCTGTTCGGTTTTTTTTTTTATTGGAGGAGAAGGAAGTAGTGGCCGGTTGAGGGAGAAGAAACAAAAATTCAAAAAGTGAGGGGCTGGCTTGGGTGTGTTGGAAAAATGAGGGAACGGCGCTGGCAAGGGGGGGACGTACGGCTGGCTTCAGAAAAATGCAAGGTTGGGGGCCTGTCTTGGCTTCTGGTTTTGGGAGAAGAAAGGGAGAAAGGAGAAAATTCAACAGGGGCTGGGGATCGTGGGTCTCTGCCCACTGCTCTTGGGACCCGTCGAAAAATGACTCCAACGTCCCCCCCTTTGCAAAACTGAGAATGAGAAGAAATAGGGGCTTTTCTCGTGAGGAGAGCCAACAAGGAAAAGAAGTCCTGGGTGGGGGCTGAATTCATCATTTTTAGCCGAAAGAGAGGATTAAATAATGGTCTTGGGCAGGGGCAACGGCTAGTTTCGGGTGAAGAGAAAAAAATTCTTAGGTTGCCCCTCCTTTCAAAATTCAAAATTTCCTTAGGCAAAAATATTGTTTCGGTCTCAAAATTGGTCCTTTAATTTTCTTCTTTTGTAAAATTTAATTTTTCTTGTTTTTTTGTATTTTTTTGAAAACGAGCAATATCAACGTCGACTCAAATACGAAAAATCAATTATTTTAAAAATGACGCGTGAAAAGTCGAACGCGTTCGAAAGACCCTTAAAATTTTTTTTTTTTTTTTTTTTAAAATAAAATTTAAACGACGTTGAAAATGCTAAAATGACGAAAATATATTAAAAACATATTTTTTTTTATTTTCTTTGTTTTTCTCTATTTTTGGATTTTTTTGAAAATATATCAAAAACATGGGGTCAAAAATTGGGTAGCAACAAAAAATATGATTATATTTTTAAAGTAATATAAATATATTAAAATAATATTTTTTTTATTTTTAAAATATTATTTTTAAAACCAACGCATTAAAACAATTCAAAACATATAAAAAAAATTAATTTTTAGTAAAATAAATAAATTATATGAAATGCGATTTGCAACGCGTTTCCAAACATTATAATCTTTTCTTAGGATAAACATCCTTCCTAGCTAGTTGGCCACCAATAAAACAAACCAAATTTGAAGGATTTAACCATTTCTTTGGTGAGTAGATGAATCTTGTTGACCTTATACCATGTGTTCATGGAGAGAATGTTTTGGACATAAAATTAGCAAAATTAAAGCTTGAACTCAATTGACTAATCCACATACAATAAGAGTATTCTCGTCGTGTCATGTTAATTGCAACTATATATTATTTCAAAATGATATGGAAACTCTTTTGCATTGACATGATGCATTTTTTAAGAAATATAATTTATTTTTAATTTTTTTAGTGCTAAGATTTGAACTTGAGAGAGGGAGTAAAAAAAAAAAGCCAAATCTTAAAATCATAAATTAATTAAGACAAAAAAGTTTTCTTACAAATTTACACCATTAAAAAATGTGAACGACTTGGCATCACATGCAGGGTAGCACATGAGCCTCACCGATGAGTCATTTGGTTGAACGCACTGTCGTCTAGTTTTCCTTCATTGGAAGGAGAATTCCCATTGACATAATTTCCAAATTATCCTAATGATAAATCTTGATGATAAACTTGTTAGCATGGGAAAAATCTGCAGAGCGATTGATTTTGGATTTTCATATCAAAAACACAATATTTTTTGAAAGTATTCTAGTTATAAAACTAAGCTCGATCTATGACTTGGATGGTAAAATAAACAAGTTAACTCGGTCAATCAAAACATTATTTCTTAAAACAATATTTCTTTAAAAAAAATTGAAAAGACTTTGTTGTAAACAAAAATCAAATAGGCTCTCATCCGGGATTTTACCGGTTCAATCTGGTCATGGTTGACTTATAGAGTTGACCGGCTCGACCGAGTGAACTCCCACTCGATCCGACACGAAACCTGGACCAGACTAAATGACATGCGCTGTGAATGCTCAGAAACTTACATCAAGAAACGAACGCTCTCAATTTGTATAATATCAGGAGGGGGGAAAAGAAGTAATAGGAGGCATACAATTCAAGAACTCACATTTTTAACCTTGTTTGGGGAGATCATGTAAAGGGAGAGAGGCAAGGCTGAAATAAGAAATGGGAGATGGAGATTATTCAAATCTTATTCTTCTTCCACTTCAAGGCCTGGTATGTATTCCAAACTGACATCGAAAACTACAGGACTATTTGGTGCCACCCTTGGCCTTCCTGGAGCTGAAGTGAGTCCTTTCGGGAAAGCCAGCTAGAAACATGAAGAAGCCATGAAAACAACATAATTAGAAGCTTGATTACGAATAGAGATTATTGTTTAGTTGTCAAGAACACATGTTGAAAGATGATGTCTACCAGTGAGACCATCGCATCTCGTGATGGCTGTACATAGACTGACATGTATGAATCTATACATCAAGTTTTGGAATCTGCTCCTAACTAGCTCTCTAAATCTCAAGACAATGGATAACGTAGAACGGTGAGAGCATCAAGTCTTATGATGCATCATTGGTCCAATATAGGATTTCCATCTTACCTGGACCAAGGCAGCTGCTTGGCTAACATTCTGCAACTATCTACAGTTTTTTGAGTAAGATGAGAATGAATTACCAGTCCTGGAATGTAGAGCCGCCGCTTCCCTCCAACTTTCATGCTCAGGATCCCTTCATCAAGTCCCTTGATCACCTATTCTAGTCATTCAAATTGAAAAGAAAATCAATGGCAGAGCGTTTTCTGGTTCCACATAAACCAGTCATCAGACTTACCATGTAATGGAATCTGGAGATTATTCAACAACATAAAGAACATATGGCATCACCAATCCACCGTTGGATTCGTAAACAACTACCGAAACCTATCTAAAAGGATAACTAAATATATTTTGATTTAAGGAGGTGATGGAGCAAAATCAGAATTTGCAATGTGAAGCAGGACTTGAAAAAGCTAAAAGCAGTAGCAAACTCAGTTTCATGATCAGTGGCACAGGGCCAAGCTTACCATGGATTGCAATTATGGAGCTTACCTGATCGGAGCCAACACGAAAGATATAGACCTGCCCTTTCTCCAATGAACTGCAAAATGAAAGGCAAACAATGTTTGAAATTGAGCAAGCTCTCGCAGGCCGAAAACCCACCACAGTTGGCAACTCTGCCCTGCCCCCTTTACACCTAGACGCTAAATTTCATCCATTTTTTCGCAACGTATTCCATCATCCAGAATATTATCATTAGACATCACTAATGATCATAAAATCAACAATGTACCTGTCAAAAATTTGCCCTGATGGAACCATGGCAACATAATTAGCAGCAACCTGTGAGTATAAATGATACTGCCATTAGATGGGGTGGACAAGTGAAAGAAAAATTGAATCCAAGTAATGTTTATCCAAACTGATCAACCAGTAAACCTAGCCTAATGGCCAATTCCTGTAACTAATGATACAAATAAAGTGAATGAATTGAAGATCTGCTTATTCTCCTGGTTGGTTTTTGTTACTGAAGAAATTTATGTGCAAGCCTAGCTAATTCTTTCCAAGCAACGTCTGAAAATTGAGCAATCATATATATATATATATATATATAAACTGAATGCTCCTTCTGCTGGGAAAGGTGACCAAGAAACATGGATTTGGCCCACAATTGATGTCAATTGGTGAGTTTTGGAAGCTGGAAATTGGTCACTAGAGCATCAAAACATGATTTCTCAGTTAATTTACCTGAAAACCAACTGGAGGACTAGGGCCTTGACCAACTTTAATATCCTTGAACTGCAATCCAGACCCTGTAGTCACCATTGGCACCTTCATCAACAAAGAGGATTAATCAACCCAGAATTTGAAAATGACCAGTCTTAACAATCTTATCAAAATTAAGAAAAAGGGGTCCATGTAACAATCTCACCATACATTTTCAAGCTCTTTCTCACAGTTTTCATCACATAATCTTGGCTTATCTTCTGGTGGCAATCCAGCTGCTTTGGCAATATCATCAAATAAGCCTATATTACAAAGACTTGAAACCCCTAATACCAGCCCAATTACATGATCTCTTCTCTTCATCAAACTTGTATCCATCTTCTTCTCTCTTGCTCTAATTCTAAGGTCCAAGTTTGAGCATTGCACATTAATGTTCATCAAACCTTGGACTTTGTCAAAGACATTAATAGTGCCATGTCTTTTAGCAGTTTTGCCAGAAGAAGAACCTGCATGCCACGATAAATGTGAACAATGAACGTGATGGCAACAAGGAAGTGGTTCAGAAGGTGAAGAAGAGATTGATTAATTACCAGGCGGAAGCAGAAGAGATGAAGGAGGAGAAGAAGCCATTTTTTTTCGTTTTCGGGTTTCTTGAGATAAAAATGATTGAGGAGTCTGCAATGTCTGAAAGTGGATAACGAAATCTTGATTCTTGTTTAACTTTTGCTGACTTGGCTCCTCTAGGGTCACATCCATTGTTACAAGTAATTATGTTTTTCTTTCAAGAGCGTGTGTTTTTTGGCAAAATTCAAATTATTTTTGTTTTATTAAATTTGAGTGTGATTTGTATTTTTTGGATCGTTTTGATGTGCTGATATCAAAAATAATTTTTAAAAAATAAAAAAACATTATTGGCATGCTTTTCGGCACGAAAATCTATTTGAAAAACAACCGCTACTACACTTCTAAACACCCTCAAAATTTGATTTTTAAAAAATATTTTAATCTAATATAGTTATACAAAAATGAATTAAATTTAATTAACTTTATAATAATTTGAAAAAAAATTGAATTACCCTTAAATTTATCAAAACTAATATCATTGTGGTTATTTAATGCCAACAAATCAAATATATTAAAGAATTAAATTTGGTATAGATAAACTAACTCATGGCTAATAATATATATAATAATTTTAACTAGGATAATAATGAGTTTTGAATTTTATAAATAAATATATCTATTTTATTTATAGATATCGAGTCAACTGATGTTTTACCAAAACTTATTTCGAATTAAATTTTTTGATTTAAATTTAGATGATTATATATTTTTTATTATTATTTTATAATTATATGAGTAAACTCGTAATTTAATTTATCTATTGCAATTATTTTTTTATATTCAAAGTAATATTATTTTAGGGTTGAGCTTTCAAGAAGAAGAGATAAAAGGTGGGCTTCTTAAAACCAAAAATTACTTGGCCCATTTCCTTGACCCTCTGCTCAAGCAAGGCTCACTCTTTTTCACAATGTTTCGCTGAAAGACCTAAAACCTTCTCTGTCTCTCTCTTCTTCTCGGCGCTATAAACCCTAAACCCCTTTCTCTCTCTCTAGAAGACTCAATCGAAGGTGGGTTATCATTCCTTTTCTCTCTGTTTCTTTCATTTTCTTTTCAAAAGAAGTTCTTTGTTAGTATTTTGGGAATGCTTCTGGCATCAGATATCAGTATCTTGTAGGTTGTTTCAACTAGGATCTTTTCATTTTGTACTAAAATTAAGAAACTAGAGTTCTATAAGCTTAAATCTTGCTCCTCTTGCTTCATTTCCCTTAATAACCTAACAAATTCTCTCCTTTCTTTAATGGGTTTGTTTATTTGCTTCTAGCAAGTCGAGATTTTATTACTTTTTGTTTATTTTGTTAAAATTTGTGTTCCCAGAAAGCAAAGTTATAAAATTTTTGAGGTCTAGATTAAGTTTCCTTGATGTGTTTTTTTTTTTTGTTTTGTTTTGTTTTGTAGAGTAGGAAATGTGAAAATGGGAAATAAACAAGCTTTTTTATTACATATGATGTCGACATTGCTGTTTGCTTTTGGTTCGTTGTTGGTTAGACCTTGTTAACGTGAGTGATTTTGTGTTCTTAGATGAATTTCAAGAATGTGAAAGTACCCAATTTGCCGGGTGGTGGTGCCATTGGAACTCTGATTAAGCTTGGAGTTATTGGTGGGCTTGGTTTGTATGGAGCTACCAACAGTCTTTACAACGTTGATGGTGGACATAGAGCAATCATGTTCAACCGTATAGTTGGTGTCAAAGACAAGGTTAATTTCCTTACTGTGGCCTACACGAAGAATTGTGTAAAGCTAATGATCGTTGCTTGTTGTCAAATCTGACTTGCTCCTCATATTTTGTTTTCATGATGACCCTTTTCTGATTGGCTGATGCTCATGTTATATGTGCTGCCAAATCTGCTATTTAACTTATCGGGCTGCTTTCTTTAACATTTTGCAACCTTAATCAATGTATTTTGGAACACCCTTATTGATATTCTTTGCTAATGAGAAATATGTTGATCCCTTTTGCATTTTCTTACCTTCAACAATGCCATATAATGGTGGGTGGAAGTTGAAACCATTCCGTGTTCTGTAATTTTGTCTTTGTATTTGGAAATCAGTGTAGCAGAATACTTGATATGGATATAAGAATGGAAATTATTTGCTTGGTGATTTAATATATTCCGAAGAATATAAAGCCTCTATGGACCAGCTTGATCACAATTATTCTTCGGATGACTGTCTAATTGTATTATCTTCTGTTTCAATCAGTTACATTTTTCATGCACTCTTAAATGCTTCTTGACTCATGTTGGGGTGGTTGGTCCCCGCTTCAATGGTTGAGTTTGGGGTAGAGGGGCTGGCCACTTGAAACTAGAGTTATGATTCTCAAATCACGGTTAATTTAACAATGCAGTTTTTGGACTTATACTGGATCGTATTTTCCCCCCACCATCATTTCATTTGTTATCTTGATACTATGCCTTTTACTTCTGTATTTTATTTTGTGCTCAAATATGTATTGTTCAATGTGTGTTCAATGACCAGGTTTATCCTGAGGGGACACACTTTATGGTTCCATGGTTTGAAAGGCCTGTCATTTATGATGTTCGTGCACGACCCCATCTGGTAGAGAGTACTTCAGGGAGCCGTGATCTCCAAATGGTAGATGTCTTATGCCTTTCATATTTCCTTAAAATCTTATTATAGATTTTTGCTGGAACTCTGCTGGACAACACTTCTTTTGTTGATGCACTCAAGGAGGTTGCCGAGAATTCTGAATCTTTTGACTTTAGTCTTTATGCATTATATTAAAACCCTTGCAATCTTTCTTTCTGAATTGGTTTTAAAATTGTTAACAGGTCAAGATTGGGCTTCGAGTTCTTACTCGTCCTGTGGCAGACCAGCTACCTGAAATTTATAGAACCCTTGGTGAGAATTATAATGAAAGAGTTTTGCCTTCTATCATTCATGAAACACTGAAAGCTGTGGTTGCACAATACAATGCCAGTCAGCTCATTACTCAGAGAGAGGTAATAATTACTAAGCATTCATATTCCGGTGCAAACTAACACTATCAATTTCATTCACCTGATCAGCAAGGGGAAGTGTTTATTTAACATATTATTTTTGTAGATTCTCCATAATTCCTAAATTTGTTGAAATAACCTTTTCATGGGTATTGTGTATATAGTTGCTAAGGCATCTATTTGATAGCATGTTGACTGACCCTTAGTCCTGTGTAGGCTATTAGTAGAGAACTAGGGAAGATGATGTTCATATTTTCTCTAGCTTTTCATTATTTTTCACTATTAAGTCGGTATTTGGCATTGAGAGTGGCAATAGCGGTGGTGGTGTAAGCTTTTACAGTAATGTATTAGAGCGGTGAAAAACATGTAGAAGTGTTTGGTTAAATATGTTGTTGAAAGTATGGTTATATTGAAAATAAAACATAGAGAGAGAGAGAGACGTATATTATAATACAAGTACAAACCAAAAGCTGGAGAAGCTGCAATTTGGTCATTCTTTCTTTTGTGTGCATGTTGCTGTTCAGGCACCATTCTCTGTTGACTTTGGTTTGTTATAGGCTGTTAGGATGATTATATTGTTCCTTCAGTCAGGCATCAATATAACAGTAGGCATCTGTTGGCCGTTGTTAGAGAATCATGGAAGATATTGATCAGTCTTTAGTTTCTCCATCACTTTAGCATTGTCTTCTGGATATATTGGCTGTTCTTTTTTGTGTACGTAGCTGTTCATATGCATCATTCTATGTTGACTAATTATCTTTTTTTATAGGCTGTTAGTAGAGAAATAAGGAAGATTTTGACAGAAAGAGCGGTCAATTTTAACATTGCACTCGATGATGTGTCCATTACAAGCTTGACATTTGGGAAAGAATTTACTGCTGCCATCGAAGCCAAACAAGTGGCCGCACAAGAAGCTGAAAGAGCTAAATTTATTGTGGAAAAAGCTGAGCAAGACAAGAAAAGTGCTGTTATCAGAGCTGAGGTGAGACAGAAGAAATCTTGATCTATTTTAGGACAAAGGCCTTCTTGTTTTCATTCGACCTGCATTTGAAAATGGCACTCCTCCCCCTTTTCCTCTCTTTAATCATTTATCCTCTATGGATTACAGGGAGAGGCCACCAGTGCTCAGCTCATTGGTCAAGCTATTGCCAACAATCCTGCATTTATCACTCTAAGGAAGATTGAAGCCGCAAGAGAAATTGCACATACCATCTCAAATTCAGCCAACAAGGTTTTCCTTGATTCTGGTGATTTGCTGTTGAACCTTCAGAAGATGGAGTTAGAGACCACTGGGAAGAAATAGGCTCAAGTAGTTAAACTTATTGTCAACATGCCTACACCCCCTCGTAAAGTTTTGTTTCTCACAGCTATCCATTTGGGATGTCTCATGAACTAATTAGTGAAACAAATGCTTAATTATCTTTTGAGACAAACAAGGGATTATATTTGGCTTCAGAAAACTTATGTTGATGGAGTTGTGCAGCTCCAAGGGGAACCTCCTCAATTGAACCATTTTTTAGACAAATATTGGACTATTTTTCCATATTGTCCTTGGTATCAGATGATTATTCTTCCAATTCCATTTGCCAATTTATAAATAAATGCTTAGGAAAGCATGGAAATTACAAATTGTTGCATTGATGGTTCGTAATGTCTGTTACTAAAAAAGATGCAATTTCCTTCGCGTGCATGGACACCTACTTGTTGCAGCGTGAATACTGTTGTTCTTCGATGATCCAGAGTCCTGGCCCTTGAGAAAGGATTATCTCGTTTCAAATTAAGCTATGAATGAATAATTCAGGATTAAAAATTTAGGTATTGTTTCGCATAATGTTGTACTGTTGTTTTTTATATTGAAATGATTTTTTTATTTATTTTAATTAGTATTAAATCTATTAAAAAATACTAGAAAAAAATTAATTTAAAGCAAAAAAAAAAATCAATTCTTTTAAAAAGCACATAGGCTATTAAAATAAACTAATCCTTAATCAAGTAAAAAATTGCTAAAACAAACGAAATCTTAATTAAATAAAGATTTTGTAACGCGGCTCCAACTCAAGACTTGGTTTGATAGGTTAATATATAAAATTTAGAGCTAAATTCAGGGCTGGATATTTAATTAAATTGGGTTAGACATTGATTAAAACAAATATATTATACTTTAGTTACGTTTTTAGTGATTTAGTTCCCCTGATTAAAGCATTTTAAATTTGATCTAATTAATGTCTTTTTTAAAAAAAATACAAATGTTGTTCTGTTAATAAAAACAATTAATTCAATGATCTAGAGATCTTAGATATCTTATATATATATATATATCAATCTAGAATCTAGTTTAATGACTACAATTCAAGTATATAATAAAAATACCATAGATAATAAGAAGTTAAGGCCTTTAAATGTGAAATCGGTAACATATTGTGATAAGTTTCTTTCATTCATTTGATGATGGGGTTCTTACGCGTCCTTGACTACTTATAAAGTCTTGCCTAAGGAGTTTAGTGCCCCCAAAAAATAAAAATGAAAAAAAAAGGGTGTTTTTTTGGGAGGCATCTCAATCTAATCACACGACTTCATTATTCTCCTGTGCGGGGTGCAAGATTTATATCAATCTTTCCATGATGGGGAACAAAACATACATTAAACCCGTCAAGAATATTGACTAATCTTAATTAGATTAAGGTTTGATTTAATGCAAATGATTTTGAGTCAACATAATTTAGTAGGGACACTACTTACATAGTCGTATCTTAGGTGGGTCAACTTTAAAATTCTCTAATTCAATTTCTTGTCTAAACTTTAAAATTCTTTGATTCAATTTCTTGCGTAATTTAGATTCAAAGTTAAATTATATGTTAGTTGATTCGATGTTATTCAATTAACTTGACCAATCTAAAATAACTTAATTGACTAGTAAAACAAAAATATGATGATGAAATTGAGAAGAAAAAAAGATGAGATTAATAGAAAAAACTTTCCGACCCAATTTCTTGTCTAGTGTGGACTTAAAATTAAACCATATAAGAGTTATTTCGATGTGATCCAATCGACTTGGCCAGTCTAAAACGCAATTCGATGGACTAATAAAAAAATCTAAGTATTAAATTGAAAGGAAAGATATTTCAATATGGCTCTTTGCCTAGCTCGAATTTAAAATTAAATCATATGAAAATTATCTTAACATAATTCAGTTGACTTGGTTAATCCAATTGACAACTTGAATGATTATTAGAATATTCTCGAGTATGAAATTGAAAAATAAATGTTAAAATTAAAAGGAAAAAATAAAACAAAAAAAAAAAGACGAGGTGGCTAAATTGAAACTTGAAAAAAAAAAAGGAGTTTGTTCTAAGTTTTTTTAATTGTATTAGGTAATTTATTCATTAATTTGGTTTTAAATAAATTATTCACATACTCAATGATGCATTCATGGTTATTTATTTTAAAATTTAAAATTAAAGGATATTTCTAAAATCTTATGTGTCAAACAACTCTTCTTTTCTTTTTTTTGTTTTTCCAACAAATTTAAAGATATACTATCATATTGGCTTCGTAGCCTACATGCTCAAAATTTAAAAAAAACAATTGAGCAAAAATCTTCTGAGCTATCAAACCTAACTTTTAAAGCTTAGATTATAGTATATTAGACAACAATTCCATTTATCACCTAATCAATCGCGCGCGTGGATGATCGATGGATATTTTCCTCTTACAATATGTTACTAATTTTATCATACCATATTTATCATTTTAATAATTGAGATTAATTTATCTTAATCTTAGGATTAGACGAGGTAAGAATCTGATGTAAGATGGTTGGAATTTCCCAAATCCATGCGTGTTGACAATTATATTTTCTTGGTCAATTCTTGATTTTTCAGGTCTTGAATTAATGTTAGGCAACTTGTTCATACTCCAATAAAACTTAGCTACGTGGATATGTTGGCCAAATTTGGTTGCTAATGATGCATCTCGACAGCTATTTTGCTTTGCAATTAAAATACTAGTACACCTACAATTCCCATATTTCAACAAGATCAAAGATTATATTATTGATTTAATTTCTAGTCTACCAATCTTTTCCCACCTAGGTGATGATGATGTTAAAGTTATTAAACTTAATCTAACTAAATACTGATCTAAGATCTAGATTATTGATTGGACAAGTAAATTTAAACTAATCAATTAAGAACATTATTGTTTTGAGATTTAAAAAAAATATGTTATTTTTTAATTTTATTTTTAAAAATTCAAATTAAATGTTGATAGGATTGAAAGTTAACTCGGTTGATTAACCAGGTTAATTTTTATTTAATTTAATTTAAAATTTAATTCAGAATAGATTAATGAATGAATATATTGATTATTCAAATCAGGTTTGATTTGGATTGTTTTGTAAATATATAATTTATAAAATATATCGGTTGTTTCAAAAAAAAAAAAACTACAAGTGGCTTCCTAGCAACACCCCTCTGAAAATTGTAAACAAAAAAGGGATGGAAAGCTACCTCTGACAAGAGAAAAGGATAAGGTGATGTAGTTATACCAACTTAAAGGTTGCCATTGAACAAATTGATAGAAAGCTCTCATGAACTCACTTATTGATCTAAGAATAATCTTGTGAAAAATAGTTAATCAAAATATTCCAAACTATGGTACTGGTAGTGATTTATAACTCAACAACTTTGATCATGATTCATATCCTAATTTTGACATGGATGGTTAATGCGAAAACCTCATAAAAATCAAGTTGTTTTCAAAAACTGATAGATAGATTTTGAAGGTTGGAAATATTATATACTTGAGTAGCACAAATTAATACGTAGAAAACAAGGTTTTAAAAGGTTCAAGGGAATCATATTCGAAGCTCAAGTTAACATCCATGGTGGAGGAAAATAGCTCTCATCAAGGCTACGCTATGTATGTCTATACAGTCTAGTTTAAAGACAAAGAAGAAGAGTTTCTTGTCACTAAAAGAAGATCTCTTACCTTGGATTTTAAGGTTGTTTGTTTATGTATCTTTTGAACTCACAAAGCATGTTCATGTAAAGGCAGGATGATCATTATACCTACTATCTAAAGTTTTTAAATTATTTAAAGACAGCAGTTCAGAGTGAAAATAAGTCATTGTAAAAGTTGCACTAGTTATAGTTTTTGTGGCTTGTGTATTGTTGATAATAATAAAAAAAAAAATCAAAATTTAGGATTGTATTTTCTTATTGTCTCCAAATAAAAACGACAAAAATAGAGAAGAGGAGAATTAGTTTTGTTGAAGATAAATACATATAAATAAATATGTTATTGAGACAATACTAGAGCAATTTTTTATACTTTTAACTTTTAAAACTGGAGATACAAAGGAAATATATCTTTCGAGATAATATTTATTATTTTGTATTTTTAAAATATCATTGTAAAAATCTTTCAATTCTAAATTTGTCGAACTAAAACATATATATATATATATATAAAGTGGTTATCATCGTTGTTGTAAAAATCAACTTGAGAGTTTATCCAAGACAAGAAGAATCAACTAACTGGCAGGGTGCATCAACTCGGGTTGACCTGAGTCAACATAAAAATAAAAGTGATTACTATTATAATTTTAAAGCCAACTTTGCGGTCGATCCAAGATAAGACACGGGTCATGGGTCGAGTTAACCATTGACTCAAGTTAACGTAAAGATAAAAGTTGTTATTATTAAAGTTTTAAAACCCGATTTAAAAGTCTAATCTGGACAAGTCATAGGTCGATCCGGGTCCTAGTTTTAAAACTTGACTTGAGGGTTCGACATGAGGCAAGGTCCAGGACATAGGTCCTAAGGGACGACCCGGGTTAACCCAAGTTAACATCAGAATAAAATGATTATTATTATAATTTTAAAACTCGACTTTAAGGTCGGCAAGGGTTTTGATCATGTCAGGTCAAGTCAATTATTTTTTTATTTTTTCTTAAACATACATCAGTTCAAGTTTCAGGTTGACTTGTTGGCCAATCGAGTTTTATAACTAGGTTATTATAATATTATAAATCTCAACACTTAATATAAAAGTAAAAACAAATAAATCTAATTATTTTTTAAAATATATAAGTTTGATAAAAATACATATTAAGAGTAAAATAATTTTTTTTATATTTACTCTATCTTATACACCATTATTAAATATAATTATTTTTTTCAATCTCTATTATTTTTCAAAAATAATTTTTTTAAATATATATATATATATTATTTTAATACATTTTAATATAAAAAATAATTTAAAAAACTACCATAACTAAATTTCTAAACAGACGTTTATTATTGTCACAAAATTCTATGAAGAAATAAAAACCCTAATTGTGTTAGGTGTCATCTAGATTTGATACCATCTTGTCATGTCGATTCAAATTGAATGGTAACATAATTTGATAAATAAATTCAAAGATCTTTTAAAGAAATAGTTATAAATAAAAAATACATTCTTTTAAATTATTTATTTATTATATATTATAGAACTTGGACACAATTATTTTCAAGGATGTACTTCACAGACTCCTTTTTATCTTTTTCTAAAGAAGCCACGGAGCAGCCGCGAAGTCGCACAGTCATACATCCGTAAACTTGGAACACGTGGGCATGTTTTTATGACGTCAGCCCACGTCATAGCCGCGGGAGAGGGCTGTCTGATCCACGTGGAGGGTCCCGGGTTGGCGTCACACGGACTCTTGATGATGTGTCTGTGAGGCTAAAGTTTGTCGTTGGCTTTCGTCAGCTCTCGCCACCGTCCGCCAGCGGCATTTTTCTTTTGCGTGTATGGTCAAATACGTGGCAAGAGATTAAGTAGTTAATTAATAATATTGGAAATAAATTTTAGTGTGCTCCATACGTAATTGTTAATAATTATTTTCTATAGAAGAGATAGACAAGAAGAAAAGAAGAAAGAAATAAAAAATATATATTTTTAAACTTAGATGATAAAAATATTCTTTGACAAAGATTACCATCGACATATGATTTGTTTTTTATTTAAAATTATGTTTGAATAGATTTAAAATATATTTTTGTTTTGAAAAAATATTAAATAATGATTTTTTTTGTATTTTTTAACTGTGATATAGACACGTCACAAACAAAAAAATATATTTTTTAAAGTATTATATATTTGATACAAGTAAGATGGTGAAAAAGGGAGAGAGACTTGGATTTCACTTAATTTACCTCATTGGAATTAGCTATGTTCTTCTTGATTGGATGTTTGGATTGAAACTCAAACAATAACTTAGAGAATAAATTTACTTAAAACTCAATCTAACAGCTCATAATTATTAAAATTTGAATTAAAAAAATGACGTTTGCAATTTGTAAAGAAATCAATATTCACGCCTAACCCATAAAATAGATCTAATCAAATAAAGCAGTGACTTTTAAGAAAGAGCAATGGGATGCTAAATAGTACTTTTATACATCATGTAAACCAACCTAAATCTAGAGAATTTCTTTCCCTTCAACCTAAAGAAACAGAAAAAAAAAATGAATTTAGAATTTTAGTTGAAAGTCATACCTTCTATTCAATTTTGATTATGTTTGCTAACTCAATTTATCTGTAAAAACATTAAATTTTATAGTTTGATGTATTAATGTTATTTTAAAAAAAAAATATAAGAAAATATTATTTTAATATATTTTCAATTAAAAAATATTTTTATAAAAATATATTAGAGCAATATTACTTAAACACACATTTCATAAACAATATTTTAAAAAAGACTTGAAATGATATAGTTTAGATTAATCTAAGTTAATTTAATTGATTTATAGTATAAAACAAAAAAAAAAATTAATACGAGTTTAATAACTTTGATATTAGCCGACAAGTGATCAACAAAAAATTCTCTTCCTCGGAGTGTTTGGTAAGATCAAATCCAATACAATAATTCGAGAACAAACACATTTATCATTTATCACACAAGAAGATAAAGGCCATTCTTAATGACACGTAGCAACATTAGATGCTCTAATTTAAAAATAAATAAATAAATAAATGCAAACAGTGAAGGATGACACAAATCAAACGTAAGCCACAACCATCATGCAGCGTGTAACCAAAAAAATAAGGCTAACTGCCGTTGACGCCAGACTCTTTCATATTGATCAAGTCATCCCCCTCTCCATTTTCTTATATACCCTTCTCTTCTCGCCATTTCTAGGCACCATAGCTCAACACACACAAAACCTTCTCCTCTCTCCGTCTCTCGATCTGTGTCTTTAACCATGCAGCAGGCAATACCTTACAAGTCATGGCCACCTTTATACACCAACAACAAGCCTCTAATAAGCCCTTTTCAACTTATTGCCCGCCATAACAATGGTGGGGTGGTTGCAGCTCAAGAAGTCCTAAAAGGGTCAGGAAATATGAGCAAGATGGTACAAGAAAATGCAATCTTAGTGTTTGCTAGACGTGGATGCTGCATGAGCCTGGTAGCGAAACGTTTGCTTCTAGGGCTTGGTGTGAATCCATCAGTTTATGAGATTGATGAGGCTGATGAGATTAGTGTCTTAGAAGAATTGGAAATGATCTGCAATGATGGTGGAAAGGGGAGTAAGAAGAAAGTACAGTTTCCTGCTCTTTTTATTGGTGGAAAGTTGTTTGGTGGATTGGATAAACTTATGGCTGCTCATATTTCTGGAGAATTGGTTCCTATTTTGAAAGAAGCTGGTGCCTTGTGGCTTTGATTTTTCTGCAATTTTGTGCTTGTCTAGCTAACTAATTGATTTCCTTTTTTTGCATTTTTCTTCTTCTTTTTCTTTTTTCCTGTTTTAGATTTGAAATTATAATTTTGTTATAGAAAGAAGGAAATACACAGTGGATTTTATTTTATTTTTTGCTGTTTTCTTCTCCTTCGAATGATTTGTGGAACTTTAGGGAGATTGGAAGATCAAGTTGTACCTCTCTCTCTCTATTTGTGATGCCAGCCTGACTTCTGCTCTGGCAATTTTTTGTCTTTCATAATAATGGAGGCAAAATGCTACAGAACTGATCATGCCCTTGTTGACTCCTGCAAATTTAAGTGCACAGCTGGTTCTAGGTAACACATGTTGACATTTTTCTGCTGGGGTTGAGGAAAAAGACTTCTTTGCATCACATGGAACCACTTATTTACATCTCACCTCTCTTACATGACAGGCCACCTAACATTTTCCATTAGTACATGGAAGGTGGGAAATACGTTATTGAAAATCTAAGGTGTCAAGAGAAAATGCATGGCAGAGTGGTTGAAAACCTTAGCAGCAGATGTAACATTGGAAATGCCTAAATATTTTTTTACTTGTAAAACACCGAATCCATGTAGCAGCTTGGAAGTATACATCCTTGCATTGCATTAAGCACAACAAATAAAGATACATGGTTGAGGTTTGGTAAAATTAAAACCAGTTAAATTGTATCCGACGATGAATAAAATCAAAGTCAATCCAAAACTTTATACTTGCTGGCAGACGGAGAGAAGAAGATTGAATTTCATAAGATGCAGCCTTCATTTCTAGAGGCTGATGCAACTTGTTTTGGTTTGAAAAATTAGATGTTTCCTCAAGTAAATCATCAAGTACGTCATCTTGAGTGGCAGCAGTAGAAGTGGTTTTTTCCGAAGCGACAGACATTTCTTGCAAGTAGTGGCAGAGGCGAAGCAACCTCTTTCTCTTGTAAATTAGATGTTTCCTCAAACTAAATCATCAAGTATGTTGTCATCAAGTACATCATCTAGAGTGGCAGCAGTAGAAGTGGTTTTTGCAGAGGCAAGGGCATTTCTTGCAAGTAGTGGCAGAGGTGTAGCAGCCTCTTTCTCTTTGTATATCAGATGTTTCCTCAAGTAAATCATCAGGTATGCTGTCCAGGGTGGCAGCGGTGTAGTAGTTTTTTGCTGAACCAGTGGGATTTCTTCTAACTTCTGGTAGAGGTGCCAGGAGCATCTTTCTCTAAAATGGGTAAAGTACCAGACCCAAAACAAGAATCAAGTAGCTTGGTCTCACTAAGCGAGCCAGGAAGCATATACAGGTTAGACTCAGCAGCTTCTGCTTCAAACATGGACAGCCTGCTCTTAGGGACAACAGAACTCACATTGAACTGGGGGCTCAGGAGCTGTGCTTTGATTGGATTTTCCACACTGATTTCTATTCAAATTACCCTTGACATCTGATCCCTGAATGAATGAAAATGGGTCTGTATTGCCTACGGTCAAGCCTGATGCAAAAACCTTGGTATTTTGACTGACAGCCTTATTCTTCTCAGAAAAATCTTCAAAAGCCGATTCTTCAGAGATTGTTAAGGTTGCTTTAGTTTGAGTTGTTGGTTTTCTGTCAGGTCCATGACTGCTGCTTGCCTCTGATCCTGTTGTTTGCAATTGGTCATATTCCTGGCTGCTGCTTGTATTTGATCCATGACCAGATTGTCCAATAAACCATGTTACACGTGGCATAATATATCCTATCTAGAGAATAGACAAGCAATTTTCATCCTAACCTTATTTTGTTACTATGTGACATACAGTGACAACTTTGGAAACAAGAAATGACCACACCAATTAATAATCAGAGAGAAACTATTTAAAAGAACGCAAGCAAAACAAGAACCAAGAGTGATTAACCATTTGTGGAAGTGCCTTGTGAAACGAGAAACAGATTTGAGTGAAGAATATTTTCAAGCTGCTAGTTCTTGATCTAAATATTACTAGCAAGCAATCACTGAGATCTTCTTCTATATATCTTTTAACTGAATATTTTGTACATGTTTATAAAGTACAAGGTAACTCTGAAGGAAACATTTTCCGTGAAGCATCATAATGTTACTGAAACACCCCAGTTCTGTGAGACCCTACACTTTCTTGACGGCAAAAGTGGTAATAACTGATAAGCCATATAAAACACACATTCTCAAAGGTCATATGAGACTGTAGAGCATACCAATTCTGTTGCTAATAGATCTGCTTCAATGAAGAGCCTCCCTGATACATCTACTTTAGCTAGTTGTTCTGCAAGAGCATTCAAATTGAGAGAAATGATGCCTGATAAAAAAAATGGGTAAGGAAACTTTAGGAGAGTATATAAAGAACTTGGACAACCAATATGAAGGTAAGAAAGGAAATTAGCATTCCAATAAGATAGTAACAGGAGTAACCGCATTAGCATGAAGATAATGCATTGTACTTGCACTACCATATGCAAGAATACCACTTTATTCTAAACTGTGGGTACTTCTGCACTTCCAAAAATTTCTCACAATCTCCTATCAACAAGGATTGAGTTCCTTACCCTCCTTGTTAGAGAAGGAAATGTGGACATAGCCCATACCAATAGCAAAGCACTTTAAACTTTTCTTTTCCAAGACACTCATTAACTTCACAGATACAGTAAGTGTCAATATAAAATAAATCACTCATCCATCAAAATCAAACCTAGGTTTGAGCATATGTTTTGGATGTGTAATATTTCCTGTAATAATGATATTTTGTTTGTCCAACAAGCTATGAACAGGAACCAGGATCAAGATACAATTTGTCTGACTTGCATGTAAGGAATGTGAAGTTGAAGAAAACTAAAGAAGAGAGCCCTACATAAAGTGTCCCGGTATAACATCTCTACCCTTACACTACTGCACATCAATTTTCAATTTTCAAAGTGTCCGGGTTCTAACAGCTCTTCATCAGACCATTTTCAGGTGGGCAGAGAATGGAAAATAAAAACTAAAAAAGATGATAGTAAATCTCTTTCTACAATTAATGGCATATCAAGAAGCTGCTTACGTTAAATATTAAATTATTAGTTGAGTTAACACATTTGAATTGAATTGCTATGCTCCTTTCTCTATCATTTTGATATCTTACTGTAAACAAAAACGAGAGATAATATTTAATGAATAAAATGAAAAATAAGTAACTACCTCATGAGTTGTAGTTTTATCCTCTACAACAAAATTATCATCTCCGATCCATGATAGAATGCTTTCTCCCTGACTGAAAGCAAGGGGTCTACTCCATGCCTAAATTCCTCTTTCATCAAGCACTTGAAGTCAATAATTTACCAACATCCAAAATAAAAACAATCTCAAAAACAGTGTGCCTCATGCAACCATTTCTTCTACACAAAAACCAACTGTCTAAACCAGCCACCAGAAGGACCAGAAACCTTGCCATCAATACAGTCAGATTTATTAGTCAATAATCACCAGCAACAAGTAACAACTGGATTGTGCACAGTCAAAATGCTAGCTAAGTGAGAAATTGGCAACAATTCAGACAAGAGTATAATCAATTTCTGAACTTCACAAAGTGATTGCAAAGTGCAAACGACATGCTACGGAAGCAAATCGAAATGGGAAATGGTCACAGCAAATAAACAAGAAATAAAAACCTGAAGCCTAAACTGAGAAGATGTTTCAAAATACACGTAAACTGCAACCAAACCTAAACAAATTACTATGTCAATTAACCTGTTGAATCCCCACCACACACAAAGAACCTTTATACTTGAAACAGAAAAAAAAAATAAAGAAAAAACTTCAACTTCAATTCCATACAAGTATCCATCCACATTTCATTGCAAAACAATTCAAATTGCATTATCAATTGCACATTAATTACTATTCCTTATCACCATTCAAGTTTTTTTATTCAAAAGACTTGGGTACATATTCAGAAACATACCAGCCAAGAAGTCCTCAAGAGAATGGAAGTTGTCAACTTGGTGACATTTTGATAGAGCTTCATCTAGGAGGTGCATAAAGTCAGCACCTTTTCTCTTTGGCAAAACAAGACCATCATCCTCAAAGTTTGGTTTATTAAGGTTATCTCCATGTGGGTTTTCAAGATTGACTCCAAATTCATCTTCATCATCATCTCCACAACGATCCCAGTTTGAAGGAAGTCTTGATTTTTGAGGTTTTTGCTTGTTTTCAGTTGATGGGGCTTTGTTGGGTTTTTGCTCTTTCATTTTACTAAAGCTTTTGTGTCCATTTCACTTCTATCAAGTTTCAACCAGATTTTGGAGAATTTTCTTTGCTTTGATTATTGTGTATGATTGGTAATAAAATAATAGTTATTTTTTAAATAATTTTTTATTTTTTAAAAATTATTTTTAATATTAATATAAATTTAAAATATATAAATCATATTAAATTTTAACAAAATAAAAATTTAAATTTTTTAAAATTATGGTTGAAACGGTGTTCCCAAACGATAACCGGCATGTCATCCCGTAATGAGGAGTCTAAGCCCATGATACTCAATGTGGTAAGGGCCCACATGGAATTGATGCTCAAAATAAAAGCCCACATGATACACAGGCACGAACAGTTTAGTGACAAGGGCCCACACCGGAACTGAGGATCAAAACAAAAGCCCATTGAGCAAGAGATATTGAAACTCGCAACTTGACCACGTCATAAGAATTTTAAACTCTTGTGATCAATGCCCAAAAGATGATTTATGCACCGAACTACTATCTGGGTGGGTTGGATCAGTTGTTTTTTTAAACAAAAAAATGTAAAAAAATTCTTTGTTTAAATTTGAAAATTAAACCGTATAGGAGTTAATCCAATTTAAATTGATTAATTTTATGGGTTTAAAAATTTTGATAACCGGTAAAAACATAGTTTAACTTTTAAAAAAAACTTTAAGGTGAAAACTTAAAATAAAAAAATGTTGAGATAATAATAGACTAGATTGACTCGAGTTCCCTCACAACCCCAGCCATATACTCTATTGGATTTACTTATTTTTAAATATTTTTTTATTTAATTATATGATAAAAATAGATGCTCATAAAACTGAGTATCAACCTAAAAATAAATATTTATCTAAGACAATGATAGCTATATATAAAACAAACAAATATCAAGTATACGATTTATTTCCAAACCAATTCAATATTGAATAATAAAATAAACAAAATCAATTAAATGACAAAAAAAAACATATTTAGTCGATGGGTAAACTCATCAAACTTATGAATCAGATAACCAATGTTAACAAGCCAAGCTTGTGAACAAGGTTATTAACTCCACTAAGATTATAATTTGTGTTTTTCTTAAAACTACTTTTTATTTAACTATATAATAACAATAGATTATCACAAAATTGAATATTAATCTAATACCAAGATATTGTTTTGAAACAACAATAATCCCATCGAAGATGAAACAAAACCAATTATGAAATTGAATTTTCAATTAATCCAATATATAAGGATGAAATTAAAAAAAAAAAAAAACTAAACTTGTTAAACCTGCAAACCTGTGAATAGGTTCATGAACTTTATAAAATTTAATAACATGAATTTTCTTTAAAAAAATTTTTAACTATATGAGAAAAAAATATATTATAAAAAATGAAGTTTAATTAAAAAAAGAAGAAGAAGACACCCCACCAAACCCGTAAATCAGTGTAACCTAGATTACCTTAACAAACTTGCAAACCATGTTAATGTTATGAAAAGAAAAAATATAAAAAAAATAAATTACGAAACTAAATTTTTAATCATGTCAATATTAAAAAATAAAATCAAAACCAAATTTGATAATAAAAAAAAAAAAAGACAGATAAGGAGTATATTTGTGCATCACACACACGCCATTATAACTTCAGTTATTTATTGTGTGATGATTATAATTATTAAACTTGATTTAATTATATGGTCTGATTCATGAAATTTATTATTTAAAATTTGATTCAGTTATTAAACTAAATAAAACAAGATATTAACAGGAATCTAACTGTCCAACCCAGTTTCTAAAGACATGGTTCAATATCTAACCAAACATGATCTAAACTCAGTTGGGTCAACTTCAGTGTTTTTTTGAAAAAAATAGTAGATAAAATTATATTATATAAATAAAAATAATTAATCGATTAATCTAATAATTTAATGACATAGACTGTGTGTGATGGGTCTATTCTGTCAACGATGGTGGTGATGCTTTTGACATCATTTCCACTCACCAAGGGCGGAGCCAGGAATTTTTCATGTCCTGGCTATTAAATAAATATATAATTTTTTAAAAAATAACTATTAATTCATGTATATAAATTTTTGAAGTTAACATTACAGTTTTAATTCAAATACATTACATAAAATATTAAAAAAAATTAAAAATACATAAAATTAAAATAAAAAGTAAAAAAGAAACTCATTATTGAAGTTACATCATTCAATGTTTTATGAAATATAATTAATTTATAATCAAATCTGAATCGATATTATAACAACTCCTCAACCAAGATAAAATAATAATCTCATGTCAACTAGAAAACAAAATAATTAATTTTTTTCCCTCTCTCAATTCATCCTTCCTTCACTTGATTCTTCTTTAGATTAAAGTTTTATAAGTTATACTTTGTAAATTTATAAGGTTATTCTCTTACTTTTTCTATTTTTTTTCCTTGGATTTTTTTTTATGTTTTCCCTTTCTTCTCTCTCTTTCTCTCTTGCCTTTTCTATTCTGCTTCTTTTCAGTCAGCAACATATATAAAAAGGGAAGAGCTTATTTGTTTTATTTTTTAATGGAAAATAATTATTTTACCCTTAATGAGTTGTTTTGCTTTTATTTGACAGTTTTTTTTTGTTAGCATTACCAAGCTCCGTTCATTCTAAAATTTTAACTAGATTTTATTCAATATATTTTAAGATCCTTTGTAAAATTTCAGCTCAATTTAATAGTTGGATTGAAAATTACGTTCAATAATGTAAAACTAGTCAAATTGTGATTTTTCATTAAATTTTTAAATTTTTTCAAAAATTCTGAAATTTTAATCCAAGTTAAAGTATTATATTACAAGGCTCTACGCAAATTTGTAAATTTTTTTGATAACTTAATTAAAAATTAAAAATTTATTTTATATAAAACTAGTCAAAAAAATAGTGATAAAATTTTACCCTGGGCTAGAGCCCACCCTAGCCCTCAGCACAGCTCCGCCCTTGCCACTCACCATTATTTACTTGTTACAATTCTTGAAAAAACTCTGTTCATGCTGGTGGTTAGTATTTAAGTAGATCATCTATTTAAACGGATGTAAAAAAAAAAAAAAAATTACATGTAGACGTGGAGCTAATATTATAAAATGAAGATATCTTACTAAAATTGGTCATATATATGCAATTAAATCGACGTTAAAACCAAAGTTTTCTCAACTTTTTGAAGAGATTTTGTTGATTTCTCCCATCATCTTAGTTAAGAGAAGGCCATAAAATCTAGGAATGGAATATTTTGAAGAGGATCACGGAGAACGATCGAGTTCTTGAAAGTAAAATATAATGTCGGTAATGTTAAATGGAGATCAACGATGTCAGTAATCACTACCAAAGTTTTTTGTTTTTGTTGGAGTATCATCATACTCGTTTAAAATATGAAATTAGTTCCATTAGATATTTATAGTTGTCCCTTTCAATATATGTGTTCTTTGAGAATTGAACTTGTATTTTTATTCTTGTAGGAATATAACAATATTTTAATCTTTAGATCAATATTTTATTGGTATTTATTAATAAAATTAATAATGAGATTTTTATTATTTATGTTCGAGAAAAAAATCAACTTTTTTATTATTTTAATATGTGCTAAAACCCCATAAAATTATAAACAATTGATAATTTAGTACCAGTGGTGCAGTAAATAAAGATTATCGACCGTCCCTTTACAAGTTTCTGTGATAGAATTTGACAAACTTTTTTTTTTCACGGTCAAGATTCAGAGGATCCCCAGTCAATATATACAGAACAAATCTATAATCTCTTTATGAGCACATCATGTTGCATAAAAATCTTGCTCTATATAGCTAGTTAATTTGTACCCTGTAGATGTACCCTAGGGTTCTGTTTTTTTTCATGGAGAGTACCATCAATTTGGGCACTAGCACTACTGAAGATAACAAAGATCACTTTCTGATCAATTTTTTCTCTCATCATTGCTTGCTTTTCTTCTTTGAATAACATATTCGTGGCAAACCGGGTGGAACCATGTATGGCCCTGCTGCATGCCTTTCTTTTGAATCATCCATGTTTGAATTCCTTTAGAGAAGATGGTTTCGAGCAAGTTCTTGTCTTTTCTTCGCTTCTTCCTTTTTCTCTGTGTGATATATATTGTATATATCAATGATTAACGATGGATATATACTCACCAACACCATTGTTATCATATTACATTCAAATTCCTTTTTTCTTAGTGGGAATTTAGTGCCCGTCAAAAAATTGATGGTGACCTTGTTTCTCCTCAATTCATAATTCTAGATATGCTTTCCCTTGAATACTTAATTAATTACATGTTTAGGCATTATATGGACTAGCAATCTCTCTCTTTTACTCATATAAAAAAGAAAAGAAAGGATGTACGTGTAATTAAAATCTTTCAAGGTTTAGGTTTTATATATTTGTCTGTGCCACTACATAAACAAACGACGAGCACTTAGCCAGGAGATAAGTGAGTATGTTCTTCAAAAATTATCATTTAGAATTTAATTTTTTCAAAAGAGAATTGAATTCTTTTTCTTTATCGTCAATTTACTTGTGAGTATGGATGGTTTGCTTAAGAACTGATGTAGGAGGGGATCAAGACTTGGTACAAGAAAGTTGATCCGAGTATATCTCATCGCTAAGGAAAAGAAAAAAAAACATAAAAGGTGAAACATGAACAGGTTTATTGGTTTCCTATTTAAGAGAAGATAGGGGCCGGCCATCCATAGCATATGCAAAGAGAGTAAGTGGGCTGCTTTAACTTTGCTTTCGGAGCCAAAAAGAGAATCTTAATGTTGTTATATATTGTGGAATTCAAATATTAATGAGTACATTATCATTTGGTACGTTGAATGAGTTCATAGTGCAAGTTGTCTCTTCATTATTGTTTTTTCATAGCTTATCTATAGCAGTTACCTATTTTAACATAATATAAATTATATATTAAGGTTACATATAATAATTTAAATATTTAGATTAAAATGATTTTTGATATAATATTATTGTCTTAATAACCAAGCGATTATAAGTTTGAATTTAACTATTTCTATTTATTTAATAAAAATTAAATATAAAATAGTATGAATCTGTATAAATTTTAAATTCAAAAAACTTTCACTAAAATAAATATATTTAAAATTAATATAAATTATTTATTAAAAACTCACCTAACCATTTAAATTTTTAAATAAAAATGGTTGTTTGAAATGCCCTAGCAAAAGAAAAATGTAAATGACTTGGTAAATAAAAGTAAAACAATAATTGATACTGAGAAATTTCGGTCACAGTAAAAAGTAATTTCTACAAAATATACCTGATCAACGGTATCTAAGCAATTTTTTTCTATTGCCTTTACAGAACTCGCTCGTGTGTTCATATGTGAAGGTTGAATCATTCACGAGAAGCTGTTTGTCTTCTTCCTTTGACATCTTAAATTCTTAGATACTATGAACACTAAAGCATTAGAAGACAAAATTGTTGTTCTTTTCTTTTACTAAACTTGTCCTCCAGGTGGAATGACAGTGTCTTGGTGTTTCTTTTTCCTAATCAAAGATACGTGATCAGACATTCAATTAATTATGTTCATAATAATACATGCAAGTATTTCTAAACTCTTGAAAGAAATAAAGTTAATCAATCTTCAGATTGCTCAAAATCTCTCCCAATTACAACTTTGTGAGACCAAAATTGGGTGTTTGTAATATTCTTTTTTTAATTTGTTGAAAAAATATATATATTCAACATCATGACCACTAGAAATGATAATGTGGTGATGATTAGAGATGATAATATCATCTAAATTTGATGGATACATATCTAAACCGACTTTATCAAATAATCATCTCAACTCAATAACTTAAATTGTTAGATGAAGTTCTAAAATACGATTTATATTATTCTCTAACACATCCTTTCAAATAAAAGTTATTGGAGCTTGAAATTTGCACATACTTACATTATCTTATCCTTAATTTTTATCAAATAAATAGAAATGGTGAGATTTAAATTCGTGATCGCTTGGTCATCAAAGCTTTAATACCATGTCAGAGAACCATCTCAACCTATTAGCTTAAACTGTTTTATATTATTCTTTAATATATGAATATTTTTTTTAAAAAAAAATATTCATTAATCCGAACTTTTAATTTTAGAAGAAACTAATTAAGAAGTAAAACTTATTACCACCATGCCCGATAAAGATACAGAAACACGGCAAAAGAATATTCATGTCAATAGTATTTTATGTTTATAAAGTTGGCAGGATTAAATGTAATTAGCCTCCTGCTACTGTGTCGCAACTAAGGGAAAATGAAAAAAGGAAAAGGAAAAAGGAGAGGCCAAAAAATAAATAATAAAGAAAGATAATTGAGATAGGTTTGGAAAAGGGCATATATTCTTCATCTTTTTGTAAACCAAAGCATGTGGATTTCTGTATAGGATTCCTAGATCCAAATCTGCTCTCCTTTTAGGATATATTTTTTTTTTCAAAAGTAACACTAACATTTGATAGTACCAAGCATACTATACTATATCAAGACTAAGAAGAAAGAAACACAATATAGTATATATATTTCATGGATTTTTTTTCATATAGTATTTGATTATTCTTTAGAGATAAAATAAATGAAGATACTGGAGATAAAGAGGATTGTTCTATTATTCTTCAAGTTTTAAAATAATAAAAATTTACTCAAGAACCGTATTGAAATTAATTTATTTTATATTTATATTTTTGTTCCTTCAACATAATATCTGTCCCTCTATATCTTTTTTTTTTGTTTTTCAGAAACACTAATCAAACATAATATTTAAGTACAAGTACATGATTTCACGTGATCAGTATAGGATTTCTCAGGATTTTCCTTGAATTGGAAGAACCAGCTAAGAACAAATTCATCATGTCTTGTAATTAGAAAAGCTTGGGGCAGGGGGGTATCCTAGAATTGCACAAACAATCAAATGCAAAATACCTTTGTCTATCCTAAATTTCAAACTAAAAGAGACAAGCAAAGGAACAAACATAACCTTGGTGACAACGTTTTGCTTTTCCCTGAACCCTTCTATTTTGAAATATTGCCTATGGTTTCTAACTCAGACAACTTCTCTTTTCAAATCTCTACTAGCAAAAATAGATGTGGGTTTGTATAATTAAAAACCCCATTAAACCTTGAAAGTTGAAGCCTTTGGGAGTGTTGGAGGAGGAGAGAATATTCCGAGGCCGCCACAGTTCAACAGCTAAGTTCCAAAGATTATTTACTAAACAAAGTTAGAAAGCAAGAACATGATTAGATTATGATTAAGGGGTTAGCAGGAGAAGTCAGCCCACAAGGAGACGACCGCTAGCTCACAGTTCTAAAAATTCACTGCCTTTGTCAGCTGGCTGTTTTTTAACCTCTTCCCTATACTTTGATTAATTATCTATTATCATAGCATAATTAATTAAGATTAAGAAATAAAGTTAAATCACAATTAGCTAGGGCATCTCAATTATATTCCTTTCTCAAATTTTCTATTGACTTGCTGTAGATCTGAAACAATGTTTACTATTCACATATGCGTGTCTCAACTTAAAAACTAATTAAATGGTGATGCAGTTGATCATGTTCCAAAGTTAATTTAATTTCACTCATGTAACAAAAGAAAGATTCTACTTAAATATATTCAATAATAAGTGAGTTTCCCTTCAAAACATTCATTTCGAATTTCAATCCAAGAAAAGTGCTCATAAGAAGAAAAAAATCTCGTGAAAACATGTGAAATCATAATTATAAAACTCAATCAATATTTATTGATCGATCGAGTTAAACTTAGTTTGATCAAATTGTGCATGGCAAATTATGTTAAACACAGAAAAGATCACTAACCAAGATTTGCACATTTAATTATATATGTAAATGAGGCATGACATGATAGATACCTTCTTTGTAGGAGAGGACTAAAATTTTGACTAGTACTAGCCAAGAACATGAAAAATATTTTACTTTTGTGGAAAATGAGGATGCATAAAGAAAAGAGGGTGACTAGTTGGGAATCTCGAGTCTTATGATAGCTGGTCACTCTCAACTCCCAGGGACATGTTAATTCATCTTTTTGACAAAAACAAAATATAGTACATGATACATTGCGTTTTTATGACTTGTAGTGTTTCAATTCATACTATGTTAATTGAGAAAAATGGTTTTGTTTTTTGGACAAGGAACAATACCTACCTTCAAACTTTTGAGGGCAAGAATGCTACTGGGTCTTTGAGCTATACTTGTCATGAGTAGTGCATGCAGATATTGAGTTAGGTATGTGCACTAGCTAGTCTATTTAGCAACATGAACGCATATTTATGCAGCCTACGTTTCTAAATTAAAAATATTATTCTGATATTTATGATTTTAATTAGCTAGAACATGGGTATCGTGTTCGTGTTTCTAAATAATCTCTAAATAAGGTTAATTATTCTAGAGTTAATATATATATATGACCATGTTGTAAAATGGGATATTCTGGATCATGCACCTGAACGAGGCAAAAGTCAGTAATGAACATTTGTGAGTATAATTAATTGAAGTAAAATCTAATGATTTCTTTGAGTTTTATTTGCATGGTTCCAAAATGGCTATGTATAATAGCTAAAAACCAAAGAAAACAATCCAATCTATTTGCTTTGTGCATACCTTTGGCTATGAATTAGGATAACCTAGGGTTCCATTCAAATGTTTGTGGGGTTCTTGGAAATAATCAACTCATAGTTTATCATCCAATGCACAATATTTAAACATGATAGATTAGAAAAATGAGAGACACAAAAAGCAAACAAATTATGTGATAATCATTCCTAATGGAAAAGGGCATGGAGATTTGCTTTCTCACACACTCATCATATGTGTCATCATGCACCTTTATGTGTTTTTCATCTTCACTCTTCAAGCATCCTCTCTCCCTCCCTCCCTCCCTCCCTCCCTCTATATCCCAACTTTAACTTTTCACCACCTCCCAAAAACATTTTTGATTATTCTATCCTAGCCTTGGCTAAAAAGCAAGTACTAAATAAAATGACTGCAGCAAGCATATTAGGGGTAGAAAGAGAAGGGGGGGGAGATCAAATCTTCCATATATCTTCTTGTGTTGTTAGGGTTGAGACTTGAAACCTCATAAGAAAGAACTTTTTCTCCTGGTTCTTCTCTTAATCATAACTGTAGTTGCATAGCTAGCTAGATTGAGTCATCTAAGTTGGTAAGAGAAAGGACAAGAAAAAGCTTGAGATATGACAGAGAACATCATGGCAGCAGAAGAAGCAATAACTAGTAGTTATAATGGTTCTGTCGAAAACCCTGTTGGTGGATCCAATCCCCCTGCTCTAAAGAAGAAGAGAAACCTCCCAGGAACTCCAGGCAAGCTAGCTAACTTGTCTATTTAATTTTCTTCCTTTTGAGTTTTTGTGTTAGTGTATTTATCATTATTCTTTCTTTATGTCTGCCTTTCTCATTCCGTCTTTATGATCATGATCTTCTGTACGTATATTCAAAGTTATTCATGTCTAATCAAATTTTAAAGCCATAATATTCAAATGGGAATATCTGTTCTTCTATGCAGATCCTGAAGCAGAAGTCATAGCTTTATCGCCAAAAACTCTCATGGCAACCAACAGATTCTTGTGTGAAATATGTGGTAAAGGGTTTCAAAGGGATCAAAATCTACAACTCCATAGGAGAGGACACAACCTTCCATGGAAGCTGAAGCAAAGGACAAATAAAGAAGTAAGAAAGCGCGTTTATGTCTGCCCTGAAAAGACCTGTGTCCATCATCATCCCTCTAGGGCTCTTGGAGACTTAACAGGTATAAAGAAGCACTTTTGTAGGAAGCATGGTGAGAAGAAATGGAAGTGTGAAAAATGCTCAAAGAGATATGCTGTCCAGTCAGATTGGAAAGCACACTCAAAGACTTGTGGCACTAGGGAATACAAATGTGACTGTGGGACTCTATTTTCAAGGTATAATTTCTTTATTAGTAGAATTTACAGTGATCGTGCTACTGAAATGATACTGTATGTTTGATATTATAGTAGTAGACAAGAGTTTTAAAGAAGAAATTAATCAAGGAGGACTAGCTAATTAATAAAGCATACTAGCATAGATGATAGGGCATCACTTTTTTTTCATGTCAGCAACAAGAACAACACTCGAACATGTCAAAGTAGAAACTATGTGAAGCATGAAAGTGATTTTTGTGGTTGAGATATCTTTGTCTGTGCAGCCCCCTTACTTTCTATCTCTCAAATTTTGAAAATAAAGAGAAAAGGAGTTATAGTGAGGACAAATAGATAGGTGGAAAGGCAATATCTTTCATTTCCATCATCAATTCTTACAATAGATGACTATACATCTTTGAATTTAGTGCCTAATTAACCTTTTTAGTACCCTATTACTAGCTATGCAATACCAAGTTAATTTTTTATTATTATTATATAGTTTTACTTATCATTTAAGTTGATGTTCCAAATTTTTGATTGAGCAGGAGAGATAGCTTCATCACTCATAGGGCCTTCTGTGATGCCTTAGCAGAGGAAACAGCAAGAGTAAATGGAGTCTCTACCACGAGAAACTTAACTGCTGGCAACATCAGTTATCATCTAACGGGGAACCCATTAGGGCCTAACATGGCACAACATTTCTCTTCAATTTTCAAACCAATTTCAAGCAATGATCACCACACAAGACAAGGAGGACTTTCCTTGTGGATGAACCAAGGAGGAGTACCCCATGTCAGTGAAGCAATGGCCAATAATATTCAAGAGATTCATCAAATTGGCGCTCTGACTAGTTCAGGAGCTATATTTGGTGACCCTCTCGCTGTTTCATGTTCAAGTACTCCACCATCTGATCATTATCAGTTAAATTGGCCAGTGTTTGGAAACAAGATCTCTTCAAATAATGCTCACGAGGAGCTGACAAGCACTTTGGTACTTCCTTTAAGCAATTTTAAGGAAGCAGCTGCTGCGAGTCAGCTAGGAAGTGTTCCTTCATTGTACAGTACCCAGCAACAACAATCCCATCAAACAACTTCAGCAAATATGTCAGCCACTGCTTTGCTGCAAAAAGCTACTCAGATTGGTGCAACCTCAACAGATCCATCATTCCTTGGGAGTTTTGGGCTAAAGAGCTTCACTACTAAAGCTCAAGATGGGAACAACAAGTTCTGTGGACTGTATGGTTCGAGCCCTATAAGCACTAACCCAGCAAGTGATATGGAAAACTCAGGAAACGATGAGATTCCCACTTTGAATCAGCTTCAAATGTATTCTGCTAAAAGGCAGAAAATATTTCAAAGTGATCAAGATAGCCGTGCAGGAGGGCAAACTAGAGACTTTCTTGGTGTTGGTGTACAAGCCATATGCCACCCATCGTCTATCAATGGATGGATTTAAATTTCGTTGGGTTGCATATCTTGACAATAAAGTGGAGGAATCTAAAGAGAAATATTAAAACATTTGAGAATTTAGTATCGGGAAACTTTGCAGCAAGGAAAAGGTGGCATTCATGAGTGCTTGATGGAGGGCTAAAAGGTTATAATTAGAAAACTATTGAAGAGTACTAGTTGTTGAAGGATTTAGAGATCCATGCATATTCTGCTGAACCCTAAAAGCTGACCCCTCTTCAATTTTTTTAGAAAAGGAAGGTGGGGTGTAGTGGTGGGAGCAAAGCAGAGAGTACTACAGCACCTTTTGAGCTCCATTATTGCTTTGCACCACTGTTGTGAGGGTATTTCCAGTGGCAAAAGGCTTCATAATTTCTAGTAAAAGTAGGGTTTATTTAGTTAGCCTATTGTTTAAATAAATTAATATATAGCTTTTCTATCAACAATCTATGCATAAATATTGTATTATAGTATTACAAGATTAATTATCTATGATTTCAAGCAGAGATTAGAGGGAATCACATTACAATTTTCATATTGTCCCCACCATAGATATAGCTAGTTCTCTCTTTGTTATTTTTTTTCTTTTTGGTAGGATGATTTTCAAAGACTTTGATTTTTTTGCATTTCAACAAAAAAAAGTATTCATTAAAAAAAATTATTTTGTCCCAAAATCAAATTGGAAAAAGTTAATGATCTATTTGTTAGATAAATTTGTAATTTTACTATCAGATTGATTTCCATCAATGAAAGGTTACGTAAAATATTGTTGAAATAATTTGTAATTTAAATTAAAAGAATCTACCAATCCGATTTTAATTATATTTATATTTTTAATATTTTTGAAAAATATAACCATGTTAATATATATCTTTTATTGGTGATTTTTCATCAGTGAGTATTTCCTCAATAAAAACTAATTAACCAATAGAGGACCAAAACATCTTTTACTATAGAGTAATTGATTAATGGATTACTATATTCTTTATCATTCGCTTAGCTTCCTTAATTGTGGTTCAAAAGAATTTAGGAGTACATGATAATGACATAAAAAAAGTCAAAAGAAAAGGGAGGAAAAGAGAGTTAAAGAGAAAAGAAAACATATTCTTACAACCCCCCCGCCCCCTCTCTTTTTATTTTACTAACTTTATTACTAGATATGATAGAATGAACATGGCTTTCTGTGCCATTCATTCAAAATTATGAAATTCAGTTAAAGTCATTGGTTACATGTTTTATAGATTATTTTAAGTTAATTCTAATTAATTTAAAATAATATCATTTTAAGTTTTTTATAAAAAAAATTAAAATGATATTATTTTGATTTTTTTTTAAAAGTTAAACAGGATTTTAACCAAGTCAATTGAATCACAAGTTAATTCATCCACTCTCATCTAATTTGATTTGAAATCTGACCTGAACTAAGATTAGATCAACAAGAAACAAATTACTATGTTAAATAATTATATCAAACCAGTTTTTGAAATATTACACATACAAGTCGTGCAAATTAGATGGTCGAAGTATTTCTCAGTTTCAAATTTTAGCTCTTAATGCAACAAACAGCTTGGTATATATGATTTAAAGATGGTTAAAATGTCAAAAATAAAGTGAAATATTGCCATCTATTACATATAAGATATGGAATATTTGATGTATGTGTTATAATTCTAGCCTTTTGTGCTAGCTAGTGCCTAAAACATAATGGAGTTTTGTTTCTAGCCAGGCAAAAAAAACGACTTGCAGTGGACCATATGAGATAAGATTTGATTTCTGGCTTATTATGTAGCAAGCAAGAAAATTTGTATGGAGAAAATAATATTCTTCATATATGCTGACAATAATTTTGCCCCACCTCTCTGACAATTGTTTTTTCCATCCTAGATATGAAGCAAAGAAAAAATTTGAAGATCTTGTCTGTTTGAATTACAAACAGTTTTATATTTTGTTTTTCAAGCACAAATATTAGTTTATTTCATGGCCTACCAGGTCGAGTAGGGAATTGATCGATTTAGCTCGAGTGTTTAAAAAAACAATTCAAAATTAACATTGTCAATCTAATAAATTAATTCATAATTATGTTAGCTTAGTCAAAATTAAATTAATTTTTTTTAAAAAATTAAAATAATATATTTTAACTTATAAAAATTAAATTAATTTTGTTTTAATTAATTAAGTTTTACATGTGTATTTCATGACTCGAGCCATAAAGCAAAATGGATTTAATTATTATGATTTCAAGCATTAATTATTTGTTTTTATCATTTTATAGGTTCCAAATATTTCTCATGGAACCAGAGGTGTACCCGGTGATTAATATTGTATACATTTCCATATTTACTATTGTTAAAAAAAATATTCAAATGTTTCTACAAGCAATACCTCAATTTTTGTATGTAATGCTAAGACTAATAACATATTTTTCATTACCTCAATTAATGTAAGGAAACAGAAAATAAAAACAATATCGATTCAATTTCAAAAAGGAAAGGTTATTGTTGAATTTCTTGAACGTTCTTCTTGTCTAAATTTTATTCTTCTGTTAAAAGTTTATAATTATTAGTGTAATTAGACAAAGTAAAAATAATTCTCATCCACCCTGTAGCTATGTACTTCCGTCATGAGGAAGTTTTTTTTTTTTTCAACATGAATCTCGATCAAATTACACACACACACAAATAAACCGTTTAATTAGAGAGATAAAATAAAAATATAAAAATAAATATAATTTAAAATTATTTTAAAAAAATAAATTAATATTTTTCTTCTTATGATTTTGTCTTCCACTTTCTCATTAACCATACTCGATTAAGAGATTGTTTAGAAGTATAATAACAATTTTTTAAAAAAATATTTTTTATTTAAAAAAATAAAATAAAATTTTTATTATTAGTTTTTAAAAATTATTTTTAATATTATTACATTAAAATAATTTAAAAATATTAATTTTAAACAAAATAAATTATTTTTAAAAAATATCATTTCAAACGGGCTCCTAAATATAAGGCAATTGGGCTAGAAAACTCAAATTCTTGTACTAATAGCACTTTACATAGCCGAGGACCAACTAGAATTTTCAAACCCCTATCAACTCTAAGCCCAAAGCCAATCAACCACTCCCAAAAACCCAAGAAGAACAACCAACCACCTTAACCTTAAGCTGTAGTTATAAAACCTAATCTGAAATCAATCCGAGACATGACTTGAATTATGAATTAAGATAGTAGATTTTAATTATTTAAAAAAAAAAGTAAAATGATATTATTTTAAAATAAATAAATTAAAAAAAGTAATAATTTGACACTTGGGTTTTGACCAAGTCAACGAATTATCAACCCAATTTTTTAATTAGATCAAACTAGATAAGTGATAATCGCTACGTCGCAGGCTAGACCAAAATTTTTTCAACACTAAAAAAGAATATTTAGATGAAAATAATCCAAAATAACTCAGATTAAATTAATTAAAACTGAAACTCAGGATATAAGACCGAAAGAACCCGTAAAAATAAACAAAAAGTTAAAGGCCTGATGTCATCAAAAAATATATCAGCAAAGAAAAAAACTCGAGTCACTCAAGGTAAATTGATAAATTAACAACCTATAATATGATATCGAGATAAAAAAAAAATATCAAAAGGATAACCTAGTAAAAAAGATCAAAGTTTAATAAAAAAAAATTAAAAAATTATGAGCCAACCCGGGTTAACTATATCTTGGACTAAATGTTTTGAAACTTTTGTGTAATCTTGGATGTGTTGGGATAGAATAGCCTATATATTATTGCTGGTATGTCAATTGGAGGATTGAAAAATTGAATATCATCTATCAATCCGGTTTCTTAATACTCGGGAGATTCAGCCTTCGATCTCTCTTTTTTCTGACAATATTTAGGTTCGGACAATTATTGATTAGTTTCCCCGACACAGATCATTGTGTAAAGAGAAGTGAGGTGTACTAATAATTGCATGATTGTACGAGGGTAGCACCGCACCCTATAGATCAGTTTGCAGGGGAAATGAATACTAAAACTATCTTAGGGAGCGTTGCACTCTTTAGTCAACAACTAGACCAGAATGTTGAGGAGAGTCTACTCCTGGATCTGAGTCTAATGTTTGGGGAGGATTATTGTGCTGAAGTTCTTTATTTGAACGTTCTGTGATTTGGCAAGCATTCAAGTGGACCATTCTTCAAAAATATGTTTGATCTCTAAGCACATTTACATATTGTTTACCCATAGTTTAGGAAGTCGGAGGTTCAGTTGCTCCATCTGAAGCGATTTTACTAATTGTTTTTCTCATCTCTCTTTGGAGTGTTTGGCTCCATCTGAAATTTGAGATTTCATGTGTCACTGGAGACCCCTACCTCTTTATTACTCATATTTGTATCCGTCTCTCTCTATATCTCCCATTCATAATGGAGCATTGTATTTAGTCAATTCCTGATGTCAAGAGGGACATTTGGATCTCATAGACGCACCATCTACAGCTCAGTGTTTAGCTGTTCGATTCTTTTTTCTTTTTTTTTCAAAGAGAACAGGAATCAGGAACATGCATCCATATAATGCTTGAGTTTTTATCCTCATGTTTGCTTTAGTTTAGTATTGAGGACCAGTATGATTTAATCCTGCTTCGCAACGATTTTCAGACTGGTTAGTTCTCGGGACGTGTAAAATGTTTTGTGCTTTTAGAATTTTATTGCTTAGTTTTTAGTTTGACTTCGTCCCTCTTTCATGATGGAAAAGGATTAAATTGTTACTTTACTTTATGCCTATTTCATATAAAATCAATTATTGGGTTTGATTTTTTGGTGGCTTGAAACTTGAAAGTAGGGCTGTAGTATGTGAACTTGCCTGTTTCTTGAATTGAAAGTTTCGGTATTTTTTATTGAGGCTGTAAATGTTTTGTGTTTGGATTGTTGGTTTATGGAGGTGTAAGAAGTTGTGTTTATTGTAGACGATTTGTGTGTTAAAGCCTGTTGCTTTGTGGATTAACTTGCCCTAAGTTGGAAACAACGAGTTATCGATTCTGGGGTCGGGATAAGCAACTCTTAAGTGGTGAATATAAGCTTGTTGCTTGTATAGTTCAAGCTTGATCTGAGAGGGAAAGAATGATTTATTAGCTCCCTGGCAGGAGTAAAATTCTTAAAGGGTCATTCCTACAACCTTGTACATGCAGATGCTCACACACGTGTGCATATACCTGTCTGTGTGCCTGTGCATGAGCAAGCATGCCTGTCATGTGAATTTGCAGTTCCCAGTTAGCATCAGATTCTTTCGGTACTGTACAGGATGTTCACTCAATGTGTTCTGGATTTGATTAGAATGTACCTGGTGGCGGGTACTTTGGTCTTGAAAGTTAGGATTTCAGACTTGGCACTCTACAAGCACAACTAAGATAAATTTAATTTATGGAGAATTAGGAGCATTAATAGCAAGATGACATCTTCTGCCCCACTGTCTATTTAATGTAAGGAAATGTTGTGAATGATGAGGATACAACCCAAATGGACGATCTGTGTTCATCGTTGGGAATGTTAGAATAATTCAGAGTATTTTTTTCCTTCACGTGAAAACTTGGTAGACTTATCTGACTATTATTAGTATTGAATTCTTCATATTGGCGATTGTTTTGCTACTTGAGCCAGCAATATCTTGAAAGCTTGAACTTCTAATCTAACACAAGAATTGTGTTCCCACAAGTAACGCCCACCACGATGGACCAAATTATATTATTTGATTGGCAGTGTTTTATGGATGGTCATTGCTAATTAATTTGAGATTCTTGCTTGTATTTTATTATTCAGAACTACAGTAGGTGATATCAGCCAGTCTTTTCAAGATCCTTTCGTGTCTGGGAATCAGGATATGTGTTGCTTAATTTCTGCTAAGGGTTCTTGCCTTTGGTCTGGTATGATCCATTTCCTGAACAACACGCAGCACCTTGTAATCTTGAGCTTCTCTGCGTCGCTTATTGATGGTCATTGCTAGTTGATCTGTGATTTCTGCTTGTATAAATTATTTAGTGGTGGAATAGGATAATTTAGCATTAACCTGATGTTTTCAACGAGTCTTGTCAATTCCCCTTCTTGTCAGATGATTGGGACATGTTCTTGTTTTTTAGTTCAGGGTTCATGCTCTGGTCACTTTTAACTTTCAACGAATAATAGCACGAAATAGGAGTGAGTGTTGGTCATCTGTAATCTTTATCTTCCGGAAGTGGGCCTTTACTTCTCCTTCAAATTTAGAATTCTGAGTAATTTTTCATAGTTATTTTTGTTCGACACTTGTGTGTTCCTCTACACCTTATTAGAAGTTTGAGTTGGACTGTCCTTATTTAGGTCAGTTTTCGACTTGCTTGAGCTGAATCTTGCTAAGGATTTTTGTTTGTCGAGTTTGCCTTTGATTGGTAATGTAACTTAATTTCTTACTCGAACTGCAGAACAACTTGCTGCAGTGTGAAGCAAGTGCACTGCTTATGTCAAACTGATTGGACTTTGTTATGTCTCTATACAAGTGCTGAAGGAAGAAATTAAACATGCGGGACCCTATTTGACTCAGACAATTAGCAATTATGGACACCTCCAGTTGGCCAAGTTTTTCAATTCAAGATTCCAGGTCATCAGAATGTGAAGTGCATGCATATACCCAAATCCTGTCATGAAGGAAATAAGCCCGGCCACTAATCATGAAGGAAATGGGCGTTTTATATATATATATGTATGTATGTATGTATGTATGTATCGGTTGAAGAAAACAGGTACTTCAACCTGTACTTTCAGTTGAACTTGAAGATTTTGTCTAAAGCTGCAATCTGTGATGTGTTTAAAATCTCGTGCTTGCATTCTTAGTTCTGTAAAATTACAAAATTCCCACTTGGTCTCATCTGAATTGCTAGTCTGCATTCCTCAGGAAAAAAAAAATTGTTTTTGCTTAATTCTCTGCTTTGTTTGCTTTTTGACATGTCACTGGAGTAAAAATTGCATGGTTGGGAATCAAATTGTACTTGCTAGTGGAACAATTCATATTTTCTTACTGGTAATCTACTTGTCTTAAGCTAAATTTCTTGGCTTGACGATGAAATACAAACAACCTAATTTTAGCAGGAAGAACTTCAAAAGCTCTAAATTCTACTCTCATCATTTGTTTCATGATCGAGTATCGTCTGATTCAGCTAAGAGGCCATAACTGAGTGCCAGAGCCTGTCAAACAAGTATATAGCTCTTCTACAGGAAAGATTTCATCATTTCCGGCATCTCTCCAGTTACAGATCATGTTTCCTGGAGAGGTTGAGTTTGCCTGCTCATCGCTATATCCTGAAACAGAAGCGAGAGCTGAAGCAGATGTGGTTGATCCAGAAAGTATCATTTGCTGAACCTTGTTCAGCTCATATTTAAGCTGGCTAACTTGCTTCTCGAGCCTGGTGTTTTCTGTCATTACATTACCTAGCTCTAGCTGGACATTCTTGTAGTCATGCTCCATGGCGTTATTTTTGTTTCTGGCTCTTCTGTTTTGATACCATATTTCAACTTGTCTTGATGTCAGTCCTAGCTGGCTGGCAAGCTCGATCTTGAGTTCTGCTTTCAGCGTCTGGTTGGCACTGAAACTTGTTTCCAGGAGCCTAAGTTGGTCTCTAGCAAGCCTTTTCTTTCTGGGTTTCAGAGCATGGTTGCCATGGCTCTGTGATTGGTGGTGTAAATGGGAGTTCATGTCTTTAGGTGTTTCTGGACAGTGTAGCTTAAGAAAGGAATGTCACAAGAGGCTATGTGGATAGGAAGGACAATCTGAGTCCCTTTTATAGGCTTCTTGGGGACAGTGCTTCTCGTACATTTAAGGTGTTGGTCCCACAAGTGCAAGTTCTGATTGGCAATTCTGCTCAGAGGGTCAAGTTTGATGGGCCAAAAAGATGGCTGCTCCTGCTCTTCTGCTCTTGTGGGGAATGGTGTTTTTCAAACAGTAGAATATCACTTTCTTTAGCGACTAGCGTAAAAAATATTTTTAAAAAATTGGTGAAATTATAAGATAGTTTTTAGATTCGGTTTAGGTTTCGAGTTTTGACTGGATTATTATGTTGTTTAGGTTAATTTTTAAAATAAAAATTTAAAACCGACATTATTTTAGTAAAAATAAAATAATAAAAGTTAACAGGTTGCAATCAAGTTTTTGATCGGGTCTTGCCGGGTTGCTAAGTTACACTGTGTTTTTTCTTTAACCCGGTCTAGTTCTAACCCCGGATTGACCTGCCAAACCAAACCAGATTTTAAAACTATAATTACATGTGAGTAAAGTTTTATTTTGGCGAAATAAGATTGCTTCACTTTATTATACTTCATAAACATGATATTTATCAAGTATTATTATTTTTAAAAATGTGATATGGCTAAATTTTTTTTTTTCAAACAGTATTATTCTATTAAATATTTATATTTCCTGTGATAATTTTTTTTAAAAAAACCAATCTCTTTATTCAGCAGATCAATAGGAACTGCAACTGCTAGACAAAGAGATTGTTCTCTTGACTTGTCTATGATAGCCTCGGTAGTATTGATCCATCAAAATTTTCTTCTTGAATAACTCTGCATTTAATAAAATCCTGATAGACTTAATAGTCATCATGTATGATATGAGTTCATATTTCTTACAATTTCTAGAAAATTATCTCTTCAATGGTCCGTGGAACAGCTTCTTTGAACAAGTGATGGGGACAAAACATCCCGTTTCACTTTACAACACATAAAGAGTATCTGTCTACAGCTTCATCACGAATTAGGAGTCTGGACTAAAGAGTATCTGTTCACTCCAACTTATTTTATAGGGTTAATGGCCAGCTCTCTACATTTTATTACAAAAAATAAGAGGAAATGCCACGTAGTGATCTAGCCAACAAAGGGTTGTCCTAGCCGTGAATCACAGTCACCTTGTCCAAATTTTCCAAAGAGTCTGGGTCTCTGCATCCTATGGCCAATTATCCTGAGTTTCGGTTCAACATAAATTCGGGAAAAAAATCACCAAGAAAATGAATTATTTTTGGATATGGAAAATAAGCTAATGTTGATTATGAACTGGAAAATAATTTTTATTTTTATATTATCTTTTTTTAATGATAAGATTAGTATAATCTAGTATCTTTTCTGTAACATAATTCTAGATAATATCTTCAAGATTTTCTTAACTTTGAGTCCTACCTCTATATCAGTTTTCTGCCTCGAGGGTTTTATGCCTTTTCATGCTGATAAGCTATGTAGTTTTCTGAGGCTCTGGCAGATGCCAACTACTTCTCTAAACTATGATCCACCTGCAGAACATTTTCATGTGTCTCACCTTACATCTAGAGTTGTTGTGTCCAGTTTGCAGTGTCCTGCACTCCATCATGCCAAGAAGCTGATTGATGAAGCCTTACCTTGAAATGCTGCTCGACTGAAAAGAAGATTCAAGTGCTTCATGAGCAGTTGGAAACCAGTGAGGAATTCAAAACTGAATTCCAAAATTAATGAAGATGCTGTAAATTACTTGAATAAGGTCTCTGAATATTACAAGAGCTGTATAACTGATCTGGGGAGGAAATGCTGCTCATTGGAGGGGTTATTCTAGTTCACTTGGAATGCTGGATTCTGCAGAGCAGGAATCTTGGAATGGAAACGAAAATATGAAGAGACATGGAATAAGGAAAAGAGTTGAAGACCGGGCTAATGACGTGGCCTGAAACTAGATTAATTAGGATTGAAAGGAAAATCAAGAATGGGTTGAACGAAAAAGGCTTGAGAAAAAACCCTAAACGTCGTAGAAAATCTACAAAAGAAGAGAAGAGAAGAAATCATAGTACTTTGGTTGCAGAAACAGTAGTTTAGCTGTGTGTGGCTGCTAGTTTTATACATATTTGGTATCTGTGTATGAATTTTCTTTGGATACGAGCTGTGTTGTAATTGTTGCACTACATAACAGAAACAATCTGCTCTCTGATCTTAACTTTTCATTAAATCCAAATCATATTAACACACAACTAACATCCTGTAAAACTACAGAAGTCGAAAGAGAGAAGAAGCCAAGGATTACAGACACTTGTCCTAAGAATAGGAAAATGCTTAGGCTTAGCAAGAGAGCATAAATCAGGCACTTTGAATTTGGACTTGAAGGTCTGTATGTATAACCTTCTGTAATTTGCTGATTACTATCATATAGTAGCCTTTAATTTCAAGAAGCTTGCAGAAAATAGTTTTATGTCTTTTCACATGTATTTTGGATGCTTCATCTGCATATGCAGGCTGCTCAAGAAGAGATGGAGATATGATTTGGAATCATCAGCTCTGAGGATTAAAGTCAAGGACTTGGCTTATAAGTAGGAATCTGTCAAATATGCTGCTCGAGCATTGGAGAGGGAGGCTGAGATACTGATACAGGACAGAACCCAATTGGAACAGAAGTACCTCACTGAGTTAAAAAGGTTTGAGGAAGCACATGAAAGGTGTAAAGTCTCGGAAGAGGAAGTTAAGGTGGCAAATAAGTTTGTTGAACCAGCACAATTAGAAGTGCTGGCAGCTGAAATTGCAAAGAGGGATGCTTCTCAGTTCACAATAGAAAGACTTGTCGAGATTGAAAATGCACAAAAGCAGATTGAAGTCTTGGAGAGAATAAAGGTGGACCTTATCAGTGAAGTCGACAGGCTGCGTGCATCAGAAGTTGATGCTATAACAAGAGTTGCTTTACTAGAAGCTATGGTTAAAGAGAGAGATCAAGAGGTAGTGTCATTGAAAATGAAATGTATTTAGCTCAATGCAAGTGGCAAACATAATGGGAAATGGGCCTTCTTTACGGGTAGAGCTACTGCAGAGAGAGCTAGTTTTGCCTCAGGTGGAGTTTTCTCCTGACCATTCAGATGAAACTCCGTTGAGTTCTGAGAAGAAAACCACTGCCTGTGGGAAACGTTCTAGGCAAGAAGCTCTGAATGTGGGATCAGATTCTGTACAGGATATAGATATTGCTGAAGCAATAGCCAGAGAACTAAAAAGATCCAAGAGAGCCTTCGCCCTGCAAAAATGCACAGCAGAACTGATTTCAAGTCTAACGAAAGACGGTGAAGATTGAAAGGCTGGTTCAGGGGATTAATTATACATATGTTTTTATTATGCTTTTTAATATATTTTCAGCTTCTGTAAGTTTATTGGAAGTTATTCTTATGAGTTTGACATGTTTAAGAGACTTCATGTATTAATTATTAAAAGATAAGAATTTATGTTTTTCATATTTCGGACCTTACTTTTTATAATAAGTTTTTCATCGAGTTTTAATTTCAGAATATGAATATGGGCTAAATAAAAGTTATAGTACACAAATTAAGTTTTTCAGGAAGGTATTATGGATGGAAATCTGAGTTCATTTGAACATCTATTCAGACCTACAAAATCAGTTCAAAATTTTCTTTGCAACTGGATTCTCTGCTTTCATACTATAGATTCAAACGAGCATTTCTTGAGGCTCAAACATTAAAATCTGTGATTTAAAAGTCCAAAATCATCTATACATCCAAGAACACAATTTTTATAAAGGATTTAAGGTCAGATAAGATCGTTTTAAAAGTGAAAATTCAGACTCAGTTTGAAGAACGAGATTGGTCTCATGATCTATTGAGAAAACTAACAATTTCGAGCATCGCACTATAGCTAAGAGTCTGGCATAGAAACAATGAGTTTTAAGATTCAAAAAAGGTGCAAATCAAGCTTCTAACATGCCATGAATAAAAGAATATGGCTGGGATGGTTTGATATTGCAAGAAACCAAGTCAGAAACAAATTCTAAATTGTAACAAAGTTAGATTTATAGCAAAATCGTGACAATAACAGAGTCCATTTTCAACACAAATTATGACGGATTTAACCAGTCTTAAGGACCAAATAAATAAATAAGGAGTTAAGTAGCATAAAGATGTCTAATTAGCTTGAGAATTCTAAAGAAATTTGACAACTAAATAAGAGAATAAATAAAACAGAACACAACTAAAATAGGATCTGTACAACATTCTTTTCTTCTTTATTTTTGTCAATTTTCCAGCAATTATGAACTAATTCCTAATTTTGGATCAAGAGGAATACACATCAACTCCATTAGCAAGTTGTGGCAAGTAACGTTATCATTGTAATTCTTTCATATTTAAGTATTTTTTTTACTTGTTCAGATCATTATGCTATTGATTGTTAATCAAGCTTATTGAATTGTTTTGAGATGGCATGTATGCTTTCTAGTTTTTTTAAATATGTAATTGTTGTTAAGATCTAGAGTAAGAAGCAAAAAAATTAATTTGATTGCTACAACTCTCATCTTGATTTATTATGTTTGCTTAGAATAAATGCACATACTTAACTCCTAAGACTATTGTCGAGTGAATGAAAATTGTTTTCAATATTAAATTCGCTTGATGGTAAGAAATTGATTAGAGAGCTTTATGTAATTAATTTACTCATAATCTCATCAGTTTCCCTCAGCTTTAGGGGATATCAAATTAATTGATTGGTGTTAAAGAATATTTATTTTACTTTGATGATCAATAGATTTATAGGAATGGATGTGTGGACCCTTGAACTAAATTAATGACATATCAATTTATTATTTTTATTTTCAGAATTTTGTTTCTTTAATTTTTTATTCAAATCCCATTTTTCTTTTTTGTTTCAGTATATTGTAGAAAGATTAAACAAAATTTCTTTTAGGTTCTACTTGATTTTCACTATCATACTATGAATTTATTTTATTTGTAATAATTAAATCAGAATTATATTTTACAGGTTCTGACAACTAACCAGAGCTTATGCCAAGTTAACTGCGCTGAAAATGTTACACATGCTTATTGAACTTGGTTTTGGTGTAAATTTGCTTGATCTAAAAAGCCCCAAGAAAAAAAAAATAGTCTATGCTCCGTACAAAAACCTTGTCCTAAAAAGAAGAGTTAATGAATCGTTTTAACTCAAAAATTAATTGGCAAAAGAATCATCATAGGCCCTCGAAGATAGATTATTACGAGCCATACTGGGCATTCAAGTATCTACTTCAAAGGAAACTTGTCTAAAACTACCTACAGGCGGTAGGGGTCGAATTATTGATGTGAGATGGATTTAGAAAAAAGGGGTTTAAACTACTAGCAGTAAAGCTTTAATAAGAATGATTTCATATTATTCTCCAATGTGTTTTTTTAAATGAAAATATTTTAAATTTGAAAATTGCATGTATTGTCAACTATTATTATACTTAGTTTTATTAATTTAATTAGGTAAAATAAAATAGTGAGATTTTAACTCTTAATTACTTGGTTATGATATTATATCAACAAAATAAAAACTATTAAAAATTTTAAATTTTAAATTATTAAATAAAACTATAAGGAGTAACATCAATTCACTCTCTTAACCAACTTTTTCACGGATTGGACTATGTAAAACAACTAAGACAGTAGTTCATGTTAGAAGAAATCACAAATCACTGGACAAACTCCATGGTCATCTGTATATGGCACTGAGATGGACCTATTAATTTTGTTGAAGTTGGGCTGTTGAAGCCCTAGTTTTGAGACCTTGCTCGGTTCAAGATCCGGTTTCAGGTTTTGATCGGGTTACCAGGTTAATTTTTTAAAATATCAAAACAACGTCGTTTTAGTAAAAAAAAAAATCAAAAGTCAACGGGTTGCAACCGGGTTTTTGACCGGGTCACATCGGGTTTCTTCTTTCTTTATTTTTTTCAGCCCGGTCCTGTTCCAGCTCCAAGGCGGTCAGGACCTGAGTCGGACCGGGTTTTAAAATTATGAGTTGATGCTCTTTTACATGTGGTTTATGTATTTGGTTGTTAATCCTGTAGTAAGTCAGTTATGATGGGTGCGAATCAACTAATTAATTAAATTACATGCTGGTGAAAACAGATCCCACTCGGAGTGTTCCTCCCTTGATCTCTTGGTTTAGGACAGTCAAGGTATAATGGATTAAGGTTTTTGTTTTTTTTACGCTCACACAGAGATCAGCCTCTCTTCCTTAAAGCTCTTCCTTTGCTAGTGTAATCGAATTGAAACTTTAGAACACTTGATAACCACAAAATTTTATCATCTAAGCTAGCCAGCACCGACCGGAAATTCGATCAATTTGGTAGAAGTTTTTCCATGATTTTCCCCTTGTTTCAAAATGGTGACTTGTAAAAACAACAGCATTTTGTTTTTTTTCCCCTTTGTGTCGACATAAATGGGTTTTATTAGATCAACTGAATTTCATCGGGTTAATATCTTGAACGGAGTTAACCGTGTCAAAAACAAGCTAGAAATGCCTATTGTACTCTGCATAAGACTAATGGACTAGCTGTTCAACCAGTTACCATGATCAATCTAACAGTTTACATAATTTGTGAGAGCATAAACAAATAATCACAAGGCAGCATGGGAGAAAGGGAGCTGCATTCTCATTTTGAGGAGTAATCATTACGAAGATTTTACAAAACAAAGTGCGCGCGCGCGTGTAGTTAAAGAATCATCGATCTTTGTACAGTTCCAAAGTTAACATTCTCTTCATAGAAAAAGTGTTAGGACCCATGTGCATTTTACATCAATGTCACAGTGCAGTACAAAGCATGAATTACAAAAGAAGCTGTGGAAGAAGAAGAAGAAGAAAGGAATTAAAGTAGCCAAAAACTTCAATTCTCTAACCCCTGAAGAATCCAGCTCCTAGTTCTTAGCTAAAGAACCTTATTCTTCTCAATGTGTCCTGCCTTTTGGCCTCTCCTACGTTTTTATATATGTATATATTAATTTATTTCACCAAGGCTCAATGATTGCAGCCTTACTTTCCCATATCTTTATTTTTCAAGGGATAAGAGAAGATCCACCATGAAGTGCAAATTGGGGAAGTAGTTGTTGAGGAGGGTTAGGGTTTGTTGATCTATTTTGTCCACTTTGGTCAAAGGATATAAAGGAAGGATTGTAGTACTCGACAGGAGTGGTACTGTTCTTAAGGTTAGAGCCCTCATGTCCAGCACTACTCTGTACCTTCAATTTTGAAGGAGCAGGAACAGAATCCTTGATGAGTGAACCACATTGTCTAGGTTGTGTTTGGTAGAAAACTTTTGAAACAACAAGCTCTCCATCTTTCTCTTCTTCATTGTTTCCAAGATGGTATTGATGCATTACCCAATTTGTTTTCTCTGGCTTCCTTTGCTTTCCATAGTTGGTGTAAAGCACTAGTATCTTCTTATACCCTTTCACTTTTCCAACAACAACTGGCCTAGTCTTGCCTGTTTTGTGCCATCTAGTCTCGCCACCTTCTGTGTCTGTGTGTACCTTTCTCCTCTTTCTTGTTCCAGTTGTGTATGCCTTTGATGGTCGATGGAAGAAGTGGCGAATTAGCCCGTCTTTGCTCACTCCTGCATGGTGATCACAGTAGGCCAACAGGTCTTAATTAATACAACGTTAATACATGTTAAAAAAAAGAAAGATTTTCATAAGCATGCACGAGGGAAAAGTCATTTTTGGGCCTAATAAGCTATAATATTACCATCATTGGAAAGCTAATCCTTCTAGCTAGGAATTATATATCTTATATGTCTAGGGTTGGTTGGGGGGTTTCTTCATGTATAAAAGCAAATGCTAACAAATATATAAACGTTAGGTGGTGTGGGTTTCTTCTAGGATCTAATGGCAAATGCTATACCATAAAGTTTTTGGTTGGTGATTCAAAGGAGAAGAGTAGGTGAAAGAAGGCATGGTGATCCTCATTGAATCTTAAGATCATGAAGAATTTCTTATCTTCAAAAATGGCAACCTCTACATCGATCGTTTTTCCCTACAGCATCGTGGGTTAGTTTCTCGAACAACGCAAGACCTCATTATAAATGGCCTCATGCAAACACTCAAGCATGTAAATCAAATTGGATGGTATTATGAACTAGCTAAAAACTGTTGTATTAGTAGCCCTGGAATGTCACCTGGTAACTTTTCTGGGTGTGTATAGCAAATCCCATTCTCTCCATCAATTGTAGGGATGAACTCATCGATCAGAGGGTGAACCTTACACGTATCAGACTTCACCTTCCCCTCCAAATGCTCAAGCAGCTCTAGATCAGTCGGGTCAAACTTCACTCCGGCTGGTAGCCCAGGCAAGTCATGAATTCTTGCCTATGCAAACATTAATTATATCATAAACTATTATAGTTAAGGTATTCCAAGCACAGTACAAGTACTATACATGAAGCAAAAAAGGAAAAAGAAAAACCTGGTCTTGGCATTTCATTTGGTGCCCGCATGAAGGGCAGCTCCTGATCAAACATTCTTTGTGTCTTTGAGCAATAACACTTGCGTTACAAGGTGGAGGTGAGCTTCTTTCAAGTGTTTGCACATCGTTGCAGTCATTGCACCAAGTCATTTCCTTAGGTTTCCTCTTATGCACACATATTCCACAACAGAAAGAAAGACCTCTCCCTGCTAGCCCTCTCCCTCCACTACTGCTACTCCAAAATAAACAAAGACCATGTATGATGTGAGAGAGAGAGACAAAGGGCTTCAAAGAAAAGAAGGAAAAAAGCAATTTGTCTCTTCTAAAGCATGTATTGTCTCTCTTGAAGACATGGTACTTAATCCTTAGGGTAGGGAAGGAATTGAATTCTCCTCCACTTTTGCATGAGAGAACACATGCACATTGCACGCTACCCTCTCGCCCTACCACCTCCTTGTCCTTTCTCAAGAGAGACAAAGCTACACCTAAAAAATCCAAATATAGTGTAATTTCTAAAAATATATTAGTGATTTGTTGCAAAGAAAGGGAAAATTTTAGGGTTGCTTGGATCTTAAGTTTGGTTGTGTGTGCTCCTCATGGAAATTAATGGGATGCGTATGAAAACTTGTAGGACAATAAATGTAGTTTTAGGGTCTTTTTTACTCTGTTTCTAAAGGCACCATTGTTTTCTTGAAACAAGTTTAAGGATTAATAAAAAAGAAACAAAATCAAAGATTAATCATGGCTAGTTAGGGTTGAGTGGAGATGGGGCAATCTGATTTGTGAGTGCCATTTCACCACCTCTTGGAGAGGGAGAGATTTCAGCTCCAATGTCGACCTAGAGTGTGCACAAAGCTAATATATATACATATAAACTCCTTAAATATTGAAAAAATGAAGACGAAAAGAGATAAAATGGAGTGATAATTAATAAATATATTAACAGTCAATATTATCCAACCAAATATAATTATATTTCTTCACGTAGACTTCTCATGTAAAGCAAGAAACCTATCTATCACAGTAAACTGACAACCTCCCTCTCAGCTTCCATGGTTTTATTTAGCCCTTACCTACATGTGCACAACTCAAGAACAGTGCTCCATGTTTGCAAAAATGGTGTGTGTGTGTGGCTGAAATAAGTTGCCCAAATCTAAAGAAGGTTGAATTAAATAAATCAAGAAAAAAATAACAAGTTGAAAAGTTGAGTTGTAAAAAAATCAAGTCCAGGTTAATTGGTCATCAATACAGGTCTTTTACTTAGATTAAATAGGTTTTTTTATTTTTTTAATCTATATTGATTTAGATTTTAAATTGACCTACTAAGCCAGTTTGGATTTTATTATTTTTAATAGGTTTGCTTTAGGAGTGATTATTTTTAGTTTGGTTTGATTTGATTTTATCAAAAAAAAAAGTAACCAACCCAAAATTTTTAAAATAAAATAAAATAAAAGAAACCGGTTCAAATCAACCATATTTGGTTCGATTTTGTTTTTTACGACAAAAACCAGTTCAAACCGGTTTGACTCTATTTTTTCTGTTTGATTAAGTTTTTTCCGGTTTGGTTCGGTTCGGTTTTTTAAGATAAAAACCGGTTCAAACCAGTTTGGCTCTTCTTTTTTTTTTGCTCTATTTTTTTTTATTTAGCTCTGTTTTTTCTGTTTGACTAAGTTTTTTCCGGTTTGGTTCGGTTCGGTTTTTTAAGATAAAAACCGGTTCAAACCAGTTTGGCTCTTTTTTTTTTTTGCTCTATTTTTTTTTATTTAGCTCTGTTTTTTCTGGTTTTTTCAGTTTTGGTTCGGTTTTCTTTTTTTAATTTCAGACTTAAAAAACCAAAACAAAACCAGTCAGTTTTTTTAAAATTTTAATTGATTTTTTTCACGGTTTAGTTTTTTAATTATTGTTTTTCTTGTTTTCTTGGTTTAATCAATTTTTCGAGTTTTTTGCTTATCCTAGTTTGCTTTGTTAGCTTACATGAATGAGTGTTTTTTTTTATTTTAATGGTATGCACAAAACAAAAGGGCGTGATATATATGTGGAATTTAAATACAACCTTTATCAATATTTCATAAGAAGATAATATTTAAAACAAGAATTGATTCCTTGAAAAATGTATGGTTTTTTTTCACGAGCCAAATATATACAATTAATTCTTTTTGTAATCATATATAAATATTTATAACATCGAATCAATAATTAACTAATAATTTCCAAAAGAAACTATATAACTATGTAATTAATTACTACATCCTTCGTTGAAAAATGCGTCATATTAAAAAAGAAAAAAAAATCTAGCTGTATATCCATTCACTAATATATTTCCCCTTAATTGATTTGAAGAACAAAACGTGCATGCATCACGAGCTTGAGAGAGGTCATGGGAATTTGATCAGGGCCCTTTACGATAGTTTTTATTCTCTTTTAGCAATATTCATTGATTTTTTTATTTTATTTTATTTTATTTTTTTTTTGTGGTGGTTAAAAGGCAACACCTACCTTCATTTGGGAAAAGGAAACAAAGCATAAATACCATTGTACTGAGATATCGTTGTCAGTAGGAAAAATAATAAAGTAAAAGAGAGGTACTGCACAAGTAGTAAGAATCCAGCAATATATATTTAATTTCTCCTTTGAATATGCTTAGTCCAAGTATCAAGGAATTGTGCTGCCCCACTCCGACCCACACTCTCTTTGTTAGTTTTATCTTATTTAAATTGATCGAGTTGTTCTTAAAATGATGGGTTTTTATTTAGTTTAACGTTGAATCTTGAACTTCCCTTTTAATTATTAGCATTCAAATCTTAAGTCAGATTAAGAAATATAACTTTTTTATGAATCTTTTTTGTATTTTATCGGATAAGAAGAACATATTTAATTAATTTTAATCCATAAAAGTCAGTCCTAAATGGATAATGGGGTTGTTTGTTTTTGTGATGTATCTTACTTTTTAAAATATATATATTTTCAAGTAAAAATTATTTTAATTAAAACTTATTTTTTTAATTTTTTTTTATTATTATAAATTTATATTCTTAATATCTTTATGAGATAGGGTCTGAAAAGAAAAAAAAACAATGAGAAAATAAGAAATAATTTTTTAAAAAAAATAAAAAAAGTGAGCCCTCTATCACTTTTTTTTTAATTATTTAACAGCTAGGGATCATCTTAATAGTTTTTCAAAACTATAATGGTAAAATGAACATTCATCATACTATAAAAGTAGAAGTTCAAAAATGTAGATATATATATATATATAAGTTATTAATCCTAATTGACTGGTTGATTTAATATAAAAATCGTATTGTAAATAAGATGAGTTTAAAAAAAAATTAAAAGGTTTTGACTAGGTTATGGGTTAACTTGGGTTTTTTATTGTTTTGAGTTAAGAGCGTGTTTAGAAGTGTGGTTAGAGTTATTTTTTAGAATGTTTTTCATGCCGAAATATATTAAAATAATATTTTTTTTATTTTTAAAAAAATATTTTTAAAATCAGCAAATTAAAACAATCCAAAATATAAAAAAATTATTTTTTAATAAAAATATATTTATATCTTTTTAAAATACAGGTTAGTCCACGTTTTTTCTAAGTCTTGGTCAATCTATTGGACTAGTTCGGGTTCATATCAATGGTTTATGACCATAAAAAAATTGTGTTGGGTAAGTTATCTGGAACTATTCAAAGGCCCAAAACAAATAAATGGCCTAAAGAAATAAGAAAGAAAACAAAATAAGATTCAACCAAATAAGGTTAGAGTCCTCGTGCAGTCCAAACAGAAACTTTTTTTTTTTGTGTCTTGTCATTTTCCTCAGAAACACATGCATCATCCTCAGTCCTTCACTCCGGCGGTGCTTCTTGCTTTTACGTTTACGGAGAAAGGGACCCAATTCTCCTAAAAGAAGGACGGCCGAGGAAGACAAGCACCTACATCCACCTATCTCCATTAAATTATCTCAGGTGTCTCTTGCTACTTGGAACCTTTCCAGGTGATTTCACCAGGCACTGCTTGCAGGCATGGCACTGGAGAACCTTCAAGATTGACCTAGTTATAAGCACAATGATATGGTATTATAGAACCTCGGCTATAGATTTGATTCAAAAAAATAATGTAGATCACTGAATTGTTGAGTAACTTGAGTCCATTTTTCTTATCTAAAACTTCATTTTCATTTATTAAAATAGAATTCTTGATTTTAACCCTCGGAAGCCAAATCAATCAAGTTTTTGGTCAATTTACTATATTTAACCAAATCAATACTAAAACTAAGCCAAATTATAGCTAGTTAGGCCAAGTTCAATTAATAGTTAATTAGGCCAAGTTCAATAATTAAACCCTCACTTCAGTTTGGTATTGTGTTCTAAATAAAAAATAAATGAAATTTTAAAAAAAATTATTTAAAATTAATTTTTATCATTTTAATGTGTTAATTATAAAATTAATTTTAAAAATATATTTTCATATATTTCTAAATAACATAAAGATTCAGAATGAATAAAGACAAGAGATTGGAACCCCTAAAAAATGTAAAATTGCATAACAGCTGTTACTGATGGAAAGAAAAGTTTCATCTTGACAGCTCTCATGTGTTTTCGTGTTACATTTACCTAACAAAAGAGGATAGTGGGTAGCTCCAGTAAAAGTAGCAGTGCGAGATGATAGAAATATATAGTTACAATCTATCTGCTATATCTAAAATCTAAATATGTGGTCTTAATACAGCTACTACTTTTCAACGGCGGCAAGCGGCAATCTACCTCAGGTCATTACATCAATCGTTTTCCGTTCGCCCCCATGAAATCAAACACATCTTGAGGCAATTCACGAGACGACTGCTTCAATCACATCTAAACTCAAAATTCTTAAACTATCCTTGCTTGATCGGAGACGACTTCGTGGTAAAAACGAGAGAGCTTCCCGTCGCTCTTGTTCGCTTTAGGCTTGTTCCCCATGCCGGCTTCCTGCAGCATTTTCACCACCCTTCGCATCGAGGGCCGGTCGACGGGAAGTGAGCTTGTGCAACGGAGACCGACGTCAAGAACCTCGGAGATTTCATCCTTGTAACGTGAATCGAGCTTGGGGTCAATTACAAGATCCATGTCATTCTGGTCTACTAAGGTTGTGCAGACCCATTTGACCAAGTCTGTCTCTCCGAATTCTGGATCTATGGGGAGTCTGCCTGTTACCAGCTCTAATATGACCACCCCAAAACTGTAGATGTCGCTCTTTTCATTCACTCTAACAGTATATGCATATTCTGCACCAAAGCAAGTTCAAACTAATTCAATTACAGTAATGATTTGGAGCTTAAACGAGTAGATATAACGAGCAAAGACAAAGCTTAAACCGACCAAACTGTAACAATCCAGTAGACAGAAGTGAAATACCTGGTGCAATGTAACCACAGGAGCCTGCAATAACAGACATGGATTCAGTCCCCTTGTTAACTCCTTGAAAAACCTTAGCAACCCCGAAATCCGCAACTCTAGCACCAAATTCTGCGTCTAACAGTATGTTGTTTGATTTTACATCCCGGTGAACTATCGGAGGAACACAGTCGTGATGCAAATAAGATAAGCCCTCAGCTGCATCCAAAGCTATCTTATACCTTGTAGGCCAATCCAACAAGCCTCCCTTGCTACTATGCAACAAATCCCCCAAGCTCCCATTTGGCATATATTCATAAACCAGAAGCTTGCAATCTCCAGCATTGCAACAACACCACAATCTCACAATGTTTTTGTGCCTGATGTTTCCCAAAGTTTCAACTTCTGTTTCAAATTCATCTTTGTTGGAACTGCGACTTGTGTCCTTTTTCTTGCTCTCTCCACTTAGTTTCTTCACTGCTACAGTCTCACCATTGCTAAGCACAGCTTTGTAGACTTTCCCGGAACCTCCACTTCCAATCACATTATCTTCTTTAAGATAATCAAGGATCTCAAATTCACTGAAACCAATCTTATGGAAGGATCTCCACTTCGATGCAGTAACAACTCTTTTTGCTTTCTTCAAATTCTGGTACTTGAAGTAGAACCAAACAACACCAACAACAAGCACTATGCCAGCAAGTATAAAAATCGACCGAAGAATCCACAAGTAACGCTGCTTCTTCGGATCACCCTCCTGTGGACAAAGATCCTCCAAATCACCACACAAACCTGGATTTCCCACAAAGCTACTCCGATACATCTCTTTAGCATAAAGTGGAGGGAGCGCCCCGGAGAGCATATTGTTCGACAAGTTCAACAAATTGAGCTTCAAATCGTCCAATTGTATCGGAATCTTCCCGGAGAAGTGATTCCCAGAAAGATCAAGATAATTAAGCACTTGCAAGCTCCCTATCTCATCTGGGATTGAACCAGATAACCTATTATTCGCCAAACTAAGCTCATTCAAGCTCTTCCAACCCTGAATTCCGGATGGAATCCCACCAGACAATTCATTGTCGTCAAGCACAAGCGTACTCAAGGTACTCAAATTAACCAAACTCCCTGGAATCGGACCCGTAAACAAGTTATCACTAGCCGAAAACTCAATCAGATTGTCTAAAAAACCAATCTCCGCAGGTAAATTACCCGAAAACTGATTTTTTGAAATCTTCAAAACAGAGAGATTATAAGCAGAGGCAATCCTATTAGAAACTTTCCCAGAAAATGAATTACCTTCAAGCTCAAACAAGTAAACTCGTGGTAGCCCCCAGAATTCCCCAGGAACAATGCCACTGAACCTATTATTCTTTAACCGAACCCGGCCTAAACTGTTGCATTTCCCCAGACTTTCTGGGATTTTTCCGGAAAATGAATTGTAAATCAAAATCAAGCCCTCCAACTCACCTTTTGCACACAAGCTCTCTGGTATCGCACCGGAGAATCCGTTGTATGAAACATCTAACCACTTCAATGGTGAGTTAAGCCCGAGCTGACTCGGTAACTTGCCAGTAAATTTATTGTTGAACAATTTGAGATCGTATAAATTTGGTGACTTTGCTATGCTCTCTGGCAAAGTCCCTTCAAATCTGTTCTCAAACAAGTTCAGCGACTCGAGCTCCAACTGAGTCAACTCATTCGGGATTGTCCCAGTTAACTCATTCGTTGAGACATCAAAACCTCTTAGCAGGGTCAAGTTCGAAAAACCCAGAGGCAATTCACCTGATAAAGTGTTATTATAAAGCTCAATTTGCTCAACGCTCTTCAGCCAAGTGAGTGAACTCGGTATCGACCCAGCAAGTCGATTCAGTGACAAATCAAGATTAGTCAACCGAGATAGCTTGCCTAAACTCTCGGGAATCGAACCCAAGAGATTACAACCAGCAAGCCAGAGCTCTACCAGGTTAGTCAGGTTACCGAGCTGACTCGGTATATGACCCGGGGCAAAGGGGTTATAACCCAGTAGAAGACGCTGGAGTGTGGAAATGTTACCAAGCACACCGGGTACTGTCCCAGTTAGCAAGTTCCCAACAAGTGAAATCCACTCCAGCTTCTGGAACTCCCCGAACTTCGCCGGAATACCGCCGGAAAAATTGTTCGCCGCCAAATTGAGTTCCTTGAGGTTTTTCAACTCGGACAGTGACTCGGGAAGGGACCCCACCAGAAGATTTTCACTCAAGTCAAGAAACTCAAGACTCTGACACGCGGCAATGTCAGAGGTGAGAGACGAGTTGATGGAATTGTTCAGCAGATTAACCGACGTCAGATTGGTCAGGCGGCAAAGGAAGTAAGGGAAGGGTCCCATGAGCCCCGAGTTAGAAAGATCGAGGGAGGTGACTCGTTGAGTCGACTTGTCGCAAGTAACACCATACCACCCGCACGGGGTGTCGTCCCTGTGGTTCCAAGAGGAGAGGGCGCGAGATGGATCGGAGAGACCGAGCTTGACTTGCTGGAGAAACAGGCCATCCTGGTTCAGCGAGTTGGACGTGACGAGTAGAGATAGAAAGAGAAGGGAAAGGTGAAAAAACATGTTTTTTAGAGAGAGAAAGAGAGGGAAAGTGGTGGGAAGTGTTCGAGTGTTTGGTTTTTCTGGGATAAGGGTTTTGAAGGGTACAAAAGTGGGGGCCAGTTACTGTAGTCTTGGAAAAACTTGGGTGGTGAGGGTAGATAAAAGACATGGGATTGCAGTTCAAAGGTGGTGGAAAGTGGAAACTTTGGGGAGTCAATGGGAGTCAGTACAGAGTTGATAAAGAAACAATCTTGGAAGTTTCCATGCTTAGATTTTGGGAGTTTAATTAGAGGTTGGGTTCGTTTCATTAGGTTTGTAGTTAACCAAGAAACTTTATGCATCACATGGCCAAATAGTGCTGCCAAATCCTATCGTCCGGTGGTATATATTCTTGTTGCAGTAATACTTGGTTTTTAAAATATTTTTTATTTTATTTTAAAATATTATAAAATAATATTTTTTATGTTTTAAAATTTATATTTCACTTAGCATATTAAAATAATATATAAACATTAAAAAGTTATGAGTTGTTTGTATTAAAACAATATTAGCCTAACATGTAACATAATGAAGGGAATGAGTTTAAAAACATAATTCAATATTCATTACCCTCTCGACTTTAGGTAATTTTTTTAGAAAAAACCTAAAGTACTTCATTACAAATTCAGAATATAAAAGCAATTTATTTTAGGTATAATACTAATTACATGCCCGCGCGATGCCGCGGGTCAATTATTTTTTGCATTTTAAAAATAACTAAGATCTAAAAGTGTTAGGTTTTTTTGTAAAGTTATACTCAAAAGTCTCGGTTTTGGTTGCATTGCCTGATCCAAGAGTAATGTTTATAATGTTAATAATAATATTAAACTTGGGTTAACCCTTAGCATAAAAGTATCTGGACTACAATATCAGATCCAATAACATTGGACTTGGGTTTGGCTGCAAGGTCGTGTCATAAAAGTGTGATAATTAAATAGATTAATTAAAAAAAACCAACAGGAAGAAAAAAAACTAATGAAAAAAAAATGAATTAATTGGGTTAACCCTTCAAACCAGGTTAACCTGTCATATCTTGAATTCGCATCATGAAAGTTTGATAATTAAAAAATAAATAAAAAATTAATGGGTTAACCCAGAATTAATTGGGCTAACTCGTCAAATCAGGTTAATCTATCAAACCCGTAATCCATGTAATAAAAGTTTGATAACTAAATAGAAAAAAATTTAACATTAATAATTTAAATTAAATGAAAAAAATTAATTGAAAAAAAAAACAAAAGGCATCAGCTTTTTCACTGTGGACTGCACTATGCAGTCCACAGTCAAAGGCAAAAAAAAAAAACTAAAGGCATCAACCAAAAACTACTTAGAAAAAATTTAATATTAATAAACTAAATTAATTAAAAAGAAAAAATAAAAGATAAAAAACCTCTAAGAAGAAAAAAAAATACTAAATAGAAAGAAATTTAACATTAACAAACTAAACGAAACGAAAAAAAAAATTCAGGTTAACTCGTCAAACCTGGGATCCGTGTCATGAATGTCTGGTAACTAAAAAAAAAAAAAGAGAACATTAACAAACTAAACTAAACAAAAAAAAATTAATTAAAAAGAAAAAAAATCTGGGTTAACTCGTCAAACCATGCTACCCCGTTAAACCCAGGATCTGTGTCATGAAAGTCTGATAACTAAATAAAAAAAAATTTAACATTAACAAACTAAATTAAACAAAAACATTTATGAAAATAATAATAATAAAAATTAACGGGTCAACCCGGAATTAACTGGGTTCACCCGTGAAACCAGGTTAACCTGTGAAACTCGGGATATGTGTCATGAAAGTCTAATAACTAAATAGAAAGAAATTTAACATTAACAAACTAAACTAAACGAAAAAAATTAATTAAAAAGAATAAAAAGCAAAAAAAAATTCTATTTTAACTTGTCAAACCAAGTTAACCCGTTAAATCCGGTAAACGTGTCATGAAAGTCTGACAACTAAATAAAAAAATTAAACATTAATAAACTAAATTAAACAAAAAAAATTTGTTAAAAAAAAACAAAGGAAGAAGCAAAAAAAAATCCCAAAAAACATAAAAAAAACAGCTAAAAAAACTAAGACAACTTAAAAAAAAAACGCCTAAGGAATCAGTGTTTTACTGTGGAAATGAAAAAATTAATTAAAAAAACCAAAAAAAAATCTGAGTTAACCCATTAAACCTGGAATGCGTGTTATAAAAGTTTGAGATAGAAAAAAATTTAACATTAATAAAAAATTTTATTTTTAAAATATCCATTAAAAAAAAATGAAGAAAAAGAAAAGCAAAAAGTAAAAAAAAAATCTGAATTAATTGGGTTAACCCTCAAACCAAGTTAACCCGTCAAAACAGGGATTCGCGTCATGAAAGTTTGATAACTGCATAGAAAAAAAATTGACGGGTTAACCCATAATTAATTTGGTTAACCTATGAAACCAAAAAAAAAATCTGGGTTGACCCGTTAAACCGGGAATGCGTGTTATAAAAGTTTGAGATACAAAAAATTTAACATTAACAATTTTTTTTTTAAAATATCCATTAAAAAAAAAAAAAAGAAAAAAAAAAGAAAAAAAAAAAAGAAAAAGTTAAAAAAAAAAAAAAAAAAAAAAAAAAAAGTAAAAAAAAAAAAAAAAAAAAAAAAAAAAAAAAAACCGGAAAACAGCAGGGATCAGTGTTTTACTGTGGACTGCACAGTGCAGTCCACAGTAAAACACTGATCCGTTTTAGTATATTTTACAATTTTAGGATAATGAGTTTTTCCTCTGCTGTATATAACTAGCCCTAAACTAGGAATATCTGAAGCCGTAGGAATTGCTGCTAGCTATCCTGTAATTGGTTTATCCAAGAATAGAATTCTTTTGAGCACGTTTGGTGCTCAAAAAGAAAATTCAATCGCAGAATTGTAAAAGCAATCCAAACAAAATCCAAGACGAGTGTGAATGAGATCACATCGATTTGGAATCTGTCCTGGGCTTGAAAGCGTGGTGTGTATAGTGCCATTTTAACCTGTAGAAAAGACATTTCTTGGATAAAAACTCTCCTTTTTGCTGTAAATTATTGCAGCCCTGCTGAAGAGTGAGTGTGAACGAGAGAAAACAACGAAAAGCATGCATGCCTTTTTATGTATTCCTTGGAAAGTGGAGTCGAAGACACTGTTATGTTTGAACGTTGAAATAAAGGGTTTTTTTAACGATGATTGATGGCACTGTTTTTGTCTTGGTCTCATGTAATGAAATAATGCAGCTGTAGCATCATCAACCTGCAGGTCACAATCCTTTCTCTGCTTAACTATTTTTTTAAATTTTATCCTTGAAAATCAGACGGCAGAGAATTGTAATTTATTTTGGATTATAGCATTTATTTTTTAAAATATTTTATATTTTAAAATTTATTTTTGATATCAGTATATTAAAATGATTTGAAAACAGTAAAAATTTATTAATTTAAAGTAAAATAAAAAATAAAAAAATTTAAATTTATTTAAAGTGCTTTCGAAACATAATGCAAATACTGTTTTGATGTTTAAAATAAATAAAAATATTGAAAAAAGAATTATTTTATATTTTTTTCAAGTAAAATATATTTTTAAAAAGTACTCTATACTGAAATATCAAAAACATTAATCAAATTAAATGCAATTCTAGAAAACGACACGAAGCATTTATTTATTCAAAAAAATATTAATTTAATTAATTTTTAAATATTTCTTAATGGTTTGTTAAAATCATTCAAAAAATATATTTAAGAATACATAGATTTGATGATTTTTTAAAATAAGAAACGTTTTACAAAACACATGAAAGGTAATTCCAAATGATGTCTAAATAGATAGACAGATCGAGCATGCAAAGTTATGATTGTGTACACATGAATGCATGTTAATGGATATTTACAAATTAAGAACTAAATTAATATTTGATGAACATTAAGGCTCGTTTGTCTAAACTTTTCAACCTACTCCTTACTTTGCAGATAAAAGAAAGGTTTTAAAAGGCTATCCAAACGAATTCTAAGAATTATTGAAGCTAGCCAGCGATTCATGATTTTAATATTGACAAGCCCATTATGCAGCAGCAAGTTGTTCTAAAGTTGTTGCTCCAATCGCCAACCAACACGCAAAATTGGATTGCCTTCCCAGCAACGAAAGGAAAGTCCTTGCGTTGATTAATCTTAGGGCATTGGACACCACAGAATTTTCAAAATTATCTAGTTTGTTTTATGAAAAGGGATATTTTGAAAGTTACTTTGTAGATTTTTTTTTCATGTTTATTTGTTGTTAGAAAAATTAGTTAATTGAAAATATTTTTTAATCAAAGAAAAATTTAACTTAATTTTTATGAAAGTTTTTTTCTTTTATTTTGGACAGAAAACACTTTTAAAAAATTATAAAAAATTTAGAATTATCATGTTATTTGATCGCCATATCAAATTTAGTCTTCAAACTTTTCATTGCTATATATTTAGTTTTTAATCTTTTGTTTTGTTCAATTTTATTTTTTAGAATTTGATTTAATTTGATTTTTATATCAACTTTGATCCTTATTTTTATTATTGTTATTTGCTTTTCTCTTTTTATTTTTTAATTGAAATTTTTTATCTATCAAATTTGACCTTTATTCTTTTGAATATTATTTATTTTATTTGAGATAATTTATGAAATTGTAATTTTTTTTATTTCATCATTTTTCAACTTTTTTATCTATTAGATTTGATCTCTATTATTTTTATTGTTATTTATTTTATTTGAGATAATTTATGAAATTAGATTATTATTATTATTACAATTTCATTCTCATTCAAATTTTTAATTTGTAAGATTTGTTCCTCATTATTTTAATAAACTTGAAAAAAAATAAAACATTAATAAGTTATTTTTCAACTCATTTTTCATGACATGATCAAACACCGGAAAGTATTTACTAACTTATTTTTCATGACACTACCAAACATCGAAAATCATATATAAAAACTTACTTTAAACCATAAATACTTGCTTTTACATAGTCATAAAACATAGCTTGGGTCTATTTAAGGTAAGGTTTTGATTATGAATTGAAAGAATTAATTTAGATCGAAAAAAATTAAAAATAATTAAATAACAGTGTTTTGATCGGGACTTTTTCAAAAATAAATTAACAGGTTGAAATATAGGTTTTGCCCTAAGTCAAGCCAGGTTTTTGATATAATCACTCTTTTTTAAACATGTATTGATCTAAGTTTTGAGTATATATCAGGTTATAGATCAACCCGTTAAACCAATCTAAATTTTAATAAATATATGTTCAAGAATAACTTAATCATTAAAGTAAAAAAAAGTAAAGGAAAAAAGAAAGAAAATTGTCAATGATTTGGATTTCTTAATTGTAGAATGTACAGGGATAGTAGTTGATTCCTAGCAAAGCTAGATGGGTTAGTGGGAGTAATTAGCAAAAAGGAGAAGTGTGATAATGATTATAAGGACAATATATGAACTTGAACATGTGAATTCGGCAGATCTGCTTCAAAAAAGAATGGTTGCAATTGTTGAAAATTATGCTCCTCCTCCATCAATATATTTTTTTATTACAAGGAAGATCTAGCTTTTTTTTTCCTTTTTCGTAGACTTTAATTATTCTTGGTGTACAATTGGTAGCTGAAGCCAGTCATGATGTCAAATGCCTGGTCTCCCTCTTCCCCTCTTTTTGACCAGTGATGCTCGCAAATGGTGAGAACGCGGTTCCTAAAACTTTATTCATTTTTTAATTAAAAATTAATTAATTAATAATTAATTATAATATACATTTTAAATTGTTTTAATGTGCTTATTTTAAAAATAATTTTTAAAAAATAAAAAATATATTATTTTAATGTACTTATATTTTGATACATTTCCACATAAAAAATACTTTAAAAAATAACCACAACTACATTCCAAAATAAATCCTTGAAATACAAAACGTAATTTATAGAAACATAACATAAGCAAAATTTTAATTTAATTTAGTTTGAAAATTAACCTGGCCAAATACAATATATATGGTTGATTAAATTAAATATAAGTAAGCTTTGACTAAATTATTTTTTTTAATTTTTTATTTAAAATAACATCATTTTAAAATTTTAAAAAACAATTATTCAACATGATTTTATTTTATTTATAAAAAAATAAAATAAAATTATTTTAAGTTAACCCGAATTCACGGGACAGACGAGTAACCTCATCTTGAGCAAGCTGTGATATCAAACTGATTCTTTCTTTTATAATGGAAAAGAAAACGATTATATATCTCTGTCTAGACGTGTGGGAATTAATGACCATGCTTGAAAGTCTATAACAGCTCCTGAAGGTGGGAATTTGATACGAGGAAGCTTTTGGAAACGTAAGCCTGTATTTTAAAAATAAATTAATTTTTTATTAAAATTTAATTTAATTTTATATGTTTTGAATTGTTTTGATATGTTGATTTTAAAAATAATTTTAAAAAATAAAAAAATATTATTTTAATACATTTAAAAATAAAAAAAATATTTTAATACATTTAAAAATAAAAAATATTTTAAAAAACAATCATGATTTAAAGCAACTTCAAGTCTGAAACATGACATGATGATGCTCAGCAACATGGGTCTCATATTGCTATAAAATATGTATAGATCAATCTTCATTATATATTAAATTTTGATTTACATAATATCGAAATCATATTATTTCTAGTTTATCCAACATCGTATTTAAAAGAAAATAGAGAAATATTTATGGTTGGTTGTGGTGGAGGAACCAAGTTTTCTTTGTATAAAAGGTGGATTGCTTCCTCTAGAAAAAAGATGAGGAATTGTATTCCTGATAAGGTTTACAAGCTCAAGAATGTTTCGTGTCCAGGGATAAAATGCAAGAATTAGAGTACCTAGAAATCTTTTACAATACTCTTTCTTTCCCTTCCACTCCAATTTGATCATAAAGGTTATTGATTGGATCTAAAATGGCATCTTTGATCTCTCTCTCTCTCTCTCTCTCTTGTAATTCCTCCCATTGAAAATAAATAAAAATGTTTTGTGTTTTTGTATTGGAATTCTAGATTATGGAGTTATGATGATGTGTTGGTGCAAGGCATCACGCAATGCACCGTACTAGGAGTATAAAATTAAAGTTTTTAATGCGGTACATTGCATTAATAAAATATGATTTTTTTTATTAACATGAGTTTTCGAGTCAGCTTGTGTGTATCTCGACTAATCTTATGAATCTTGAAGTTAACAATCATGTAAATCTCTAGTGGTCCTGAGGTTTGTAAAACTCGAACTAGTAATCTCTAAGAAGCAAACTCAAAACCTGATCAATTAAGTTACACCTCTTAAAATTTAATAAATAGAATTTTAATAACAAGCGGAGCTGCATTAACATTCATTAATTTTAAACCTAAAGTTTTTAAAATTACAAAATATCAGCTTTAATTTAAAGCTTTTTACATGGAAAATACATATTTTACCCCCTCAAAAAATTATTAATAATTTATGAACCATTATTATTAGTTTACTTGATTTCAGAAGTACCATAATAGTAAAAAAAAAAAATCCCCTTGTATTTAGATAAACACCACCTAAAAGCTCTTTTTATGTGAAAATCCGCTTGTATTTTTAGGAATCTGAGAAAGTTAATGCAGCCGCCATGTTAACGAATATCTCCTAGCACTCAACGATCCCTTCTCCTTTCTTTCATGGTCACACTTCTCTCCATAGTTGCTGTGCCGGTTCAAAGATTGATACAAAAAAAAAAGGGCCAAGAGTATTAAATTATTAGATTAATCTGTATCAATTATTCTAATTAAAACTACATTTGTTTTGATTTTTAAAAATTTTTAGAGTTCATTGTACTGAGTTTGAATTACATTTAATTAAAAAATTAGTTTAATCAACCATGACCATGTTTCATAGAATTAAAATTGTTACCAATATGCACTTGAGATCTTGGCCTAGTGATGGAAGAGACTTGTTCCTTTCCACTCCACCAGAGTTCAAACCTCTATGTGCACGCCTGTCACCCCCGCGGTGTCTTACATGCTCACTGAGTTTGCAGGATGTTTAGTGGGCCGTGGGATTAGTCGTGGTGCGCGCAAGTTGGCCCAGACACCCACGTAAATAAAAAAAAAAATTTGTTACCAATCCACACCGAGGCTTGTAGCCCAGCGGTAGCAAAGGGTTTCCTTTGTCTCTGCATCCTGGGTTCAAGCCTCAGCGTGTACGCCTGTCACCTCCACGGTGCCTTACATGTTTACTGAGTTTGCATGATATTCAGTGAGCCGTGAAATTAGTCGTGGTGCGCGCAAACTGGCCTGGACACCCACATAAATAAAAAAAAAAATTTGTTACCAATCGGTCCAATCCAACTCAAAACTCAATATAAATCAAACCCTAGATTAGGGGTTTTTAGGATCTACAAGCTGAAGTATACCGAATTTAATATTCTTTCTCTGCCTTAATTTAAAGCTTCATTAAATGCCACTACAGATAGGCAATAGATAAGGCGATAGTGTAGCATATATTTATGAATATCTAGCATGGATCGGAGTGGCTCACTCCATCGTGCCGGCGAAGAAACGCCGATTGAAATATTGACTCTTTGCATCGATTTGGAAAACGAAAACTCAAAATCGATGAAGACATTACTGCTCCATTGCCATGAGCACCATCCATCACTAAAGATTCAATGATCGACTCCACTCCCTTTATTGTATAGTATTTTAGCTTTACTTTTGAAATAAAAGCTCAAATTAATAAGCAGGTTAATTATCTATATTGTACATTAACGTTATAACTTTTTAATAATGTTATTTGAGTTTAATAAATTAATATAACAATACTAATGGATATAAAGAGTTTAGGTTCTTATATTATCATTTTGAGTTTAAATTATCTATCAAATGAAAATTGATTAATAATAATGTAGAAAACTTGCATACCATATAAATATAAAAGTATTTTAAACCTGAAACAATGATATTTTAAATAATTAAAATAATTAATTTTTTTATCAATAAAATAACAATAATAAATTCAATCCTCTTATTTTATATTGGTTATCAAACTTCATTTTAGAACATGTTTGATATTGTGATAATTATTGTTTTTTAAAATAATTTTTATTTAGAAATGTATCAAAATAATATATATTTTTTATTTTTTAAAGTTTATTTTTGATATTAATGTGAAAAAAATATAAAAATTAATAAAAAAATAAACAAATTAACTATTTCACCGACAGCAAATCGTCATTACAAAATACAAATGCAAGTGTGGAAACTAAGGGAGAAAAATACATTCGTCAAGCAATTCCATTAAATAAAGAAGATGTCAAAATCAACCAGAAAGCAACAAGCAAGAATGGGGTCTAGTATTTGGCACCGAAGGGTCACATTTCTGTGGCTTCATAACTAATGAAAACTAACCAGGACCTGAGTGGTGGATGCCATGGCTCCAATTTCTTCACCTCAATTATTTTGCCTCGGAAGAAGGGCCCCGACTCTCTGTGTTTTTTTCCTCTCAGTTGACTCGGATAATACTGCCGTAGATTTTAATTTTAATTTTTCAAGGAAATATAGAGATGCTAAGAACTCGCCACATTAACATCATGCATTGTCTTTTCTTACTGCAATAAAATGTGCGATCCCTTCACATCATATCATTTTGAGTGACCATCTCGATCGTTTGAAGGTTAAGAAAAATCTTCTACTTGATTTTTCGTAGCTTGCAATCTTGCTAAGCATGTGATAACAACCTGCTATTCTAGAATTACTCTTTGATCCAAGGTGTTTTTGTAGTATTTACATCTCCCTCCCATGTCAACCTAATACATGTATTGACAGATCTAATTGATGTTTTTGGACGTTGCTGCCGAAGTTTAAATCCAAAAATATATTAAACATTCTTAATCATCATCCTAACCTCTTAAAGTCAGCATTTTTTTCCATCAAGATCGAAATAGATATAATAATACACGTATAAAAAAATTATATCTTAATTCAATAATTTAAGTTGTTAGATTAAATCTTAAAATATAATTTATATTATTATTTTATATATTTTTTTAAGTGAAAACTTTTTAAACTTGAAATTTATACATGCTCGTACTATTTTGTGCTTAATTTTTATTATATAAATAAAAAAGGCGAGATTCGAACTCGTGATCGTTTAGTCATCAATGCTCCAATACCATATTAAAAAATCATTTTAACCTAATAATAAGTGAATTCTCAAAATATAAAGAAAATATTAAATATAGTTATCAAATCTAGTCCAAATATTTGCTTGAAAAGAAACCTAGTTCATTAGATCATCGCGTGAATTCGACCGAGTTTATCAGGCCATTTATCATGCTAAAGCTCTTTTCGACGAGCCTAGATCGAGCTTCGAGTCAAGCTATTTCCATGTAAACCTATCATGGAAGTACACCAGGAGAAGTAGAGGACACCAATCGACAGCTACAAGTGATAGAATTGCTGTTTGGACAAGATGAAGCCCGTTATTGAGGATACCAATTAGCAGAAGACTCGCTACATAACACAGGCCTGATCTACTGAGAAATGGGTAGAAAAGCCCATGAAAAACAACGAATTGTGTTAGTATGAAGATACCATGCCAGCAGCCTTGTAGTGATGCTAGTCAAATATGAGTACATAATTAGTGAGAGCTGGACAAAGAAGACCAGACACGAGGAGGAATGGGCCTAAATGCTTACTTATCGAGCAAACCTAACATGAAGTGGCTCAGCAGTTAACTTACAAAAGTCCTCAGGATTCTCAAGTATTGTGACAACAGGAAGGAAGGATTCTGATACTGGTGAGTTGCTCTTTGAATTTAGTTATTTTTCCAATCCAATAGTTCACCTGTCACGTTACACGTTACTTGAGTTTGGCTAGATTTGTTTTAAAGTGTGTTTAATATTATAATATATAGTGTTTTTTTGTTTAAAAATATATCAAAATGATTTTTTAAAATTTTTAAAAATTAACATATTAAAATCACAGAAAACACTAAACAAGAGTTAAATAAAAAAAAAAAAGCACTTTCTATTGAAAATTTCACCTGTGTTTTTGAACAAAACATGCAAGCGAGTGGAGAAATAATAAAGGACAATTTGTTGTGCCTCCACATTTAAGAGAAAACCCTATTTTCAACCTAAGAACATGACTCGGAATTAGTTAAAGAAGAGAAAATGTGGCTTGAAAAGGGCAAATCATGCCCCCCATTTCGTGTAATCCCAAATCCTTGCAAGTCTTGCTTTGAATTGGAATTGATTGTTGCCCAACAACCTATCCCGTTGCTATTAAAGAAAAAGTGGACTTCTGATCTAAAACATTTCAAACTTCTTCTTTTTTATAATAGTTTAAATATATTTTTTATATCATTTATCTTATAACAATTCCGGCTCAACCTGCCAGATATTATCCATTTTAGACCTTATTATCCTCACGAATTTATTCTTGATGACAACGTATGGCCCCAAAACGTGTCTGGCAAGTCAGCAATCAACACTACTAATAAGATCAGCTACCAAATCATCACCCGTTGATGTGAAATATTACAATTCACCCCCTTTTAAGAAGCCTGACAATCCCGTCGGCACAACCGAACTGCCAATGAGATCAACTCTAATACCAAATGTAACAACCCGGCCTAACTTGACAAATATTATCCGTTTTAGACCTCATCGTCATCGCGAATTTGTTCTTGGTGACCTCGCATGACCCTAAAATATGTCTAACAAGTCATCAATCAGCACTATTAATAAGATCAGCTACTAAATCCTCATTCATCGATATAAAATATTACATATCTTCTGTTAAATTTTAAACAAATCACTCACCAGCTTGAATGATTTATTTTTTAGATACAAATTGCTTATGATAAAAAATTAGATTAGTGACTTGTTAGCCAGTGTTTAGCTAAGGGGTAGAGATCACAATTTATCATTGAAAAATATTAAATGATCACAAATTAATATTTTTCATGTGTTTGATGATGTGATATGGAGTGTTTTTTCAAAAAACAAATTAAAAATAAATCAAAATGATATATTTATTTATTTTTATATTAGTATATTAAAATCATCAAAAAAAATATTTAAAAATATTAACACAATACTTTTAAGGTGAAAATTAATTTAAAAAACACTTAAAAAAATAAAAATTACTACATTATCAAACAAGTACTTGGGTGAGAGAGAATCAATTGCAAAACCAAGCTACTATGATAAAATAGTAGATTCCACCAAACTAAATTATTGAAGAGAATACAACACCATGACTTTGGTCATTTGTGGTTCAAATCTTCCATGGTGCTATTAAAGAAACTTTGACCGTGGAGAAAAGGAAGAAATTAAAGAAACTTTGACAAAATTGGACGTGGCTTATTTTGCATTCCAAATTTTCAATATCCCTAGCCTGAGCCAAAAAATCAGAAAAAAACTGAAGGACAACCACAACTTCATGGCTCCAAAGTAGGCATAGAAATTCCATGGTTAGCCATGGGGTCGAGGCAGTTCTACAAAGTAAAAACTTGTCCTGGTCAACATCGAGCAACATCATAAATTTCATATAAAAAAAAGTTATGATTTTTTATACAATAAAAAAATAAAAAATAAAAAAAATTACACATAATAATTTTAGAAAGTAAATTGAAGATATTATTGCTCAGTGTTTACCAAAGACTTGGTTGACAACCCTATGATATTGGCCATGCCTAAGAAAATCAATTTTAAATTGATTTGTTGATTTGATAGGGTAATATATGACAAACTCATTAATTATTATTTATTTATTTATTTCAAAACTAGGCTATTTTAACTTTCTAAATATTTCTTATCTTCTCAAATTAATATTGGTTAACTAACTCGATTAAGTTTTGGAGTTACTCAACCACATACTAAATTTAAATAACTATATTATTGCTTCAATCCAAGTCATTTTTTGTTTGATATTGTAATGCATTGTAGTTTTTTAAAATATATTTTACTTAAAATATATTTTTATTTAATATTAGCATATCAAAATTAAAAAAATAAAATATTATTTTAAAATTATTTTAAATTAAACACAATTTAATATAAAAACAAATTCAACTAAGATATAATTTTAATATTATAGTGGTAATTATTTTTCAAAGTATTTTTTATTTGAAAATACATCAAAATAATATTTTTTTTATTTTTTAAATTTATTTTTAATATTAATTCATTAAAATATTCTAGAAATATAAAAAATAATTTTAAATAAATAATAAATAATTGTTTACCGAGTAGCATTAAGGCCGCGTTCCTGTAAGCTACCTTACTCAACCCAAATAGATGTCTATTTAAAATTTTAAAGAGAGAAACTAATAATAAGAAAAAGGAATAAATACGATGTGGGCCCCAATATTCAATTTTATACAGTGAAGGTGGGCCCATATCAAGAAAAAGAGTGCACAAAGCCACTCGTTTCTTCAATCGCGTTAAATGCAATCTCTTAAAAATTGCATGAGAAAGTATGAATTATCCATTAGTCAAGTATTACATTCCAGTCTGAGTTCTCAATTTCGACTTCCATCTACTTGCTTCTAGATACTTCACCCTAAAAATAAAAAAAATTATATACACAAGTTTTTTAATATATTTTTATAATTAAAAAAATTCTAAATAAAAATTAAAAACTTTATACATATATATAATCAAATGAATTAAAAATTATATGTGTTAATAAATGAAAATAAAGCTATGCATGGTAACTAAAAATAAAATTAAAAAAATCGAGAAACAGGTATAGATCGAAATATTTAATCTCGTAAGATGAGACATTTACTAGTTGTATTTGTTCAATTTTTTTATTAAAATAATTAATTTATTTAATCAAACGATAATATAAATAGACACATATATTATAATGATTGAATAAATAAAAGGAAAAAAAATACTATGCAGTGTTATCCATTTTGTTAGAGCCCATGTAGGCTCACGCAGCTTAGCCCTTTTTTTGTTTTTATATTCAGGGTGGATGACATGTTATTTTCTTTTCTTTTTTTTGAAAAAAGAGTTAGACGACATGTTATCTATATTGTCCAATTTTCAGCCACTATGGTGGTAAAAAAAAAAATAGTATTTTTTTTTACCTAAAAACTGAATTTCAACCTAGTTTTTACTCTAATCACTTAGAAAACACCATACGCAACTTGATAAACTCACTCACAACTTCAAAAAACCCAAAAAATTGTTTTATAACTCAAAATTAACTCGAAATAAAAAATCTTCCCATGATCAAATCTATTTTTCTTGGCAATTTCAAGGTAAGAAAAAACTTTAATGTGAGCTTTCCTCATCAAAAGGAACAATTTGACACCAATTTTAATTATTTTGGTGGCTAGAAATTGTTGGCAACGAAAAATTTCTCTCTCTAGCGCCAGATTCATGAGGTTTTATCTCACCTCTCTCACATCAAAGGCTAAAATATAAGGAAAATATAGTTTTAGACCAAAATTGATTTTTTTCTTTAATTTTAGAAACCAAAAGGAATATTTATAATATGTAAAGTATAGGAGTTGTAATAAACATATTGCACAAACTTTTAAGGCCACCTATTACTAGCATGTTTTTTTATTTTGGTCTCTCATCTTTTAATTCTATCATAATATATTTTGCATAGTAAATTCTCCACACGTTTTAGTGTTTTAGTTAACTAACTCTTTTAAAAATATAACGTATTTACAATTTTCATCTAGATTAGTATTAAAAGTTGCTGTCTTGTGTTTTGAAGCATTTTAAAAATGTAATTGAAATGAAAAACAATCTACTTAACTTGTTTTACTGTTTTTTAATGGTATTGATATCATGATATTAAAAATAATAATTTTTTATATCTATTTTTAAAATAAAAAATATTTTTAAAAAACACTTTATATTACAATATCAAACACACACCGGATATATATTGAAGTTAAAGATCATAATTTTTTTTATTCAATTAAGAGGAGTATCTTTAGTAAGTTTGCATTTTGATCGGAACTAGTTTTTTTTTCCTCAAACGATTAGAGTGCATCGTTTACATTGATTTCATATTTCTTTATATTTTGAACGTTATTAGAAGCATCATCGATGAACGTGAATTCATATCAATGTCTAAGTTTAAATGATCGTTTTTGGACTAACATGTAATATTATATCTTTTAATTCCCATCACTCATTTTCATCTACGCAGAATTCTTGAATCTTGATCACCTTTGACAATTAGACTTACCTATTCTTGTCTCATTGCATCCATTGATTTTCATACTTGTTGGAAAAATATTTTGAAGGTGTATTTTTTATACCTAATTATAATTTAAATATTTTGAAATGACCGGCGTTGTAGAAATATACTAAATAATAACATGCAAAAATATAAAACTTGGCTTGATCTATTTTATAGTTCTCTCATCTAGATATAAATTTACCCATTAAGTATTTGAGTTAGATCAAATCAACTATTTAGATAATTTAATATCAAACCCGACCTTGAATTATTAGATTAGGCTCTATTTGACATTGTGTTTTAAAATTGTTTTTAAAAAAAATTAATTTTTTTTACTTTAAATTAATATGTTTTTTATGTTTTCAGATTATTTTGATGTGCTGATGTCAAAAATAATTTTTAAAAAATAAAATATAAATATTATTTTAATATATTTTAAAATACAAAATACTTAAAAAAAATTACAACTATATTTTCAAATACGCTTATATAATCAACCCACTAAGTCGGATGATATTTAATTTAATAATTATAATAATTGACTTTTATAATTTTAGAGAAGTCATGCGTCACTCCCATCTCTTTTAGAACCCCTCCATCATCTATAAAGCAAAGTCAACAAATCCTTTAAACTATAGAATTACTCTCTGGATTAAAGGTCATTATGTTTAAATCCAAGCATAAATCATCCATCTCTAATGAAAAAAAAGAAAGATTTTCATGTAAAAGAAGAAAGATTATCATGTCAATGAAGAGTTGTGGCCACGCACTCCAAATCCAATTGGTGTAGGAGAAGAACTTTTGGACACATTTGTTTTTTTCGTAGCAAGTACTCTAGACACAAGTTGATAGTACCTAGTGATAGTTTAATAGTTTTGTTTTTAGATATTTGTTAAGATTGTGTTTATTTTAAAAATATATGCAGATATTTTTTATATTTATTAATAATTTTTATACATTGATTTTAAAAACTATAATAAATTATTTTGATGATTTTTAAATAAAAAATATTTTAAAAAATAATTCTATATCACAACAACAAACATACAAGCCTTATTTAACATCCATGTATAATATGATTAGATATATTTTAGAGTGATCATAATTTTAAAAATTATTTCATTTTTAATTCTTAAATATTTTTTTAAATAATTGTAATAAAAAATTTAATTAAAAAAAATTTTAATTTATAATTTTTTAAAATTATAATCACTACAACATTAAATACATACATCTAGTGGATTATTTTTTAAAATAGATTTATTTGAAAATGTTGTTGCGATTGTTTTCAAAGTACTTTTTACTTAGAAATATATTAAAATAATATTTTTTTATTTTTTAAAATTAATTTTAAAATCAATACTTCAAAATAATTTAAAAACATCAAAAAAATTAATTTAAAATAAAAAAATAAAAAATTTTAATTTTTTTCAAAAATATTTTTAAAATATAAAAACAAATAAAATCACCAAACAAGTGATGGATTATCTTAAACAACAAAGAATCAAGAAACCAGTCAACCACACCACCCAATATGAAAAGCCAAAACACCACCCATTTCGATAAATAGAAAAGGTCAAACTATATTCCAACCCTTCTTAGATTTTGTAGATTTTTTATTTGGTCCTTACAATATCAGCATACAAGCATCAAAAAATTGTACGATGGTCATTTGCTGCTGCTGCTGCTGTATACAAAATGGCAACTACCTTGTTATTGATTTTAAAATGTTTTTTTTTTTAAATAATGTTGAGGTTGTCAGAGATTTAATATTATTTCATGCATGAGATTTTAAATGTAAAAGAAAAGATTGAAAAAAGAAGAAGCATTCCACAATTAGCTATTTGCCATCATTTATGGACTTTAATGTTTCATTTCTATTTTCAGAAATCATAAACAAGATACATTTTTGTTTTGTTTCTGTTTGTGGTTTTATATATAAATGAAAATTGGCAATTTATTTTTTAAACCTAAAAAGAATATATTTATCCTTAATTGTTTTATTGTTATATTAGTAGTCAGCAGTAAACTTCAAATGAGGGATGACTTTGACCATCTTGGTAGCGAGAATGAATTTAAAAATTATAGACCGAGGCTGAAAAGGTGAGATTAGAAGTTAGATGGATAGGTAATTTAAAGTGGAATAATATTTTAGAATTAGATGAAATTAGATGAAATTAAATGATATAAAAACTAAAAATATTGGTAAATTTAGATATTTTTTGGGATAAGAATCGAGATGCCTAGCATAAAGTTGGGCTCAACAAGTGCATGGAATATAAATGTGGCCAACAACCTTGTTAGTTGAATTAATTGACATAGTACTATGACAAAATTGATAATCTTTAATTATCTAGTAGATGGTCAGTGGTAAAAGTTTGGAATCAAGAAATTTGTTTTCCCTGTAATTGCTAATATGATAGCCACTAAAAGCTTTCATGGTTGTTAACTTTAGAACCCATGAGATTAGTCGAGGTACGCGCAAATTGATCCGAACATCCATTTTAATAAAAAAAATTTGATAATCCTCAAGATTGATTAAAATTAATTAAGTTCGAGTATAAGTTGAGATTATCACGTCAAAAAATTGATGTGAATAATAAAATAATAACCAGAAAAGGATGATATATATTATAAATACAAGGCTATTAAACTTAATTTAATCGTATTATTTGTGAGTATAGTGGATGCTACTTTTAATAATGAGAATTTAAGTGTTCAAATTAAATAAAATTTCTTAATTTCATTGTTTAAAAAATCAATTTAAATAAAAAATAAAAATAAAAAAAACAAAAACAAAAACAATATCAAAACAAAACCCTCTCCAAAAACCATGGAGTGACATTGAAAAGGTAACTCGTGAGTACCGAATTGAAACATTCTAAGACTACAGGAACTGAACATTACTTTACCACCCATTAATAAAAGTATAAAACTTGGAAAACAAAAGGAAGAGAGAGAGACAGAGATAAAAACTTCACCTCCCCTTCCTCCCTCTCATACACACAATCCAAAAAAAAAGCCCACAATTTGTGAATCAATCTAAAACAATTCCAATCTCTCTTTTTCTTCGATTTCAAAAAATCAAAAAGTAGTCTCTAGTATCATCTGACAAATACCAAATTTTATTATTATTATCACCTCAAAATCAAATAAAAAGATTTAAGAAAAGACAATATGAAAGAAGCAATTAGAGAGAGAAACACAACAATAGTATCCCTTGTTCAATCATTAAATCAAACCTTAAAACAATCTTCTCACCATTATTTTTTGTTACTACTTTATCACCATTTTCAACAACACAAAAAACAACAATCTTTATTATTAATCTTTATTATTAATTGCTCTTTTATTCTCTCATCAAATCTAAATCTTACCCTCACATCAAAATCACAAAACTCACCACAAACAAAAACATCATCACCACCATTGATTCTTCTCCTGGAGAGAGAGACTTTACCTAAAAATTCTTCTTTTAGAGAGAGAAAGCTTGAAGCTTTATCCATGAATCAATCTGTCAAGTTTTATTTTTTGGGATTTCGTTAAGTTTAAATTGGCGGGTTTGGATCTATTCATTGATTTCTGAAGTGGGTTTGTTTTAAAAGTTGGTATTTCTGTTAAAGTTGGAAGCTTTTTGGTGATCTTGACTAATGGAGGAAGCTGGTGGTGGTGGTGGTGTGGAGGTGGAAGCGAAGAAGAAGACACCAGGAGAAGGAGAAAGTAAGTCCAAGAGGAAAATGAAATCTGCTTCCCAGCTTGAGATTTTGGAGAAAACTTATTCAGGTTTGTTTGTTTCAAGTTCTGAACTTTTGCATTTTTTTGTTTATGGTTTTGTTGTAAATTTGTGATTTTAACTGTTTTTTCGGAGAAATTATGATTTTTTGGAAGCTAAAATGTTGTGGTAGTTTGTAAAATGTCGAGCTTTTTAATGGGGCTTGTGCAATTTGTTTCATTTGTGCTGCTTTTTTAGACTAAATTTATGTTTTTCTTTTGTTCATTTGTGCAGGTTGGGTTTGCTTTATTTATTTATTTATTATTATGATTTTGTACAAAATTGTTTTCTGTAACTATTTTTGGTGGTTTATTTTGATTTTGGAAGCTGAAATGTAAAGCTTGTTTGTGAAATGCTAAGTTTTGTACCTAATTTGCTTTGTTATTTTTGCAGAATTTGTTTATATATAGTAATGGTGTGTTGTTATTATTCTTAATATATGTTTTTTTTTAATTATTAATTTTGTTGCTAAATTTGTGGTTTTCTTATTAGCGGATACATACCCATCAGAAGCAGTAAGGGCTGAGCTTTCAGTGCAATTAGGACTGTCTGATCGGCAGTTGCAGATGTGGTTCTGCCATAGGCGTTTGAAGGACAGGAAGGCACCTTTGGTGAAGCGCCCACGTAAGGAGTCACCATCACCGGCAGGGATGCCAGGTGGAGGGGAAATGGGAGTGGTGGCTGAGGTAGGAAATGAACACGGGTCAGGGTCAAGTCCATTTGTGCTTGGTGTGGATCAACGGCGAGCAGTTGGAAGGCCCACTGGGGTGGCTGTTCCAAGAATTAGTGCTGATGTGCAAGCAATGAAGAGGTATTATGAGCCACAGCAGTCTATTGCGGAGCTTAGAGCGATAGCATTTGTGGAAGCACAGTTGGGGGAGCCTCTGAGAGAGGATGGTCCGATTCTTGGGATGGAGTTTGACCCCTTGCCACCGGATGCATTTGGTGCACCTATAGGTACTGTTGGTTTCGAGTTTTGTTGTCTGCATTCTGCACCTTTTTATTCTATGATCACATGTTGAAATTTGAAGCCATGCAAGAAATTTATCAAATCACCTGAATGTGCTTTAATCAACAACATTGTAGATTGTTTTCCTTGGATTAGTATTTTTGGTTTGCACATGATATGTGATTATTGAATTTGAGCCTATTAGATAACTCTAATCAAATTATGATTATTTGTGAGATATATTGGCACTGAAGAAATTATCAGTATAGTAGAACATGTTAGAAATGGTTGTGATTTTTGGAGTATGAATGCATGAAATCTTAATCTGCTAGAAGTGTTCATTAGAGATGATGGTGGAAGTGGTTGTATAAAAAATATTGGATTGTTTTTTTTGAAATTAAAAGGTTAACAGACAATTCCACAAGGCCATGCTTTTAATATTTTTTTTTTGGTTTCTTTCATTGGTTTGGTATGTTGGATTTTTATTTTATTTTATTTTATTTATTAATGCACTTCATGTCAGGAATGTGTCTATTAGTGGCAGAAGTGATGTTGCCAAAGCTTAGACAGATCTTTTCTATAAAATTTTGAATAAATAAGGGTATGTTGAGATCGACATGCTTTAGTAAATTTAACTTTGAAACCTTTGTTTGGGCCTATAGTTTTCGTTACCTTTTTCTTCCATCTTCCACAGATTTGGCTAGTCCCAGGTCAGTGATTTTCTCACAAGATAGTAGAGGAATTTCAGAGTTGGTACTTTTCAGGGTGTCTTTGATTGGAGAATGAAAGGTTCTTGTGAAACTTTTTATTGCCGAGTTGTGAGTTAAAGGCATTTGATATGAAAAAAAGGAAGAAAAAAACATGTCTTTTGCAATCTGAAAATGAAAATAATAATAATAAAAAAGACAGAAAAGAATGCATATGTACTGCACAAGCTCAAGATCCAAGTGTCATAGCCCATGGGCACAGAGAATAGCTTGATGATCCAAACTTCCCTCAGTTGCTCCCCTACATCTTTCTTTTACCTGTTCCAATATGTAGTCATCTTGGGAAGGGCAATGGAGAAAATATTTATCAGGCTTCTTATTGAGAGAATGTAGGTGGTTAAGGTGACATTTTTCAGTGCTTTAGCTAGGACTTGTAGGGTTGTTTCCATGAAAAGAGGGAAGACTTCTCAAAGAATGATGTTTTGCTACCTGCAGCAGATTTTTGTTCTGAGTTGATGTCATGCATGCTTCTAGTCACAAGATTGTTTAATTTCCTGGACTTATGAGTAAGAGATGTAATTTCTATGAATTTAGGGATCAACTATCTAGAGTGAACACTTTCAGAAATGTAGGTCATGCCAGCTTTTTGGGATATATAGTATGTGAAATGTTATTTAAGTGTTAAGTTCACCTCTTTAGTGCATCCAGTTTTGATCTTTCTTCTTTTTTTGCAATGAACATTAATCATGCTACCTTGTAGCTCAAACTTGAAGTTACTTGCTGTGGTTTTTTGCTGCTTTATGTACCACTATTTGAGAATACTAGGTTTGAGCATCTGATGAGCTTTTTATATGGTTCTAGGATCAGCAACAACAGGGCAGCAGAAACAACATGTAAGGATTTTTGAGGCCAACCTATACGAGCGGCCTGATGTAAAACCCATCAAGGTGAAGATGCCCATCCTTTTACTCACTGAAAATTAAAACTAGTTGTCTCCCATTATTGTTTTTTTTCCCTGGCTTTTGCGATACTTTTCATGACTTGGTTTCTTTTGTTTTGATGTTTATCTGTTGGTAATGTCTTTTACTTTTGGTGAATTGTGGAATTTATATACTGTCCCCTTTAGGCTCTTGAATTTTGATGGCCAATAAATATGTTCTTCTGTGTTGTTTTTCAGAGTACTACAAGGACTCTGCATGAATACCAATTCCTTCCACAGCAGCCAACTGTTAGAGCAGAGGCATATGAAAGAGCTGCCCCCTCATGCCAGTATGGCTCACCTGCTGATGTTCATAATGTGAAGACTGAATCAATATCTGCCACCCTACCGTTCATGCATGCAAACGAACAAGTGTCCTCTGGATATGGTTTATCAAATCAAGTGCCCAGTCTAAGTCTTATGCCACAAGAAAGCAGGCAGGGCCATCTCTTGCCATCCACTACAGGAGAGTACGAAACTGTAATACAAAAATGCTCCTTTACAAATATTGGTATGGATGCACAATCTGGTGCTCACCTGGTTACTGCATTGGACAATCCTTATATGTCATCTGACAGGAGAGTAACCCATGATGAGGATGCTTTGCGAATGCAGAGGAAACGCAAGGTATAAAGTGAAGCATTTCATAAGTTTTGAACTGTAGACTGGTAAACAATGCACTTTATTGACTTTTTGCAGAGTGAGGAGGCAAGAATAGCCCGTGAAGTTGAAGCCCATGAAAAAAGGATTCGAAAAGAGCTTGAAAAGCAAGATATTCTAAGGCGAAAGGTCTGGGTCTCATACAAGAGTTTCCTTTTTAAAATCTGTAATTTCATACTGATAGTGTTATGTAACTTGTATTGTCCATTCAGAGAGAAGAGCAAATGAGGAAAGAAATGGAAAAGCATGACCGTGAGAGGCGGAAGGAAGAAGAGAGGTTATTGCGTGAAAAGCAGCGAGAGGTGGAGAGATACCAGAGGGAGCAAAAGCGTGAACTGGAGCGTCGGGAAAAGTTCTTGCAGAAGGAGTCTATCAGAGTAGGTTCAAAAACCCTATTTAAGACTGTCCTGTTACGTTTGCCTGTGAGGAAAAATTGTCACTTTTGTTCATTTATGCACCCAGGTTGAGAAAATGAGACAAAAAGAAGAATTGCGTAGAGAAAAGGAGGCAGCAAGGCAAAAAGCTGCTACTGAGAGGGCAATTGCACGGAGGATGGCGAAAGAGTCAATGGAGCTCATTGATGATGAACGCTTGGAACTCATGGAGATGGCTGCCTCCAGCAAGGGATTGCCTTCGATTATTCCTCTGGACTTTGAAACTTTGCAAAATCTAGATTTATTTCGAGGTTGGTAATGTTGGATTTAATCAAACATGTATTTGCTATTCTCATGCAAAATATTGATTCAGAGCCTTGGAAGATTTTATTGCTGCACATTTTTTTTTTTATGTATATATATATATATATCTATATATATTAAAAGGCACATGCATTTGTTTTGATTTATTGTGGGTCAATTTTCATTCCACTTGCAGCTTAACTTTTTATATTGCTTTTCAGATAAGCTGACTGAGTTCCCTCCCAAATCTATGCTATTAAAGAGGCCTTTTCTTATTCAACCTTGGAAAGATTCTGAGGAGAATGTAGGAAATCTTCTTATGGTGAGTTTCTGTAGTTTTTCCTAGTTGTTGTCCCGCTCTGCTTATCTTGGAAAGATGGGAACAGTTGAGACTGGAATGCAATGAAAGACTTTCTTCAGTACAAGATCACAAATCTTCTTTATACACTTTCGTATTGTTCATGATGCATAATCTCATCTCATATTTTCCATAACTCTATGGAATGTGCTGGCTGCTCTATAGGGAACAGAAGGAAATCAGAAACTTCAGCTTTTCCTTGAGGCATATTTTAATGTTGTGTTATGCTTTTGTTTCAGATATTGATCCTCTGCCTGTCATTTATATTTTGGTTCGAGTAGGCACAGAAATCATTTTCTTTCTATTGTTATGCTTTTGTTTTTTTGCTGCTTCTTTGAGGATAAGCATGATTTTCTCTTTCAATGTTTTCCTATGTCGTTGTATTTTGGTTCAAGGAGGCACAATAAACATTTTTTTGCCACATTTTATTTCTCCTGTATATCTGTAAATCATTTATGATTAATGGGGTACGATGAGTTTTCAAGTAATTGTTTTGAAAATACCATTTGATTTATTAATGCCTGAGTTAATAAATGTGTGGTGGGTGGTGTTAATGAATTAAAAAAAAGGAGATAGAATGAGTTTTCATTATATGTTAATATCTTTTTTTTTTTAAATCTTATTATCAATACATTGTTTATTTCATCTCCCTCAACACAGAGCCCATCTTTTGAACAGAAAATCTCACCTCTTCTATATATAGTTGAACCCTGATTGTATTGTTTCTTCTGGGTGTTACTGCTATGCTTTCCTTTTTTAACCTAGAATATCCATGCCACTTTTTTCAATAAATTCCACTATAGAGTACATGTTCATTTATTTTGGACAGGAGTTTATTTCTTGGCAGGAAATGCAGCATTCCACAAGATTTAGAATTCCTTATGCATAGGCATATCTTTTTTTTTAAGCATTTGAAGTAAACTGTAAATTTATAGGTTTGGAGGTTCTTAATCACATTTGCGGATGTTCTTGGGATATGGCCATTCACTTTGGATGAGTTTGTCCAAGCTTTTCATGATTATGTAAGTATCCGTGGCATATGATGTAGGGTTATCTTACTTTTTGTGGAATTCAGATGTGTTTCCTGCTCCCTGTACTTTCAGGATTCAAGGCTATTGAGTGAAGTACATGTTGTCCTATTAAAATCCATCATTAAAGACATTGAAGATGTTGCTAGGACACCTGCAACTGGGTTGGGGCCAAATCAAAACGGTGCAGCTAATCCTGGTGGTGGACATCCTCAGATTGTCGAAGGGGTAGGTCTTCTTTGTTGCCTGTTTCAGTGGCAATTTGATCTCCTCACTTATGTTCCTTGTTTCCATACTAAACTATTTTGGGCTTCTATGTCAGGCGTATGCATGGGGTTTTGATTTACGTAGCTGGCAGCGACACTTAAATCCATTAACTTGGCCTGAAATTTTGCGGCAATTCGGTCTTTCTGCAGGTTTTGGGCCACAACTGAAGAAAAGGAATGTTGATCAGGCATATCTCCGAGATGATAATGAGGTGGTTGCCTTTTTCTTTGGGTCATCTTTTTTTTTTTTTTGCAGTAACTGTTCTCCTATAGTTGCTCATGTTCCAGGTTTTGTTATTCATTGTGGATGGGTTATGCAAGCTATGAAAGCTTGGACTGTTTTCCAAGTTTGATTGTTGCTTTACTCTAAAGACGAGCATTTATCATAGATTTGTACAGCATATATCAGATTTTTTGTTGTCTAGAATGCTGTAGTCCTTGTAGGGTGACTTATTTACCAAACAGCTTATACTAAGGATTACTTCTGCTTCAGCATTTGTTATATTGTGAAACCGGTGTATCTTATTGTTTGTTCCATTGGTCCTTAAGGTTTCTATTTTTCAATATGGGGGCATACATACTGGTACTCGACCTTATTTTCATTTCTGTTTTGTTTTAAAATTCTCTCCAGTTTGTGGTTGGTTAGCTCTACTTCTGTTGTTTGACATGTTGGTCAAATATATTTGCTTGACCACAGGAGATCCGGCATCTGATAGTTTGAGATGTGCTGTCACTTTTGATTGACATGAGAATTGTCTGATAAATGTAAAAATAATGTAGCTTGTGCTATTGATTTTTTATGCTGCACGTGCATGGTGGCATGGTTGCCTGTCCGAATGAGTTCCAGTTTTTAGGCCAAGTTTGAGGAATTTCAATTTATCTACTTAGGAAGCTTGGAGGAAAACAATCTCATAATGATTCAGATTGCTAAGAAGTTCTATATTCTGCTTTCCTGAAGTCGCATGTTGTCAAAATAAAAAAGAAAAAAACATGTCTAATAATTGTGCAGAAAATTTCTTACAATAATACTTAGAGATATTGCATGCATTTCAGGGCATGCACTTCTCACTCCTATTGTTATTTTTTTTAACTTTGGTTTTCCTCATAGTTTTTTTTTTTTTTTATCCTTTGTCATTAAAATTCAGGGTAATGATGGTGAAGATGTAATTACTAATTTACGGAATGGAGCAGCTGTTGAAAATGCTGTTTCCATTATGCAAGAAAGGGGATTTTCTAATCCACGCAGATCTAGGCATCGCTTAACTCCTGGTACTGTTAAATTTGCAGCATTTCATGTTCTCTCTCTTGAGGGGAGCAAGGGTTTGACCATATTAGAAGTAGCAGACAAGATTCAGGTACTTTTATAATGGCAACTCTTTATATTCTTCCCTCCATTGCATAAAGTTGCCTTATCTATTCACTTTCCTTTTTTTTGTTTTTTATGTTTGGTAAGAAATCTGGGCTGAGGGATCTTACAACAAGCAAGACACCTGAAGCGTCAATTGCTGCTGCTTTGTCAAGGGATTCTAAACTTTTTGAGAGGACGGCTCCTTCAACATATTGTATACGTCCTGCATACAGGAAGGACCCAGCTGATACTGATACAATACTTTCTGCTGCCAGAGAAAGAATTAGGACATTTAAAAGTGGTATTGTAGACGGAGAAGATGCTGATGATGCTGAAAGAGATGAAGATTCTGAAAGTGATGTGGCAGATGATCATGAGATTGATGATTTAGGTACTGGTTTGAACTCTAAGAAAGTGGCTCATGATTCTCCTGAAACTAATGAATTTAATGGGAAAACAGTCTTGGGGAATGGAAAGGAGAGTGGTGGTCTCAAAACTCCACAAGTCCGCCTTGAGAAAGTCAGAGCGGGTTTGACTTCCCTACATTCTGAAGGCACTAATGAGTTAAAGGGTGCTGGTTCTTCAATAGATGAATCTGTAGATGTTGCTGAAATCCACACCATTCCTAATCAAGATGTTGATATTGATGAAAACAACCTGGGTGAGCCATGGGTTCAAGGACTTGTAGAAGGGGAATACTCTGATCTGAGTGTTGAGGAGCGTCTTAATGCGCTTGTTGCGTTGATTGGTGTGGCAATTGAAGGAAACTCCATCCGTGTTGCTCTTGAGGTATAATTTCCTTTTGTTTCTAATGAAATCTTAAAAAAATGCTATATGCTTGTCTCTAATCTCAGATGAGACTTGTTCAGGAACGCTTAGAAGGAGCAAATGCTCTAAAGAAGCAAATGTGGGCAGAAGCACAACTTGATAAACGTCGTATGAAGGAAGAGTTTGTCACAAGGACACAATATTCATCATTTACAGGGAACAAGATGGAACCTAACCAAACAATTTCTGCCACAGAGGGTAGACAAAGCCCAATGGTAAATGTCGATGACAGAAGTAATGGGATGCCTGTGAATGTATCTGTTCAGCAAGAACAGTTAAGTGACCAGCAGAGTGACATGAATTATCTAAATAATATGCCATTTGAAGGAAACATGCAAATGCAAGATTTATCTGCCGGTCCAGATAATCTGACATATCAGCAAGCAGGACATATTGCTGAAAAATCACGTTCACAGTTAAAATCTGTTATTGGTCACAGGGCAGAAGAGATGTATGTATATAGATCATTGCCCCTTGGTCAGGATCGCAGGCGTAATCGATACTGGCAGTTCACCACATCTGCTTCCCGCAATGATCCTGGCTGTGGCAGGATCTTCGTTGAGTTACATGATGGTCGCTGGAGGCTTATTGACTATGAAGAGGTATTTTACGCTTTGAACCCATATGCTTCACAAGTCTCTATGTACAAGTCAGACCACTTGTGCACACTTATGCATGGTGTTGATTTTACCATGTATGTGGAACATATAACTTCCCTGTTCAAGTTCATTTTAAACTTTTTTCACCATGAAACAATGGCTAGTGCTCTATAAGTTCTCTGCCTACAAATGCATTTTTCATTTTTCTTTTGTTTGTTTTCATCATTTTTATGATATTCATGCAGGGTTTTGATACTCTGCTGTCATCTTTGGATGTACGTGGGGTTAGGGAATCCCATTTGCATGCAATGCTGCAAAAGATTGAGGTGCCTTTCAAGGAAACTATCAAGAGGAGAAGGCTATGTGCTAACATCGAAGGACAAAGCAAAGATCCAATCAAAGCTGAAGCTGTTGAAATGGCTGCTGGCCCTGAATCTGGCACTGGTATGGATAGTCCACACAGCACTGTGTGTGTTCCAGATTCTGATATGTCTGAGACGTCAACATCTTTCACAATTGAGCTCGGAAGGAATGAAATTGAAAAAAATCACACCTTGAAGAGATTTCAAGATTTTGAGAAGTGGATGTGGAAAGAATGCTTCAAGTCTTCAGTCTTGTGTGCCATGAAGTATGAGAAGAAAAGATGCACCCAACTGCTTGGTGTTTGTGATTACTGCCACGACACTTACTTATTTGAAGACAACCATTGTCCTTCTTGCCACAAGACGCACCCCTCTCAGACTGGCTTGAATTTTTCTGAGCATGTGGCTCATTGTGAAAGGAAGCTAAAGATGGACCCTGACAGTGCTTTGTGTAGCTTATCTTTTCCACCGAGGATCAGATTGTTAAAATCACTACTAGCTTTGATAGAGGCAAGTGCCCTCAATGTTATGGTTTGAATTAGACATATCCTCCTTGCTACATATCAATATAATGGTTCGAAGCGTGGCAAGAAAGTCTACAGTTTTAAATAACAGCCATTATTTACAGAATCGGAGCACCTCGTAATAGTTATAGTTATTCAGTGTTATAATACCATTATTGGTGATCCTTGACCGCAACCACTATAGCAATCAAAACCCGCAATTTAAAACTATGACTAAAACCTGCAATTTAAAACTATGAGTATGTCACCTCTTTATTATTGCTTTCTTAAATTATGTGTGCTTTGGGTTGGCAGGTTTCGGTTCTGCCAGAAGCTCTCCAAGCTGTTTGGACCAATGGCTACCGGAAATCTTGGGGTATGAAGCTGCAGTCCTCATCATGTGTTGACGACCTACTTCAGGTTTATGTTTGGCCTTGTTTGTGGCATGAATTTTTGTGTTCTCCTGTGTACTTGGATTATGAAGACATGAACCTAGGATATTGGAACTACTGCTTAGCATTTGAGATGATACTTGCATCCTATGATGATGATTATGTTTTCATGTTGAAATAAGTGCAACTGGCCAATAGACAATAGAGGAACACCCCCCCTCCCTGTATTTACTGAAAATTTTCTTGTCAAATGATGAGTGTAACACTCATTCATGGCGGCAGATTTAATAGCAATGATAGTGGTAGTCCAGAAATATTCACAGCAAAAATAAATGCCTACTTATAACTATATGCTCTTTAATATTCAGTTCCAGAATACCGTTGATGGATTGGTTATATCGTCATCTTGCTAAATCTTAGTGAGTGCATGATTGGGTCCATGGAATGTATCATGAAAAGCGTGGAAAAGTAAATTGCATTATCTGGACAGGTGCAAGAGTTTGAAATTTATTTCATGCTTCCAGGGACTCTAGTATTGGTATCAATTTGTTGGATAAGCTCTGTATCTAACATCAAAATGAGGGTGAAATTTGAATGTTGATTCATTATCTGTTCACATGTTGAGTGGAAGTTAATTGAAATCACTGTGTTTATTGTATTTAGAGTATTTCTAATCTACTTCCGTTAACATGTAATGCTACAACACTACATTCACTTGGTGATTTTTTACTTTTTACCATTTGTGTATTTTTTTGACAAAATGTTATACTGAGCTAATTGCTTCTTTCGCCCTTTCTAGTCTCCTCGTTAAAATTAATTTGGAGAACATATTAAGATGCAAATGTACATTTCTCTTCCTCAGATTCTGACACTGTTGGAGGTTGGCATGAAGAGGGATTATTTGTCCTCGAACTATGAAACCAGCAGTGAACTTTTTGGCTCATCTGACCCATCTGGATGTGCTGCTCATGATTCTTTCAATACAGGAACTGCTCCTGTTCTTCCATGGTTACCACAAACAACAGCTGCTGTAGCTCTAAGGGTCATTGAATTTGATGCATCCATCTCATACATGCTGCATCAGAAACTGGAGTCTCAGAAGGACAGGAGCGCTGGGAACTTTATTGTGAGTAGCCCACCATTTCAGAAGTTTTGTGCTTTGATGATATGATAAAGAAAAACCATTTGCATGTTTCATTAGTTTGTTATTTGAGAAAAAAAGAAAGAAAGAGCATATGCCTTTTTTAGCTATAGACTGATGTCATGAAGTCATGCTTCCAATGAGTTGTCTCTTGGTCATTAAATGTGCATCTTGAAGTAGAAAGAAACATGAGATTAGCAACACTAATACTAAAAGCAAGGGATGTAGGTCTGAAGCTTTTAGAAAGCTTTTGGTTACTGTCTTGAGATAGAAGAAACCATGTATGGGATATTGTCTCTGTCTTCGCCCCTCCAATCAAACATGTTTCTATACTTTCTGTATCTGTCCTGTCCCGGAACACTAACCAAACACAACATTAAATTCTCTTGAAGCAACATAGTTAATTAGTTTCAGATGTAAAACAAGGCACAAAAATGATGGGCAGAGAACCACTATTAATTATCCCTTGTTGTAAAAAGCTTAGAGGAAAGTGGTAATTATGACATTTCATTCTAGCCTATAGAGGGTGTTTAAGATGGAACTCTACTGGATTTTGGGAAGGTGTGTTCTTCTGCAATGAACTTTTACACCTATGCTGGCCCAGAACATAAATCTCTCATTTGAAAATTCTAAGTTCACTAGTATTATATTCCCGACTCTTTTTCTTACTTTTTATTAGAAGCTGCCATCCAAGTATGCTGTCATGAAGAACACCCCAGATAATGAAACCACTGAAATCCCGCATCGAGCTGGGTTACTTCAAGAAGATGATTGGGTTGATGTAGGGATTGGGTTAGCTGGGTTGGGCCGTGAACAAGGGATCCGGGGCAGGGGTCGAGGTCGCACTCGTGTTGGGAGATCACAAACAAGGATTATTGGTTCCAGATCTGAATCCAGCAAGAGAAGTGCTTCCAGAAGTAGTAACAGATTAGAGAAGGTATTGTCGTGGACGGGACGACCTCGTGGCCGTGGAGGGCGTAAAAGTGGACGTCGCAGCATTAGAAGTAGGCAAAAAGCAGTCAAGAAAGCGGCTGAGATCATTCCTGAGAGAAAGATCCCCAAAGAAAATCTGTATGAACAGTCGAGAAGACGCTTGGGAAGGCATGTGCGGAATGGTGATGAAACAAGGTTCCACACGGAGGATGCTGAAAATGCCAGCAGCTCTGAAAGATCCGAGTACAATGATGAAAATGAAAATATTCCCGCATCAGGAGATGAATATGATGATCAGGTATTGGATGACTATGCAGGTGGTTTTAATGGCAAGTCTGATGACTTGCTGGAGGGAAGTGATTATAATATTGACAGCAACGAAGAAGAAGAAGATGATGCCATGAATGAAGATGAAGATGAACTTGGGGACTTGGATGTTGAGGAATACATCAACAGGGACTCCGATGAGGATGAAATCAGGGATGGAGGACAAAATGGGGCCCAAGATGGTACCGAATCCTCATCTTCAGATTTCAGTGACTAGAAAAATAACCTTGAAAGTGTAGAATATTGCTGATGCAGGAGAAATAGTCAATTCCTTGATTTGTATTCTTTACTGAAATCTGCTGCACACACTGTAATTGAAGTTAATGTAATTATAGAGGAAGCAGTAACTGTGCATAGCTCAAAGCACCATCACTGTACTGGAAATCAAAATATCAATGATTTGTTCTTTGGTCTCAGAAATTTTTCTCCAAGTTGAGACCTTTCGCTATCAAAGTTCAATACAACCTTGACATTGTCATAATCAATATAATATATCGAGATTTCAAGATTCATTGAATTGTTCCTCCAGCAAAACAATTAAAAATAGAAAATTTAAATTCAATATACCAAACTAAAACTGTTCTTAAAACAAAACTTCATTGCAATAATCATAGAAAATCCAAGAACAGGCTTATTCAATCTGCAATTGTAACCTCAACCTCTACACCAGGTCAGCAGAGCTGAAAAACATTTATGTATGCACATTGAGACCATCAAGATCAATCAATTACACAAAGAACCAAGTTTTCAAATTCCAAAAGCAATTAAGATACAATAATAAAAAAGACAACCCTAAAAAATAAATCTAAGAGAACATTAAAAATACATAATTAACTAATTAAGTCTAGAATTTAAATCAATGTCTTCACCACATGAAACTTTAAGGATTTGGTTGGTATCTTAACTCTCAAGCTCTTATCCTTAACACCATGAATAATATCAGCACACATTACATATATTAGCAAAAAAAACAGAAAATAAAAACACAAGGAATTAAAAACGAAAGGAAAAAAAAACCCTAGTTAATAAATTAAAAAACAAAGTAAAAACAACCTTTTTTAAGATTCTTGATGTTCATTGAAGAAAAAATAATTCATATTCGATGAATTTATTCTCGAGGTTTCTCCAAACCAAGCTTAACAGGTTTCTTAGTAGCAAAAGCTTGTTATTTAAAAGAGAGAGTGACGTGCTTTGTGAATACGGTTTTGTTTGACAACTATATATAGTTTCTGTTCCTTTTTTTAAGGTTTTCAATTTCCAATTGTTACCCGGAAATATTTTCAGACAGGAAAAGATATTAATGATAATTAATTTCCAATATATAGTCTCTTGTCTGTGCCGGTTAATGATCGTGTTAGTATTTTGGAAAGGCTTTTGAAGGTAAAGGCTACATGGAATGTCGGTGTGTTTGTTTATGTAGCCACGTAGTGTTTTTTTTAATAAATTTGATTTTTTTGTTTGTTTTAAATTAATATTTTTAATAACTTTAAATTATTTTTATGTGATATGTTAAAAATAAAATATAAAAAATAATAAAATATTATTTTAATATATTTTCAAATAAAAAATATTACATTATGCATGCACGCAAATATTAGTTATGCTCAGAAGGATTTTGTAAACAAGCCTTTCATGGAGGATCTGCAGACAGGGTGGGTTGAAGGAATTCATGCAGTGGTACCACCTCCATTACCTTGGAGGAGACTTCCGTCATTTGCTTTTGCTATACTTTTTAAATTTTGTATTATAAATTAATTTTTTTTTGTTTTTTGTTTTAAATTTTTTAATATGCTAATATTAAAAATTAATTTTAGAATATATTAAAAAATTATCTTAATACATTTCTAAATAAAGACAATTATTATTACATTATCTTCGAGTAGTTGAAACGTTCACTTTGTGAAAATGCGAGGGGCAGGCTTGCATACTGGGGATGGCCTTTTAGCCTTTCCCGTGCCTTTGGGATTCTTAGCAGGATTGACCATTCCATGGCCAGCTTCATATACAGACAACCTTCATCTTCTACATTCCTATCTACAAACCATGTCCTATTCTTTTAGTAATTCACTCCCATTCATCATCTTTGCAGAAAGCTGAAAAGAAAAGAAGGATTCACCACCAATAAACTGGTGCCTATTTTTATTACTGTAATCAAGTAGTTCAATACACCATGGCACTTGAGGCCCTCGACACTGACCGCATCTGCTTCCTATAATGCCTTTCCAGGAAAGCGAAGGCATTGCCTTCCTTTGCAGTGTGCTTTTTGCAAAATTTTCACTGAATTCTGCAAAAGAACTCATTGTATTATGCAATTCGGTAATTTGGTCACCAAAGCCCATAATATAGCTAGCATCACATTTGGTGTCTCATATAATCACTTTCTGTGACTACATTACCGAATTCGGTAGCTAAACTACTGAATTATATAATGCACCGAGTGTTTTGCAGAATTCAGTGGAAGTTTTGCCATAAGAGAAACAATTACTACGCCAAAAAAGAAAAGCATTACAAGGGTAAGGGGAAGGCATTATAGAATTTACCAGAGTAGAAACTATCAAAAGCTGACACCATAAATAACCAGTTATGTATCAAGAAAAAGCCAATCCAATCCGAATGCTCCATTCTGTTCTGTAATTCCTAAAATGCTTATTCACAAAAAGCATTCCATTTCTGTGGAGGGGCATCACATTCTAACATTGATCTCAAGGTCCCATGAGAGATTTGATTCCTGCCTTCTGCTCTGAAGTTAGCCTTGTTGGAAACTTGATGCTGAACTTGATTCTCAAATTCCCTCTCTTTGTGGGGTCTTTTGGGATTGGCATCCCTTCCTTTGGAACAACCTCCTCATAGTTTGGATGAATCACGGTGTTGATCGGAACAGTCAAATTCCTTCCATCTAAGGTTGTGAGATGGACAGTGTAACCTGTCAAGGCTTCAGATAAAGATATCTTCTGTGAGAGGATCAAGTCGTTACCATCTCGACTGAACATGGAGTGGGGTTTTTCATCAATAATGAAGACTAGATCTGCTGGTATAACATGTTGCTGTTCATTCCCTTTCTCAGGGAAGGTGATCTTAGTGCCTTTCTTCCAACCTGGCTTTATGTCAATGGTTAGAATCTCCTCCACTGGCACGAGCTTGCTGCAAAAGAAGAAAAGTAAAAGTTCAGTGAAATGAAATGAAATAGCAAGTAGCAAGTAGAGCTCTGAACAACAAAACATCATTGAAAAAGCTTTAAAGGCTTTCACTAGATTGCAAAATGATCTGCCAACTAATCCCACAGATCTCTGGCAACATTAAAAGAACATTGATTTAACTACCCACATAAGAAGAAAGTGATATCTCAGAAAATAAAATGCTCTTGATTCTTTAATCTACCAAGTAAATCCCATTAGGCAATGAAATGTTGAAAAGAAAATGGGAAGTTGATGCTCAATTTGATAAAAAAAAAAAAACAGAAATCCCTTAGAGAAATCCAAACTAAAAGGAACCATACTTCAGATACAAACCATGGAGAAATGTAATTAACATAAAAGGCAATTCTTAATACTCACCCACTAGCATCAAAAGTCTCCCTAGATATCTTCATTCTCCTGCTAGCTCCCTTGTAAAGCTCTTCAAGACTACAGCGCAGCTTATTCTCAATTGGAGGAGCTTTTCTAGGAGCACTTTGATGCATTGACCCTCCACCTCCTTCACCAAAAGAACTGAAGATATCATCACCAAACATCCCACCTGGGAACCTTGTCCCTCTCATGCCTCCACTGCCACCTCCCATCCCACCAAATGGACTTGAAAACCCAAAAAATTCAGCAAAAATGTCATCAGCATTTCGAGGATTGAACCTAAATGATGTGGGCCCATCTCCAGAAGAAAAGAATGAAGCTCCACCAGGACCAGGACCAGCACCGGGTGGTGGTACTTGACCCTTTAAACCCTCTTCACCATAATGGTCATATACTGCTCTTTTCTGTGGATCACTAAGAACCTGTATGATAAAACATTAAGTTTCAATACAAAAACAATCAAACAATATATCTTTACTGCGAATATCGATTTTGACGAGTCTAGAACTGCATTACAGAGAATTCCTTGCGCCTTTATAGACTCAAACCCTGGACTTATTATTTTACAAGAAACAGTTATTTCCTCTTGATTATTCTAATAAACACAGTAGAACTTCAAATCCCAGAAGTTTAAGCACGAGATAACAGTAAAGATGCAAACTTTTTTATCTAAACATGAACAAAAACAATCAAATTCCGCAAATTTCAGTAAAATTATGCACCCTCAGCATTGCTTCTAATTGGGTAGTCTACAGATCCAAAACACAGAACCCACAAGGTTTTATGATGATTAATGCCATTAAAGATTGAAACTTTGAAGTTATGACTTACAATACACAGATAATCCTGAAACAACAGGCTAAGGTGAGAACCCGATACAGGGAAAAAAATCACAAAAACCCAACAAAAGACAATTTTTTTTTTCATTTTAATCTAAACATTAACAAAAATAATCAAAATCCACAAATTTCAGTACGATTATCAAATTTAACAAAAATCCAGATCACAGAATATATAATGTCATACATGCACACATCTAAACAAGAAATAAAGCAATCGAAGCCCACAAATTTCAGCAAGGTTATACAATTTTAAAACAAACCCAGATCACAAAATCTAATCATAAAGCAATTGGCATCAAGGGTAGGTACATACATCGTAGGCTTCAGAGATTTGCTTGAACTGAGCCTCAGCTTCTTTTTTGTTATTTGGGTTCTTATCAGGATGCCATTTCATGGCTAATTTCCTATAAGCTTTCTTCAAATCATCATCTTTAGCGGTCTTATCAACTTGCAATATCTTGTAGTAATCCACTCCCATTGCGTTGCTGCCTCCTCCTCCTCCTCCTCCTCCTCTCTTTCTCTTCTTCACTTTGCTTCTCTTGGTTTTTCACTTCAAAAAAATCCTGGGGTGCCTTGCTCGCTCGCCTTTGTTCTGTTAATTTACGGTAATGTGATGATGGTGGAGGTAGAGTAGTAATATTTGGGGGTTTGTGGTGTTCAGGATTTGGGTTAATGCTAAATTTGCACCTCTATTCTTTATTGTAACTTGCTCTGTGTTGCTGTTAAATCCATCCTTATACTTTTAATCTTTCTCTAGTTTGTTCCTTTTGCTTATGGTTGGGTCAATACCCTTGAATCGACTTGATTATCTTTTGTTGTATTTAAGGCCAAGTTACTAAATTCAGCTTTGCCTTGGGCCAAGTCATATGTTAACTCCATCAATTTAAAACTTGTTTTAATTAGGTTATGAATTGATTAATTCGATTAAGTAAAATCAAATTAATCTTGAATTGATTATTTTTTAAAATCAAATCTAAATCAAGAATTGGATGAGCTTGATTGATCTATTAGATCAAACCAAGTTTAATAATTATGATTCACGAGTATAAAAATAATTTTTTCTTTCATGTAGGCTAAATTTCAATAGATCATGCCATCAACTGGCAAAAAAAACATTTTACAAAGGGACCAAACTATAATGTATTCATAGTATTAAGAATGAAAAAAAAAAAAGAGAGAGTAAAAGGACTACATAAAGGAAATTTCAAGATTAGAAGGTGAGATATACTATTAAACCTAAGTTTTACTTTTGGGAAAATGTAAGGAACTAAGGAACACCAAAGTTACATTTTGAACCTCAAAATCTCTATGTTTGCAATAACACGTAAACCCAAAAATCTCTACTTTGATTCAATCATCATTGTGACCATCGAAAAGCTCTTCAATCTTCTTAGTTAATCTTTTAACAAAAAAATATTTTTAATCCACCAACTATTTTTTGATCGACTCAGATATTCAATAACATAAAAAAATAATATAAATAATATATTTTTGAATCTCATCCATCGGCACAAGTTTTTATCATGATATGAGAAATTAAATGAAGTAAAGGCTCTTTCAAATTGTACCTTTTACTGTCAAGAAAGGAAAGATTCAACAGCAATCAAGGGAAACCAGTTTTCATTAAGAACATTATGAAGAAGATGGTCAAACCCTGCATTCGACATCTCAGAAAGATGCCATGCTTCACACAGACACACAGACACAGACGACAAACACAAACACAAACACAAACACAAACGCAAACTGCAGCTAGAGGATACCAATCAAAGGCTTCCTTCCCATAGGAGATGTCTCACATGCTGACATAGAGATCTCAAGGACCAAAGAGTCTCCTGATTCCTGCCTTCTGCTCTGCATTAACCCTTGCTGGGAACCTGATATCAAACTTGATTTTCAAAATCCCTCTCTTTGTTGGGTCGCCGAGGATCGGCATCCCTTCATTCGGGACAACCTTCTGATAGTTGGGATGGATCACATCATTGATCGGAAGGGTTAAATTCCTGCCATCCAAGGTAATAAGATGGACAGTGTAGCCTGTAAAGGCTTCAGTTACAGAAATCCTTCGAGTGACGATCAAGTCGTTTCCATCACGAGTAAACTCAGAGTGGGGTTTTTCATCAACAATGAAGACAACATCAGCAGGTGTTACATTTGGTCTTTCGTTCCCTTTCTCTTCGAAAGTGATCTTCGTGCCTTTCTTCCAACCAGGCTTTGTGTCAATGGTTAGAATCTCCTCTATTTTCCTGGACAAGCTGCGCTCCATCCCACAAAAAAGAAAGAGCACAAGAAACACCATTAACAAAGCTCTTGGACCTTTCAGTAGACTGTAAAATGATTAAAAAAAAATAACTATCTCACACAAATCTTTGACAACAGGAAAGCATATCAAGTCCAGGACCAGTGATCAGAGTCAACATGTTTGATCAAAACCACGAAGCAGTTGACCATAAAACAGGACCAGTTGACCATAAAGCAGGACTAGATGACCATAAAACAGGACCAAAGAGGTGATGTTTAGGACACTTACCCCCTTCGATCAGCTACTTGTCTAGTTATTTTTACCCTCTTGGTAGCCCCTTGATAAAGCTCTTCAAGACTACAAGGCAGGGTGTGCTTAATTGCAGGATCTTTTCCAGGAGCACTAACCACGAAGCTTTGTTCAAAGGATCTAAAGATATCATTATCATCGCCATTTATGTTCCTGGAGAACCCTGTTCCTCTACTGTTTTGATTTGGGCTATTAGACCCGAAAAATTCAGCAAAGACATCATCAGCTGTTGCCCTCCTCTGACTAGTCATCTCGTTGATAGAAGGTGGATGAAAGAAAGGCGAAGAGAATTGTTCCAGCTCAGTGTAACGCAACTGCTCTTAAAGGAAAAGGAAAAGTAATTGTCCTACGTACCTCTCATGCTTTTAAAGTGGTGGAGAAATTGAAGGACGGTGACTGGCTAGGCACAACATTATGCTTAAGTTGTTATGATTTGCTTAGGAGACACAAACTCCAACACTTACCTTTTTTTTCTTCAATTAATTTATTTAATTAAAAGATTAAGTTGGTAAATAAAAAAAATATAATTTTTTTTAAATATTTTTAAACACAAAAACAAAATGTAATAAATAGATTATTTGCTTGCATCTCATTGATAATTGTTGGCCATGTGATGTGGAAGAAAACATTGAAAAAGATAGGTACGTGTGAATGCCTCGTTTGCTTGTCCTTTGTAGTCTTTATCAAATAAGATAACGGAGACCGAGAAGAGTCGTTGAATTGACCCATGACATCAGACCGAGTTTGATATAAATAAATAATTGTGTCTTGATTTATCAAATTTAATTTGATTTGTCTTTTGAGTTCTTTGGTTTTTAATTTTCTTTTATATTGATCATATTGTATAGCTTATTGTTCATGTTAAAAAAACCTTAATATATTACACTGCATATAAACCTCCATAATAATAACGACAAAAATAATGAAAATGTTCCGTGGTAATAAAGAAAAAGAATAAATAAAAAAAGAAGAGGAAGGTTAGTTTTAGGAGTTAATTGGAATAAAAAATTGAAATGGGGTTAATTATAATATTTAGATTCTTAAGGATTAAGGAAAGAGCTAAGGGAGAAATAAAAGATTTAATGGGGGCTAAAATAGGATTACAGCTATTGGAAGAAGGGGGGACGGTTTTCTTTCAAAACTACCTCTAGTTTTTCCTTTAAATTGCAAGAGATTCAGAGTTAAAAGGGGGTTGTGAGGCTAGTTTACGAATGGGGAGAACACCTTTCTTTTTAATTTTTGTGATTAAAATTTTAAAAAGATAGATTTAGAAAAAATATTTTTAGTATAGTTAGGTGGATTTAAATATATGTTTTATAAAAACCGTAGTTAAAGTTTATATATAACAAAATAAATATATAAAATATTTGAATAAAATATTTTGGATTTTTACAAACAATAAAAAAAAATAGTAAAGAATAATTACGAAATTTAGTTTAAAAATTATGTAAAAACTAGTACATAAAACTTATGTTTTGAACTCAGTTTTTCAATGAATTTTGCAATATAAAACTTTATTTTTTTTAATATCAAACATGTTGTTGTGTTTTATTTATTGTTAACATGAAAGCTAGCAGAAAACAAATAAAGCCTTAAACGTCAAATTAAGAGAGGGTGGAGAGAAGGAAAGTGAACTTAGCGAGAGAAAAGCAAAGGAAGAAGGAGAGAGCAAGGAAATTATGGTGGCCTGTGATGAAGGTGGCCGGCCAAACTAAGAAAAAAATGGGGGAGTTCTTCAAATTGAATCAGTGATGTAAACAGCATTTTGATTTGAGTGATAGATTTGGCCATGTATTGACAGGAAAGTACTCTTTGATAGCTATATCATGAAATAGAGTAATTGCCGGAACATATTGCTTTTATATTTTAATATATTGAATTAAGTAGTATAATAAAATAATATAAATCATATTTTAAAATTTTATTTAATATTTTAAATTTTTAGATTGAATTAATTCTTTGATAGGATATTTAATATAAATTTATATAAATTTCAAGATAGAAACTTACTTAAAAATATATGTGTTAATAAATAATATAATCATATCTCAGTTTTATTTCACTGTTTGACAGATAGTGATGTTAGGACTCATGTTTCAGGGAAGTGACTCATGTTTCAGGATATGGCCGGAGGGAAATGCTCTCCATGCTCGACCTTTTGAACTGAAGAAAGGAAGAGTTCAACACCAATCAAGGGGAAGCATTTTCCATTGACACCATAATTAAGAAGCTGGCCAAACCCTACATTAAACATCTCAGAAAGATTTCATACTTCATATATATACAACTTAAAAGTCTGAAACTGTCAAATAACACTGCAATTTATCACAAACTGCAGCAAGAGGATACCAATCCAAAGGCTTCCTTCACATAGGAGATGTCTCGCATGCTGACATAGAGATCTCAAGGACCAAAGAGTCTCCTGATTCCTGCCTTCTGCTCTGCATTAATCCTTGTTGGGAACCTGATATCGAACTTGATTTTCAAAATCCCTCTCTTTGATGGATCGCCGAGGATCGGCATCCCTTCATTCGGGACAACCTTCTGATAGTTGGGATGGATCACATCGTTGATCGGAAGGGTTAAATTCCTGCCATCCAAGGTTGTAAGATGGACAGTGTAGCCTGTAAAGGCTTCAGTTACAGAAATCCTTCGAGTGACGATCAAGTCGTTTCCATCACGAGTAAACTCAGAGTGGGGTTTTTCATCAACAATGAAGACAACATCAGCAGGTGTTATATTTGGTCTTTCGTTCCCTTTCTCTTCGAAAGTGATCTTCGTGCCTTTCTTCCAACCAGGCTTTGTGTCAATGGTTAGAATCTCCTCTATTTTCCTGGTGATCAAGCTGCGCTCCATCCCACAAAAAAGAAAGAGCACAAGAAACACCATTAACAAAGCTCTTGGACCTTTCAGAAGACTGTAAAATGATGAAAAATAACTATCTCACACAAATCTTTGACAACAGGAAAGCATATCAAGACCAGGACCAGTGATCAGAGTCAACATGTTTGATCAAAACTACAGAGCAGCTGAACATAAAACGGGACCAAAGAGGTGATGTTTAGGACACTTACCCACTTCGATCAGCTACTTGTCTAGTTATTTTTACCCTCTTGGTAGCCCCTTGATAAAGCTCTTCAAGACTACAAGACAGGGTGTGCTTAATTGCAGGATCTTTAGCATTAACCCCGAAACGTTGTGCAAAAGCTCTAACGATATCATCATCATCACCATATACGTTATTGGAGAAGATTGTTCCACTCCAGTTTTGATTTGGGATACTATCAGTGGAGAACATCGTTCCTCTCCGGTTTTGATCTGGGCTATTGTTAGTGGAGAACATTTTTCCTTGATAGAAGTTTGATGAGAGAGGAAGGCAAAGAGAGTTCTTGCAGCTCAGTGTCACGCAACAGCTCTCCTTGAAGGAAAAGTAACTGTCTTATGCTTTTAGTTGTAGGAAAATTGAAGGACAGTGAATGCCTTACAAATAAAGGCATACCTTGAAGCCTAAGTTTTTGGACTGTGCGGAAATTAAGCTGTGAAATGAATTTTATACCATTCTCCCTCACAATTTATGCTGAAGTTTTTCTTCAATTAATTTATTTAATTAGAAGATTAAGAGGGTAAGATTAATTAGACTCCTCGTCGTTTTTATTAGTAAAATCTTCATATGATGTTAAAATACCTAAACTTAAAATCCAAAGTTTAGAATAAAAATTCTAGAATGATTTTTATATTAATCACTAATGATTTTAAAGATTTACGCATAAAGATTAGATAACAAAGTTGATGGTATGGATAAAATAAATGAAATGATGTAACGATAGAATTCACAAATTCCCTCGAGTGAAAACTCTTTATACTTGAAACTTGTATAACTCACATTATTTTGTGTTTAATTTTTATTAAATAAATATAGATGATGAGATTCGAACCCGTGACCGCTTGATCATTAAGGCTATGATATTATGTCAAATAAACATCTTAACTCAATTGCTTAAGTTGTTAGATGAGGTTCTAATATATAATTTATATTATTCTCTAATAATTTTATCAATGATGTATTTTTTCCTTTCCTTCTTGATTTATTTTTTGAATTTTTTTTTTACTTTCTTTTATATTGATTATATTGTGTAGTTTACTTAGAGTTTTTTTTTTTTTAACAACATCTGTTTTAAAAACATATAATTTTTTTTAATTATTTCTTATTTGATCCAATCTAAATTTCAATAAATCATGTCATCAACTACCAAAACTTTTTGATACCATATTATAATGTATTCAGAGTAATAAAAATGAACTTAAGCAAAAAAAAATAAAGGACTGAATTAACAAAATTTCAAGATTAAAGGGTGAAATGTACGATTAACCAGGAGTTTCACTTTTGGGAAATTATAAGTAACACGCATAAACCCCAAAACTACAGTTTCAAGTACCAAAAATAAAGCTATTTGAGATTATTACGCACAAAATGGATAGCCAACTTTAATAAAACTAAACCTATTAAATTATAAATAAAATATTATAAAGATAGATAATCCTGATAATGTTATAATGAAACCCAATTATTAGGTTAGAAATCCTAGCATTGCAGGCAACATGAGTGCATTTTATATTTTTATCATCAGCGCCTTGATTTTCTGCTCAAATTCTGTGTGCTTTGATGCTTGATTGTTCTTAATTTTTATCAGGGGCTGAGCATTACATGGTAAAGCTCCATGGAAAAACGACAGTCTAACTCCTTGCTTAAAATGCTTACTGAAAATGTTGAAATTCTTAAAGGGCAGCATAAGATAAAATTAAGTTAGTGTTTGATTATTATATAATGACATGTTTTCTTGTGATAATTTCAAATTAAGTTAGGATAGATATGACATGTTTTATTGTATTTTTTATTTTAAAAATACATAGATTTACTTAAAGCTATACTAAAAATATATTTATTTTATGTTTTTGTCTTAATTTCTTTCACCAGACACATTTTTATCTTTTTTATACCATTTTTTTTAAAACACTAACCACACAATCTAACAGATAATATTGTGATTTCTTGTGTTTTTTCCCTGCTTGCAATGAAATTCATTGTCGGAATACTTTAAGTTGTTTTAAGATTGACATGATCTAGTATCTTAAAAACAATTTATTCCGAGGTGCTAACAATATAATTGCAAAATTGTTTTTCAAATATATTCAATCTCTTATTATTAATATCTTAATAACGAATATTTATATGTTATTTGAAGTAGTGGAGTGATTTTAATATAGAGTTTGGAAACGCGGGCTAACCCGGGTTCTAAAAAATAATTTTTTTTATATTTTGAATTATTTTGATCTCAAAAATAATTTTTAATAAAATAAAATAATATTATTTTAATACATTTTAGCATGAGAAACATTTTAAAAAACAACCGCAACCATACTCTAAATACATTAACAAGATAAAAAAAAATAAGAGTTTTAGAAATACTAGCAATTTTCTTTTTAATATTCTTTCTAACACACTATTTAAAACAATGTCACGAATGTTAATAACGTTAACTTTTTAAAACAAAAGATATATCTATAGTTTAAAAAAACCACAACTCTATTTTAAATAGAGTTCTAACTTACATATCTTGGTTTAGAAATTTCAACAAAGTAACTTTCCATTCACACCGACATTTATTTGCTTTCGAGTGGCTGACGAGGTGCATCGATATCAAGAAACAAGTCAAGCTAGCCCATCAATGATTTTTTCAGTGAATTGCATTAACAAACACATAAACTATGGCATTAAAGAAAAGTGATGAAAAGCTACATTTTAGTGAATGGATTCAGAAAATCCGCCATTACAAGGATGTTACTATATTAGAACAGCAGCTGCTGTAGTTCCAAGGGTCAAGAAATTCAATGTATCCATCTCATACATAATGAAGAATACATCAACGAGGACTTGGACGGGGATGGAACCAGGGAGAGAGATGGAGAGCAAAATGGGGATCCAGATTATTGCTCCGAATCTTCTTTTTCAGATTTCAGTGACTAGAGAAATAACCTTATAGTTCTTAGAGTATTGTTGATGCATGCGAAATACTGAATTTCTCAATGTAACCTTCTCCGAGCTAGGGTTACAGAAGAAGGAGAAGGAACCGAGAGGAAGGTACAGGCAACAACAGGTTTTATTACAGGGAAGCTCATGTTTCTTACATCGTATGTCCTTTAACTGCACTACTAAGTAATTGAAGTTCATGTATTTATAGAGGAATCAGTGCCTGTGCAAAGCTATATATCACCTTCACTGCAACGGAGATCAATCAAGATGTCAATGAACCAGTGCTTTGGGGTGCTTTGCTCGCTCGCCCTTGTTCTGTTAATTTATGGTGATGTCATGATGGTGGAGGTAGAGTAGTAATTTTTGGGGGTTTGTGGTGTTTAGGAGTTGGGTTAGTGCTAAATTTGCACCTCTATTCTTTATTGTACCTTGCTTTGTGCTGCTGTTAAATATATCCTTATACTTTTAGTATTTCTCTAGTTTGGTCCTTTTGCTAATGGTTGGGTCTATGCCCTTGAATCGACTTGATTATCTTTTGTTGTATTCAGGACTAGATTACTAAATTCAGCTTGGAATACGCCCAAGTCACGGTTTCTACATATCAATCCAAAACAAAAATATTTTGAAGAATTTTTGAAAATTAAATTAGATTTTAACTGAATTATAAGTTAATTTATTTATTAATTAAGTCAGATCAAATCAAATTAACTTCGATCTAAACTAGAAATTAGATCAGCCTAATTGACTTATTAGGTCAAACAAGTTTCACAATTATAATTCAAGAGTATATAATTTTTTTTTCTGATGCAGTCTAAATTACAATAGATCATGCAATCAAGTATTTTTTGATAGAACTCAGATATTCAATAACATAAAAAAATAATATAAATAATATATTTTTGAATCTCATCCATCGGCACAAGTTTTTATCATGATATGAGAAATTAAATGAAGTAAATGCTCTTTCAAGTTGTACCTTTTACTGTCAAGAAATGAAAGATTCAACAACAATCAAGGGAAACCAGTTTTCATTAAGAACATTATGAAGAAGATGGTCAAACCCTGCATTCAACATCTCAGAAAGATGCCATGCTTCACACAGACACACAAACACAAACACAAACGCAAACTGCGGCAAGAGGATACCAATCCAAAGGCTTCCTTCACATAGGATATGTCTCGCATGCTGATATTGAGATCTCAAGGACCAAAGAGTCTCCTGATTCCTGCCTTCTGCTCTGCATTAATCCTTGTTGGGAACCTGATATCGAACTTGATTTTCAAAATCCCTCTCTTTGTTGGGTCGCCGAGGATCGGCATCCCTTCATTCGGGACAACCTTCTGATAGTTGGGATGGATCACATCATTGATCGGAAGGGTTAAATTCCTGCCATCCAAGGTTGTAAGATGGACAGTGTAGCCAGTAAAGGCTTCAGTTACAGAAATCCTTCGAGTGACGATCAAGTCGTTTCCATCACGAGTAAACTCAGAGTGGGGTTTTTCATCAACAATGAAGACAACATCAGCAGGTGTTAGATTTGGTCTTTCGTTCCCTTTCTCTTCGAAAGTGATCTCCTTGCCCTTCTTCCAACCAGGCTTTGTGTCAATGGTTAGAATCTCCTCTATTTCCCTGGTCAAGCTGCGCTCCATCCCACAACAAAGAAAGAGCACAAGAAACACCATTAACAAAGCTCTTGGACCTTTCAGAAGACTGTAAAATGATGAAAAATAACTATCTCACAAAAATCTTTGACAACAGGAAAGCATATCAAGTCCAGGACCACTGATCAGAGTCAACATGTTTGATCAAAACCACAGAGCAGTTGACCATAAAACAGGACCAGTTGACACTAGTTGAACATAAAACAGGACCAAAGAGGTGATGTTTAGGACACTTACCCCCTTCGATCAGCTACTTGTCTAGTTATTTTTACCCTCTTGGTAGCCCCTTGATAAAGCTCTTCAAGACTACAAGGCAGGGTGTGCTTAATTGCAGGATCTTTTCCAGGAGCACTAACCACGAAGCCTCGCTCAAAGATTCTAAAGATATCATTTTCATTATTTCTGTAACTGGGGAACACTGTTCCTCTCCTGTTTTGATTTGGGCTATTAGACCCGAAAAATTCAGCAAAGACACCATCAGCTGTTGCCCTACTCTGACTAGTCATCTCGTTGATAGAAGGTGGATGAAGAGAATTGTTCTAGCTCAGTGCAACGCAACTGCTCTTAAAGGAAAAGGAAAAGTAATTGTCCTACGTACCTCTCGTACTTTTAAGTGGTGGAGAAATTGTTGAATGACGGTGATTGGCGAGGCACAACATAAAGCTTAAGTTGTTATGATTTGCTTAGGAGACACAAACTCCAACACTTACCTTTTTTTCTTCAATTAATTTATTTAATTAAAAGATTAAGTTGGTAAATTTCAGACTTTTCTTTGGTTTTTTTTTTATTCCGGTATTTTCACACTTTTTTAAAAGGTAAAACTATTCTCGTTTGAGGTTCGTGACTGCCACTCTCAATAAGTACGCTTTCTAGAGCTCGAACTTGTATTCTTACCCTTGCAGAGATATAACAGTATCTTAACCACCAGACCAACACTGTTTTCATTAGTAAAACTCCGATATCATTAATTATTTTTGCAGTAATCTTTAATGATTTAGAATATTCTCTCATACAGATTTCCCAATAGTAATATTAGCGTAGATGGTTTGGATTTCAGCTTGTTTGAAAGTGTTGTTGTAATTATTTTTTAAAATATTTTTTATTTTAAAAAATATAAACATAATGTTTTTTTAAAATTTATTTTTGATATTAGCACATTTAAATGATTTAAAAATATTTAAAAATTATTAATTTAAAATAAAAAAATAATTTTTTTTTTAAAACATAAAAAGAAAGCATACTAAATAGTTTATTTGCTTGCATCTCATTGATAATTGTTGCCCATGTGATGTGGAAGAAAACATTGAAAAAGATAGCTACGTGCGAATGCCTCGTTTGCTTGTCTCTTATAGTCTTTATCAAATAAGATAACGTAGATCGAGGAGAGTCTTTGAATTGACCCATGACATCAGACCGAGTTTGGTATAAATAAATAATTGTGTCTTGATTTATCAAATTTAATTTGATTTGTCTTTTGAATTCATTTTTTTTTAATTCTTTGGTTTTTAATTTTCTTTTATATTGATCATATTGTATAGCTTATTGATCATGTTAAAAAAACCTTAATATATAGCAATGCACATAAGCCTCGATAGTCATAATGACAACAATGATGAAAATGTTCCGTGGTAATAATAATAATAAAAAAGAATAAATAAAAAAAGAAGAGGAAGGTTAGTTTTAGGAGTTAATTGGAATAAAAAATTGAAATGGGGTTAAATTATAATATTTAGATTCTTAAGGATTAAGGAAAGAGCTAAGGGAGAAATAAAAGATTGAATGGGGGCCAAAATAGGATTACAAAATAGTCAACCTTGCTTTTATTTGTGAGGGAGGCCGACGGCAGCTATTGGAAGAAGGGGGGAGGGTTTCCTTTCAAAACTACCTCTAGTTTTTCCTTTAAATTGCTAGAGATTGAGAGTTAAAGGGGGTCGTGAGGCTAGTTTACGAAGGGGAGAACACCCTTTGTTTTTTAGGTTATTTTTGTCACTGTGTTAAAAAAAAGTAAATTTTTTAAAAAATATTTTTAATTATAATTAATTAAATTTAGATATATATTTAATAAAAACTGTGATTAAAATTTATGTATAACAAAACACATATATAAAATGTTTGGATAAAATATTATGGTTTTTGTGCAAACAATAAAAAGAAGACTAATAAAAAATAATTATGAAACTCAATTAAAAAAATATATAAAAAATACTATACAAAACTTACATTTTGAACTTAATTTTTTAATGGTTTTCGCAGTATAAAACTCTTTAATACCAAATATGTTGTTGTGTTTAATTCACTGTTAACGTGAAAGTTAGCAGAACACAAACAAAGTCTTAAACATCAAATCAAGAGGGGTTGGAGAGAAGGAAAGTGAATTGTAGCGAGAGAAAAGCAAAGGAAGAAGGAGAGAGGTAAGGAAATCATGGTGGCCTGTGATGAAGGTGGCCAACCAAACTAAGAAAAAAATTGGGGAGTTCTTTAGATTGAATCAGTGATGTAAACAGTATTTTGATTTGAGTTACGATGGTATAACAAAAGGATAATGTGAAATGAAAAAAAAGGCATTCCTAAAAGAGACTATGTTTCTTTTTATATTTCAACTAACTTCAAGGAAAAGAAAGAAATAAAAAAATGAATGAGTTATGTTGGGACATATTGCTTTTATATTTTAACATATTGAATTAAGTAGCAAAATAAAATAATATAAATTATATTTTAAAATTTTAAATTAAATTAATTCTTTGATATGATATTTAATATAAATTTATATAAATTTCAAGATAAAAACGTACTTAAAAATATATGTTTTAATAATTAAAACTTAAAATATATGTTAATAAATAATATAATCATATCTCAGTTTTATTTCACTGTTTGACAGATAGTGATGTTAGGGATGGGAAGGAGGAAATCCTGGAAGGTGTCATTTACAGGGAAGTGACTCATGTTTCAGGATATGGCCGGAGGGAAATGCTCTCCATGCTCGACCTTTTGAACTGAAGAAAGGAAGAGTTCAACACCAATCAAGGGGAAGCATTTTCCATCGACACAGAAGTTGGCCAAACCCTACATTAAACATCTCAGAAAGATTTCATACTTCATATATATATATAACACAACTTAAAAGTCTGAAACTGTCAAATACCACTGCAATTTATCACAAACTGCAGCAAGAGGATACCAATCCAAAGGCTTCCTTCACATAGGATATGTCTCACATGCTGATATAGAGATCTCAAGGACCAAAGAGTCTCCTGATTCCTGCCTTCTGCTCTGCATTAACCCTTGTTGGGAACCTGATATCAAACTTGATTTTCAAAATCCCTCTCTTTGCTGGGTCGCCGAGGATCGGCATCCCTTCATTCGGGACAACCTTCTGATAGTTGGGATGGATCACATCATTGATCGGAAGGCTTAAATTCCTGCCATCCAAGGTTGTAAGATGGACAGTGTAGCCTGTAAAGGCTTCAGTTACAGAAATCCTTCGAGTGACGATCAAGTCGTTTCCATCACGAGTAAACTCAGAGTGGGGTTTTTCATCAACAATGAAGACAACATCCGCAGGTGTTGTATTTGGTCTTTCGTTCCCTTTCTCTTCGAAAGTGATCTTCGTGCCTTTCTTCCAACCAGGCTTTGTGTCAATGGTTAGAATCTCCTCTATTTTCCTGGTGATCAAGCTGCGCTCCATCCCACAAAAAAGAAAGAGCACAAGAAACACCATTAACAAAGCTCTTGAACCTTTCAGAAGACTGTAAAATGATGAAAAATAACTATCTCACACAAATCTTTGACAACAGGAAAGCATATCAAGCCCAGGACTAGTGATCAGAGTCAACATGTTTGATCAAAACTACAGAGCAGCTGAACATAAAACGGGACCAAAGAGGTGATGTTTAGGACACTTACCCCCTTCGATCAGCTACTTGTCTAGTTATTTTTACCGTCTTGGTAGCCCCTTGATAAAGCTCTTCAAGACTACAAGACAGGGTGTGCTTAATTGCAGGATCTTTAGCACTAACCCCGAAACGTTGTGCAAAAGCTCTAACGATATCATCATCATCACCATATACGTTATTGGAGAAGATTGTTCCACCCCAGTTTTGATTTTGGGATACTATCAGTGGAGAACATCGTTCCTCTCCGGTTTTGATCTGGGCTATTGTTAGTGGAGAACATTTTTCCTTGATAGAAGTTTGATGAGAGAGGAAGGCAAAGAGAGTTCTTGCAGCTCAGTGTCACGCAACAGCTCTCCTTGAAGGAAAAGTAACTGTCCTATGCTTTTAGCTGTGGGAAAATTGAAGGACAGTGAATGCCTTGCAAATAAAGGCATACCTTAAAGCCGAAGTTGTTGGACTCTGTGGAAATTAAGCTGTGAAATGAATTTTATACCATTCTCCCTCACAATTTAATTATGCTGAAGTTTTTCTTCAATTAATTTATTTAATTAGAAGATTAAGAGGGTAAGATCAATTAGACTCCTCATCGTTTTTATTACTAAAATCTTCATATGATGTATTCAGAGTAATAAAAATGGACTTAAGCAAAAAACAAAGAGAGTAAAAGGACTGCATTAACAAAATTTCAAGATTAAAGGGTGAAATGTACGATTAACCAGGAGTTTCACTTTTGGGAAATTGGAAGGAACACGCATAAACCCCAAAACTACAGTTCCAAGTACCAAAAATAAAGCTATTTGAGATTATTATGCACAAAATGGATAAATAGCCAACTTTAATAACACTAAACCTATTAAATTATAAATTAAATATTATAAAGATAGATAATCCTGATAATGTTATAATGAAACCCAATTATTAGGTTAGAAATCCTAGCATTGCAGGCAACATGAGTGCATTTTATATTTTTATCAGTGCCTTGATTTTCTGTTCAAATTCTGTGTGCTTTGATGCTTGATTGTTCTTAATTTTTATCAGGGGCTGAGCATTACATGGTAAAGCTCCATGGAAAAACGACAGTCTAACTCCTTGCTTAAAATGCTTACTGAAAATGTTGAAATTCTTAAAGGGCATAGCATAAGATAAAATTAAGTTAGAGTTTGATTATTATATAATGACATGTTTTCTTGTGATAATTTCAAATTAAGTTAGGATAGATGTGACATGTTTTATTGTATTTTTTATTTTAAAAATACATAGATTTACTTAAAACTATAATAAAAATATATTTATTTTATGATTTTGTCTTAATTTCTTCGATCAGACACTTTTTTTTTTTTAATCTTTTTATATCATTTTTTTTTTGAAACACTAACCACACAACCTTACAGATAATAGTGTGATTTCTTGTTTGCTTTCGAGTGGCTGACGAGGTACATCAATATCAAGAAACAAAGTCAAGCTAGCCCATCAATGATATGATTTTTCAGTGAATTGCATTAACAAACACATTTACTATGGCATTAAAGAAAAGTGATGAAAAGCTACATTTTGGATAATGGATTCAGAAAATCCGCCATTACAAGGATGTACTATATTAGAACAGCAGCTGCTGTAGTTCCAAGGTCAAGAAATTCAATGTATCCATCTCATACATACTGAAGAATACATCAACGAGGGACATGTTTGTTTTTTAAAAAGTAGTTTTTGAAAAATTATTTTCCAAACTTTTATGTATTTGTTTATTATTAAGAAAGTTGGTTAATGAAAAATACTTTTCGGTCAACGGAAAACACTTTCCAGTCAATTTCAATCAAAGAAAAATTTGGCTTGGTTTTCAGAAAAGTGTTTTCCCTTTTACTGTGTTTGTTTCCCGGAAAGTGGTTTCCGGGAAATCATTTTTCAAATTTTTTTGTGTTTGTTTGTAATTAAGAAAGTTGGTCAATGCAAAACATTTTCCAGTAAAAGAAAAATTTGGCTTGGTTTTCAGGAAAGTGTTTTCCTGAAAAATTTAGGGGGAAAACACTTTCCGGAAATTGTGAAAAATTTAGAAATGTTATTATTTGCTGATTATATCAAATTTGATCCTCAAACTTTTGATTGTTATATATATTTTGTTTTAAATATTTATTTTTCAATTTCATCTCTTAAAATTTTATTTTTATATTAACTTTGGTCCTTATTCAATGAACTAGTACTTTGGGGTGCTTTGCTCGCTCGCTCTTGTTCTGTTAATTTATGGTGATGTGATGATGGTGGAGGTAGAGTAGTAATTTTTGGGGGTTTGTGGTGTTTAGGAGTTGGGTTAGTGTTAAATTTGCACCTCTATTCTTTATTGTACCTTGCTTTGTGTTGCTATTAAATCCATCCTTGTACTTTTAGAGCGTGTTTAGCAGTGTGGTAGTGATTGCTTTTTAAATAGCTTTTCATGCCGAAATACATGCCAATGATGTTTTTTCATTTTTTAAAAATCATTTTTGACATCAGCACATCAAAACGATTTAAAAAATACAAACCACACTCAATTTTAACAAAAAAAAAAAATTTTTTTTTTGAAATTTGATGAAACACCGTTTGGAACGCAATGCCAAATAGATCTTTCTCTAGTTTGGTCCTTTTGCTAATGGTTGGGTCTATACCCTTGAATCGACTTGATTATCTTTTGTTGTATTCAGGACCAAGTTACTAAATTTAGCTCGGAATACGCTCAAGTCACGGTTTCTACGTAGATCAATCCAAAACAAAAATATTTTGAAGAATTTTTTAAAATTAAATTAGATTTTAACCTGATTATAAGTTAATTTATTTGGTCAATCAAATCAAATTAACTTTGATCTAAACCAGAAATTGAATCAGTCTAATTAATATTAGGTAAAACCAATTTCACAATTATAATTCAAGAGTATATAAATTACAATAGATCATGCAATCAAGTATTTTTTGATCGAACACAGATATTCAATAACATAAAACAATTATATAAATTATATATTTTTGAATCTCATCCATCGGCACAAGTTTTTATCATAGAAATTAAATGAAGTAAATGCTCTTTCAAGTTGTACCTTTTACTGTCAAGAAAGGAAAGATTCAACAGCAATCAAGGGAAACCAGTTTTCATTAAGAACATTATGAAGAAGATGGTCAAACCCTGCATTCAACATCTCAGAAAGATGCCATGCTTCACACAGACACACAGACACAGACACAAACACAAACACAAACACAAACACAAACACAAACGCAAACTGCAGCTAGAGGATACCAATCAAAGGCTTCCTTCCCATAGGAGATGTCTCACATGCTGACATAGAGATCTCAAGGACCAAAGAGTCTCCTGATTCCTGCCTTCTGCTCTGCATTAACCCTTGCTGGGAACCTGATATCAAACTTGATTTTCAGAATCCCTCTCTTTGTTGGCTCGCCGAGGATCGGCATCCCTTCATTCGGGACAACCTTCTGATAGTTGGGATGGATCACATCATTGATCGGAAGGCTTAAATTCCTGCCATCCAAGGTAATAAGATGGACAGTGTAGCCAGTAAAGGCTTCAGTTACAGAAATCCTTCGAGTGACGATCAAGTCGTTTCCATCACGAGTGAACTCAGAGTGGGGTTTTTCATCAACAATGAAGACAACATCAGCAGGTGTTACATTTGGTCTTTCGTTCCCTTTCTCTTCGAAAGTGATCTTCGTGCCTTTCTTCCAACCAGGCTTTGTGTCAATGGTTAGAATCTCCTCTGTTTTCCTGGTCAAGCTGCGCTCCATCCCACAAAAAAGAAAGAGCACAAGAAACACCATTAACAAAGCTCTTGGAACTTTCAGAAGACTGTAAAATGATGAAAAATAACTATCTCACACAAATCTTTGACAACAGGAAAGCATATCAAGTCCAGGACCAGTGATCAGAGTCAACATGTTTGATCAAAACTACAGAGCAGTTGACCATAAAACAGAGCCAGTTGACCATAAAGCAGGACTAGTTGACCATAAAACAGGACCAAAGAGGTGATGTTGAGGACACTTACCCCCTTCGATCAGCTACTTGTCTAGTTATTTTTACCCTCTTGGTAGCCCCTTGATAAAGCTCTTCAAGACTACAAGGCAGGGTGTGCTTAATTGCAGGATCTTTTCCAGGAGCACTAACCTCGAAGCTTTGTTCAAAGGATCTTGAGATATCATTATCATCGCCATTTATGTTACTGGAGATCCCCGTTCCTCTCCTGTTTTGGTTTGGGCTATTAGACCCGAAAAATTCAGCAAAGATATCATCAGCTGACCTACTGGAGATCCCTGTTCCTCTCCTGTTTTGGTTTGGGCTATTAGACCCGAAAAATTCAGCAAAGAGATCATCAGCTGACCTACCCTGACTAGTCATCTCGTTGATAGAAGGTGGATGAAAGAAAGGCAAAGAGAACTCTTCTATGTCATGCAACTGCTCTTAAAGGAAAGGAAAGGGAAAAGTAAATTCTACTAGTCGTATTATATATTTATTTTTTAAAAATAATTAATTTAAGTTTTATAAATTTTAAAACACTAAACATTTACATAATTATTAATTTTAAAATATGTGAACAAAATAAAGATATATATATTAATTATATATAAAAAAAGTGTCTCTCATACTCTAAAGTGGTGGAGAATTGAAGGACAGTGATTGGCCAGGCACAACATAAAGCTTAAGTTGTTGGACTCGGTGGAACTATTTGAAAACGATTTGCTTAGAAGACACAAACTACAACGCTTACCTTTTTTTTCTTCAATTAATTTATTTAATTAAAAGATTAAGTTGGTAAATTTCCGACTCGTCTTTGTTCTTATTAGTAAAACTCTGATATCATTAATTATTTTTAATTTTTTATAGTAATCATTAATGATTTAGAATACTCTCTCGTACATATTTCCAAATAATAATAACAGACTTGTTGGCTATGTGATGTGGAAGAAAACATTGAAAAAGATAGGAGCATGTGAATGCCTCGTTTGCTTGTCCTTTATAGTCAATATCAAATAAGATAACGGAGACCAAGTAGAGTCGTTGATTAGACCCATGACATCAGATCGAGTTTGGTCTAAATAAATAAATGTGTCTTGATTTATCAAATTTAATTTGATTTGTCTTTTGAATTCGTTTTTTTTTAATGTTTTGGTTTTTAATTTTCTTTTATATTGATCATACTGTATAGCTTATTGTTCATGTTAAAAAAAACCTTAATATATAACACTGCGTATAAACCTCCATAATAATAACGACAAAAATAATGAAAATGTTCCGTGGTAATAAAGAAAAAGAATAAATAAAAAAAGAAGAGGAAGGTTAGTTTTAGGAGTTAATTGGAATAAAAAATTGAAATGGGGATAAATTATAATATTTATATTCTTAAGGATTAAGGGTAGAGCTAAGGGAGAAATAAAAGATTGAATGGGGGCTAAAATAGGATTACAAAATAGTCAACCTTGCTTTTATCTGTGAGGGAGGCCGACGGCAGCTATTGGAAGGAGGGGGGAGGGTTTTCTTTCAAAACTACCTCTAGTTTTTCCTTTAAATTGCTAGAGATTCAGAGTTAAAAGGGGGTCGTGAGGCTAGTTTATGAAGGGGAGAATATTTAAGGGTGTATTTGTTTTTTAGATAATTTTTATGGTTGTGGTTTTAAAAAATTATTTTTAATTATATATAGTTGGATTTCGATATTTGATAAAAATTATAGTTAAAATTTATTTGTAATGGAAACATGTATAAAATATTTAAATAAAATATTTTGATTTTTTTACAAATAATAAAAAATAGATGAATAAATAATATTTATGAAGCTTGGTTAAAAAACCAAAAATTATGTAAAAACTGTTATATAAAACCTGTGTTTTGACTCATGTTTCAGGATATGGCCGGAGGGAAATGCTCTCCATGCTCGACCTTTTGAACTGAAGAAAGGAAGAATTCAACACCAATCAAGGGGAAGCATTTTCCATAATTGATACCATAATTAAGAAGTTGGCCAAACCCTACATTAAACATCTCAGAAAGATTTCATACTTCACACACACAACACACACACACAACACAATTTAAAAGTCTGAAACTGTCAAATACCACTGCAATTTATCACAAACTGCAGCAAGAGGATACCAATCCAAAGGCTTCCTTCACATAGGATATGTCTCACATGCTGATATAGAGATCTCAAGGACCAAAGAGTCTCCTGATTCCTGCCTTCTGCTCTGCATTAACCCTTGTTGGGAACCTGATATCAAACTTGATTTTCAAAATCCCTCTCTTTGTTGGGTCGCCGGGGATCGGCATCCCTTCATTCGGGACAACCTTCTGATAGTTGGGATGGATCACATCGTTGATCGGAAAGGTTAAACTCCTGCCATCCAAGGTTGTAAGATGGACAGTGTAGCCTGTAAAGGCTTCAGCTACAGAAATCCTTCGAGTGACGATCAAGTCATTTCCATCACGAGTGAACTCAGAGTGGGGTTTTTCATCAACAATGAAGACAACATCAGCAGGTGTTACATTTGGTCTTTCGTTCCCTTTCTCTTCGAAAGTGATCTCCGTGCCCTTCTTCGAACCAGGCTTTGTGTCAATGGTTAGAATCTCCTCTATTTCCCTGGTCAAGCTGCGCTCCATCCCACAAAAAAGAAAGAGCACAAGAAACACCATTAACAAAGCTCTTGGACCTTTCAGAAGACTGTAAAATGATGAAAAATACTATCTCACACAAATCTTTGACAACAGGAAAGCATATCAAGTCCAGGACCAGTTGATCAGAGTCAACATGTTTGATCAAAACTACAGAATGGCAGTTGAACATAAAACGGGACCGAAAAGATGATGTTTAGGACACTTACCCACTTCGATCAGCTACTTGTCTAGTTATTTTTACCGTCTTGGTAGCCCCTTGATAAAGCTCTTCAAGACTACAAGACAGGGTGTGCTTAATTGCAGGATCTTTTCCAGGAGCATTAACCACGACACTTTTTTCAGAAGATCTAACAATAGCATCACCGTGTGCGTTATTGGAGAACTCTGTTCCTTTCCTGTTTTGATTTGGGCTATTAAACCAGAAAAATTCAGCAAGACGGTAAAAATAACTTGAAAAGATTCCTCTTTTGTTTTCAAAAGATTCATCATCTGCTGCCCTACTATGACTAGTCATGTCGTTGATAGAAGGCGGATGAAAGAAAGGCAAAGAGAACTGTTCTAGCCCAGTGTAATGCAACTGCTCTACTTATAGGAAAAGTAATTGTCCTACGTAGCTAGCATTCTTCAAGTTGTGGAAAAATTGAAGCACAGTGTTTGGCTTACAGATGAAGAAAACCTAGGCTGTTTGCTGCTGAAACTTGTTTTTTTTTTTTTTAAAGTGAATTTAAAAAAAGTAAATTATTTTTTGATATTTGATAGCCTAATGGAAAATATGTTAGAAAACAATTTCCAGTGTTTGGTTATGTTATGTAAAATAAGTTGGAAAATAACTTATTAATATTTTATTTTTTTCAAGTTTATTAAAATAATGAAAAACAAATCTTACAAATTAAAAAGTTAAATGAGAATAAAATTGAAAAAAAAATATAATTTCATAAATTATTTCAAATAAAATAAATAATAATCAAAATAATAGAAATTAAATCTAAAAAATAAAAAGATGAAGAAATTAAAATAATAATAAGTAACATTTCATAAATTTATTTCAAATAAAATAAGTAAGAATCAAAATAATAAAGATTAAATTTGATAAATAAAAAATTTTAATTAAAAAATGATAAGAAAAAAGTAAATAACAATTATAAAAATGAGGACTAAATTTAATATAAAAATTAAATTCTAATGGATGAAATTGAAAAACAAACATTCAAAACAATATATATATATATATATATATATATATATATATAACAATTAAAAGTTTGAGAACCAAATTTGATATAATCAGCAAATAATATAACATTTCTAAATTTTTCACAACTTCCGAAAAGTGTTGTCCGTCCAAAATAAAAGAAAAACACTTTCCTGAAACCAAGCCAAATTTTTCTTTGACTAGAATATGTTTTCTGTTGACCAACTTTTGTAATGGTAAAAAACACAAAAAAGTTTGGAAAGCGATTTCCGGAAACTTTATTAATATTAGTTTTTTTTCATTTTAATTTTAGTTATTGTTAATATTGTTTTATCAAGATATATATTTTTTAATTTTTTTAATTTATATATTCGAATAGGCTTTTTAAATTACATTTAATCTATTTTTATGTATAAAAATACAATGAAAAAACTTTGCTATACAATTTTTTTTATGTTGGTGTTGCACTATTTTCCATATTTTCGGGGAATAATTTCATGAAGAGGTGTGACTGTGAATGAATTACAAGGCAAAACACAGAATTCTATGGGGCGGTGATAAATATTTGTGTACTGGAATATCAGGAATATAAATGCTCTTTACTTCTTCCTTAAGGTTGAGAAAAGGGTGGTTTTTGTCTGTCATTATGCTATTTTTTTTACTCATGGATTGAAAAAAAGTAAACTTTTTTTAAAAATATTTTTTTATTATAATTTAAAAAACATAAGTTTTTAAAAATACATGTTTGATTAAAATTATTAGTAAGAATTTATATATGATAAGCATATATTCATAAATAAAAACAGTGTTTTATATTGGGTTAGTAATTGTTTTTTAAAGTATTTTTTACTTAAAAATACATTAAAATAATATTTTTTTTATTTTTTAAAATTTATTTTTAACACCAGCTTATCAAAACAATCTAGAAACATAAAAAAAAATATTTTTTAAAAGAGCGTCGTGGCTGCGTAAACAAGTCACCTCAAAAAACAAGTTATGTTATCTTATATATAACTAAGGTTTGAAATACAGTTATGTATGGAGCCCAATACAAAAAACATAAATTTTATAGCTAGCTAAATGGTTTTTTCTATGTGGTTGAGCAAAAAAAACATAAGCTCTTACAATATCAAACGGTTTGTAAGTGTGTATTTGATATTAAAATGCAAGATGCTTTACATTTGAAAATAAATTAATTTTTTTTAGCACTAGCTCATCAAAACCATTAAAAAATATTAAAAAAATTAATTTAATATTTTTTAAGTAAAAAATACTTTTAAAACACTCAAATACAGCTTGAAACACAAAAACCAGTAGACAATAAGTGTTGTTTGAGATTGTGGTAAAAGTTATGTTTCAAAATGTTTTTTTTTTTAGAAATACATTAAAATAATATATTTTTTTATTTTTGATGTTAGCATATTAAAATGTTTAAAAAAAATTTAAATTTTTTTTTAAAAAAGAAATCAAAAGACAATGAGAGTTCAACCACACCAAATAAGCACTAAGTTATGTAACCTAATTTTATGTTACTTTGGACTGAAGGAAGTAACAGTGAATCAATGGAACATTTAGTCACTAAATACATGCTAACAAAAGCAAATAAGCTAAGTATGCTTGATCTCCAAAAAGTAAAAAGAATTACTGATCTAGATGATACTATACTGATCATTGATGATTTTATTAAGCTCGATGTATAAAATTCTGATGAATAAAATTCTTTCATTTGAAGAAAATATACATTGGTTGGATTCCATTACTCCCAAAACAAGGTGGTTGTGTGGATTTGGTTTTCATGGGTGAGATTCTGCGTCTTACAGAATCACCATGGTTTTGTAAGAGCACGTTTCTTGTTCTTGAAAGGGGAAATAAAGAAAAAAGAATGGTTAGCACAGCTGATTTTAATCATGTCGTCTTCTTGTAGGAATCCACTCATATTCACCATAGTTTTAAGACCCGGCCGGTCCAAGGCCCGGGTTCCGGGTTTTGACCGGGTCACCGGGTCGGCCGGGTCAAAATTTATTTTTTAATTTTTTTTAGAAAAATCAAAACGATGTCATTTTAGCAAAAAAAAAATAAAAAAAATAAAAATCAACGGGTTTGTGGCCGGGTTTTGACCGGGTCTTACTGGGTCCCGGGTCTGGCCAGGCCAATTCCCAAACGGGTTTTTGCCTCCACCCGGACCGGTTCCATGCCCGGATGAGCCGGGTCTCGGGTTGACCCGCCAGGCCGGTCCGGGTTTTAAAACTATGATATTCACCATCGTTGCATAAAGTTGATGGCGCACTGTTCTGAACTAAAGAGAAAGAAAACAAGGACGCACCAAAAAAATCAACAAGAGCTAATTTTAATTGAAATTTTAACTGATAAGTTCCTCAGTACACCTTTAAGCACGTCAATGTATTTAGAACAATTTATCAATTTCGTTCTGTTTCATTTAAAATGGTCAAAACATTTTATACTAATTCAAAAATTAAAACAAAACAGAATATTTTTCATTTCATTTCAAATCTTGATTTGTTTTAGATTTTCTGGTTAAATTTCGTTTGGAATGTTGCAGTTTCATTTTATATGCTCTATTTCGATCTTAAAAAATCATTGAATCAAATTGAACTTTGTTCAATTTAATTAATTAAACCACCCAAATATAAATTTTTTTTTTCATTACTATTTTCAATAACAATGATATTAATAGTAATATTGAAAATTATTATTACTATTTTTATTAACAATAATATTAATTCTTTAAAATTAAATTTATCACTAATAAATATGATTTATATTCATGTTATTTTTTTCAAATTTATACTTTATAGGAATTTAGGTAAAACAAGAGATGCTTTAGATTTTATTAGCCTTGATAGCATTGACCTAGCTTTATATTTAAAATATTTATGTTAAAACATTTTAATTTTATAATATTTTAATATTTTGTTTAAAATAAATTACTTTAAGTTAAAAATCTATTTAAACTTGACTATTTAAAAATATTTTAAATTTTAAAATTATATTTATTTGATATTATATTTATATTGCATCATAATTTTTCTTAAATTTAAATTATATATATATATAGTGCATAACCCCAAAACAAACTGAAACTACTAAAAACTGGGAGCGTATATAACAAGTTCTGTATCAAAAAGAACCAATCTAAATACTACGTTCTATGTAATTTGTGTTTACAAAACTGCTCCATTTCTGTGGAGATGTGTTGTGCATTCAAAATTGGCATTGATGTTCTCAGCCCAAGAGTTTATTGATTCCGGCCTTCTGCTCTGCAGTTAACCTTGATTATAAATTATATATTTTTGAATCTTATCCATCGGTACAAGTTTTTATCATGATATGAGAAATTAAATGAAGTAAATGCTCTTTCAAATTGTACCTTTTACTGTCAAGAAAGGAGAGATTCAACAACAATCAAGGGAAACCAGCTTTCATAAAGAACATTATGAAGAAGATGGTCAAACCCTGCATTCAACATCTCGGAAAGATGCCATGCTTCACACAGACACACACACACAGATACACACACATACAAACTGCAGCAAGAGGACACCAATCCAAAGGCTTCCTTCACATAGGAGATGTCTCACATGCTGATATTGAGATCTCAAGGACCAAAGAGTCTCCTGATTCCTGCCTTCTGTAGTACATTAATCCTTGTTGGGAACCTGATATCGAACTTGATTTTCAAAATCCCTCTCTTTGATGGCTCGCCGAGGATCGGCATCCCTTCATTCGGGACAACCTTCTGATAGTTGGGATGGATCACATCATTGATCGGAAGGGTTAAATTCCTGCCATCCAAGCTAATAAGATGGACAGTGTAGCCTGTAAAGGCTTCAGTTACAGAAATCCTTCGAGTGACGATCAAGTCGTTTCCATCACGAGTGAACTCAGAGTGGGGTTTTTCATCAACAATGAAGACAACATCAGCAGGTGTTACATTTGGTCTTTCGTTCCCTTTCTCTTCGAAAGTGATCTCCGTGCCTTTCTTCCAACCAGGCTTTGTGTCAATGGTTAGAATCTCCTCTGTTTCCCTGGTCAAGCTGCGCTCCATCCCACAAAAAAGAAAGAGCACAAGAAACACCATTAACCAAGCTCTTGGACCTTTCAGAAGACAGTAAAATGATGAAAAATAACTATCTCACACAAATCTTTGACAACAGGAAAGCATATCAAGCCCAGGACCAGCTAATCAGAGTCAACATGTTTGATCAAAACTACAGAATGGCAGTTGAACATAAAACGGGACCGAAAAGGTGATGTTTAGGACACTTACCCACTTCGATCAGCTACTTGTCTAGTTATTTTTACCCTCTTGGTAGCCCCTTGATAAAGCTCTTCAAGACTACAATACAGGGTGTGCTTAATTGCAGGATCTTTTCCAGGAGCACTAACCACGACACTTTTTTCAGAAGATCTAACGATACCATCACCATGTATGTCATTGGAGAACTCTGTTCCTCTCGTGTTTTGATTTGGGCTATTAAACCGGAAAGATTCAGCAAAGATAGCATCAACTGCTGCCTTAATATGACTAGTCATGTCGTTGATAGAAGGTGGATGAAAGGAAGGCAAAGAGAACTGTTCTAGCCCAGTGTATTGCAACTGCTCTACATATAGGAAAAGTAATTGGCCTCCGTAGCCAGCATACTTCAAGTTGTGGAAATATTGAAGCACAGTGTTTGGCTTACAGATGAAGAAAACTTAGAAACGGTTTGTTTCTACGTTTCAAAAACGTTTTTAAAAATTTAATTTTTTTTATTTTTTTATTATCTTTAAATTAATATATTTTTAGTGTTTTTAAATCATTTTGATGTGTTGATGTCAAAAATATTTTTTTAAAAAATCAATAAATATTATTGGCATGCATTTTGACACGAAAAACTATTTGAAAAGCAATCGCAACCACACTGCCAAATAAGCTCTTAATGACTAAGCTTTTTTAAAAAATTAGGAAATACAGAAGGTCACTAAAATTAAATACTTTGATTTATATTTTTTTTTAATTTTTTAATTTAAATTTTAGTTATTGTTAATATTTTTTTATTAAGATATATAATTTTTAATTTATTTAATTATATATTCAAATAGGCTTTATAATTTACATTTAATCTTTTTTTAAGTATAAAAATACAATGAAAAAACTTTGCTATACAATTTTTTTTATGTTGGTGTTGCACTATTTTCCATATTTTCGGGGAATAATTTTTACAAGGCAAAACACTCATATTCACCATCTTTGCATAAAGAAAAAAGAATGGTTAATCATGTCGTCTTCGTGCAGGAATCCACTCATGTTCACCATCTTTGCATAAAGTTGATGGCGCACTGTTCTGAACTAAAGAGAAAGAAAACAAGGACGCACCAAAAAATCAACAAGAGCTAATTTTAATTGAAATTGTAACTGATAAGTTCCTCAGTACACCTTTAAGCACAACGATGTATTTATAACAAGGTTGTAAATTCTGTTTTGTTTTGTTTGGAATTGTCAAAATATTTTATACTAATACAAAAAATAATATAAAATCAAATAGTTTTTATTTTATTTTAAATTTTAGTCCGTTCCGAATTCTGTTAAATTTCATCCGGAATGTTCTAATTTCATTCCACATGTTTTGTTTCGGTCTTAAATAATCATTGAATTAAATTGAATTTTATTCAATTTAATTAATTAAACTACCTAAATATATTAAAAAAAATTTAATTATTATTTTGAATAACAATAATATTAAAAATAATATTAAAAATTATTATTACTATTTTTATTAATAATAATATTAATTTTTAAAAATTAGATTTATCACTAATATATATTTAGGTGAATAACTTTATTTATTTTTATGTTGTTTTTTTTAAGTTTGAGCAAAACAAGAAATGCTTTAAATCCCATTAACCTTGATAATATTAATCTAGCTTTATATTTAAAATATTTATGTTAAAACATTTTAATTTTATAATATTTTAATATTTTAATTAAAATAAATTATTTTAAATTAAAAATTTATTTAATCTTTGACTATTTAAAAATATTTTAAATTTTAAAATTATATTTATTTAACATTGTATTTGTATTTATATTACATAATTTATAATTAATTAATTTTAAATTTAAATTTTATATATATATATATATATATATATAACTTCAAAACCACTTGCCAAAATATTCCAAAACTAAAACATTTTAATTCAATTAAAAATAAAAAAACACATCTTCCAAAACAAAATTTACAACCTGGCTTAGAAAGATGGCATTCTTGTCTGGTAGCGTATATAACAAGTTCTGTATCAAAAAGAACCAATCTAAATAATAAGGTTCTACATAATTTGTGTTTACAAAACTGCTTCATTTCTGTGGAGATGTGTTGTGCATTAAATATTGGCATTAATGTTCTCAGCCCAAGAGTTTTTTGATTCCGGCCTTCTGCTCTGCAGTTAACCTTGTTGGAAACTTAATGTTGAACTTGATCCTCAAATTTCCTCTCTTTGTCGGGTCCTTTTGGATTGGCATCCCTTCCCTTGGGACAACCTCCTCATAGTTTGGATCAATCACGGTGTTGATCGGAATGGTCAAATTCCTTCCATCTAAGGTGGTGAGATGGACAGTGTAACCTGTCAAGGCTTCAGCTAAGGGAATCTTCTGTGTGACAATCAAGTCGTTTCCATCACGAGTGAACACAGGGTGAGGTTTTTCATCAATAATGAAAACTAGATCTGCTGGTTTTGAATTCGGCTGCTCGTTCCCTTTCTCAGGGAAGGTGATCTTTGTGCCCTTCTTCCAACCAGGCTTTATGTCAATGGTTAGAATCTCCTCCACTTGTATGGTCTTGCTGCACAAGAAGAAAAGTGCAAGTTTAGTGAAATGATCAAGCAACTAATGCTCTGCGCATAAACATCATCATCAAAAAAGCTCCAAGACTTTAAATAGATTGTGAATTGATCTGGCAACTAATCCCATGAATCGCTCACAACAGAGATCAAATCTCTTGTGTTATGAGCATGGACAGTAAGTAAAATCCACGAAAACAACATGCATTTATTCTTTGATCTAGCCAGCACCTCCCATTAGGCCATTACATGTGGAAAATCAAAAGGGAAAAACTTGATGCTCAATTTGATAGGCAGAAACCACTAGCAGAAATTCACACAAACTAAAAGGAACCATACTTCAGAAACAAACCTAGAGCAAGACAATTAATGTAAGAAGATAAATACTTACCCACTTGCATCGACAACGTCCCTAGATATCTTCATTCTTTTTGTAGCCCCCTTGTAAAGCTCCTCAAGACTACAAAGCAGCCTTTTCTCAATTGGAGGAGCTTTTCTAGGAACACTCTGATGCATTGACCCTCCACCTCCTTCACCAAAAGAACTAAAGATAGCATCACCAAACATCTGACCTGGGAATCTTGTCCCTCTCATGCCTCCACTGCCACCTCCCATCCCTCCAAATGGACCTGAAGACCCGAAAAATTCAGCAAAAATATCATCAGCGTTGCGGGGATTGAACCGAAATGCTGTAGGCCCATCTCCCGTGGAGAAGAATGAAGCTCCACCAGGACCAGCACCACCAGCACCAGGTGGTGGTACTTGCCCCTTTAGACCCTCTTCACCATATTGGTCGTACACTGCTCTTTTTTGTGGATCACTAAGGACCTGCATAAAAAACATTGAGTTTCAATACAAAATCAATCACATAAACAATCTTCATTAGTAATTCCAATTTTACAGAGAAAATTCCCCATGACATCAATGACTGAAAAATCCCAGCTAATAATCCAGAGTTTCTATGTTGATAAACGCCATTAAAGATTGAAACTATGGTGTTGAGATAATTATAATGATCATAGTAACGAACACAATAAACTACAAATCCCAGAAATTTAACCATGAAATCCCAATAAAGACAGAAACTTTATTTTATCCAACATGAATAAAAGCCATCAAATTTGAATATTTTCTAATTTGAAACAGAGAGTTCCTCAAGATACAGTTAAAAAAAGCACAATAAACTACAAATCCAAGAATTTTAACCATGAAATCCCAATAAGGAAAACATTTTTCGAATAAAAGTTCACAAATTTGAGCGAGATAATCCAATTTAACTACAAACCCAGATCACAAAATTTAATCTTGAACTGTTAAAGGCAGGCAGGTACATACCTCATAAGCTTCAGAAATTTGCTTGAACTTTGCTTCAGCGTCTTTCTTGTTATTTGGGTTCTTATCGGGATGCCACTTCATGGCTAATTTCCTATAAGCTTTTTTCAAATCATCATCTTTAGCAGTCTTATCAACTTGTAATATCTTGTAGTAATCCACTCCCATGGTGTTACTGCTACCTCCTCTCTTTCTCTTCTTCACCTTGCTTATCCTTGTTTTTCTAATTCAAAAAATAACAGAGAATCAATTTTTCTTTTTCTTTTTTGGTTTTTGATTATTTGAGAAACATGTTTAAGATAGAACAGCGTGGTTGTTTATAGTTTAAAACAGAACAGTGTGGTTGTTTCTGGAACACTCTACACTGTTCTATTTTAAACTTCTGCTAGTTTACACTTAAATCATTAACTCGCTACGCGCTTTTTTAATTGAAAAAATTAATTATGAGATTAAAATATAATATATATTGGATATTTTTTAAAAAATAATATAGTAATATATTGAATTTTTTTTTTAATTTTAAGATATTAAAATATACAACTGGGGCATATTGTTGCATAAAGCAAGGTGGCCTGCAAACTAACAAATACTAAATGTGATAGGCAATTGAGTGTTGCAATTGTGGTAAGACAAGACTCGATTACTGTGTAGATTCGAATAGTGCTTTTTTGTTTTCTTTTTGACATGTTACTCTTTTCATTTGATCTTATTTTGTTGATGTATTTCTCCATAATCTTGAAATTTCATTTTTATTTTTTTGGTCTATGACATTCTTGCATAGTAAAAAAAACATCATGTTCTAATTCTAAAGGGTATAGTTTAATTGGTCAAATTTAAGATTTGCTCTATAAAAGTTATTAGCTCGAGTCCCACAAATTTCAAGATCATTAGAGATTTACATGATCGTTAATTTCAGGGCTTGTGAGATTAGTCAAGATGTGCGCAAGTTAACCTAAACACTCATGTTAATCTTTTTTTTTAAAAAAAAAAACACCTTGTTTTTGGGTTTATACTCGATCATGTTATAAAGTTGACAAGTTTTTTTTTATTTATTTTCGAAGAGATTTGAACTAGAGGGATTGAAATTGATACAAAGTGAGAAATAAAGGATGTAAAAGAAGAAAAAAAAAAACAAGAATGCATAGTCCAAGGGAGAGGGGAGAGAGAAAATGAAAGAAAAAAGCATTACAGACACCGTATTGTGAAGATTTAGCTTGCACATGCCATCATGGCATAATAGTGAATACCAAAATTATTCCAGAAACTCCATGAAAGACAACTTTTGGAGGCAGAATGAGACCTCACGCATCGCTCAAACAAGGCGAGACTCTTCACATAATGGCACGTGCAAGCGCCAACCTTTCTTCCTCCTGTTTATTCACTTTGATACCTAATTTGATAATACCTCTTTAAATAAGCCATGGATCAATTTAATCCATGTTTCACTAATAACTTTGCAATTCAGGTCACAATCTCATTCAATTTAACCTCTAATTAAAAAATGACTATTCAGTTAGGGCGTAATCTTAGCTCACATGAGACAAGCCATCTTCTTTTAATTTAGCCCATTCTTCTCCATTAAATATTCAATTTAATATGATTTTCATTTGATCCAAGCCCAAATAAGCTCAAGTGGTGATAAAATAGAAGAGTAAGGAGTGAAATGAAAAAAAGAATTGGTTGACTGAGTTAACACATTATGATCGTGTATCTGACTCAAGTCACATATTTAACTTTTACCTTGGTTGACTACTAGTGTATTATAATCGTCTATATGACATGGATCACACATTTTACATTTATTCTGGTTGACCGTTAGCATTATGATCGTGTATATGACTCAGGTAACACATTTGATGTTTATCCTGCTTGACCGCATGTTATCTAATATATCACCGCCTTAATATTAAAAAAAAAATTACATTGTTTTTTTAGGTTGTACCACATTTTTCTCAGAAGTTTGAGTTGGCTTTTTACTTACTAAATCAACTGGCTCACATTATAACAACTTTCACATGTTTAATTTAAAATGTAACCTAGGCAAGCAATCAGATCGAGATTTCTCAAGGTTTGGTCTTTGGCCCAAATTTATTGATATAGTCAATGTATTTCACATGACCTACTCATATTCTTTTATAGATTTTTTCATGATCAATGGAGTTTAATTGTCATCGACTTATATGTTACGGGTTTATATCTTTTGTTAACAAAAAACACTCATGTATTCGTTTGTTACATCTCAAATATGTACTTGCAGCGGATCGCATGCAGTAGAACTAATTCTAATTCTAAAAAAGAATAGATTGACTATATATTTTTTTTCTATTTGTTAAAACAAAACATGACTATCATTAACCTTAAATCATTGTTGTAGAACTTGGATTGGTTTTGTCGGCCAAGATGATACCTAAATTGATCCGGGTTGAAAAAAAAATATTAAAAAAAACTTGATTGACCCTGTTAAAAACCTGAGTTGACCCTTTTAATGTATTGTAAAGAATAAAGGAAATAGTGAAGAAGAGAAAAACAGTGATGGTCTTTCCATGTTGAAGAAAATATACCATAACAATACCCAGTTTTGAAATTGATTGAGGGAGCTTTGATGAGTTATGTTAGTTCAAAGGTGCATTGTATAGAACTGATATTGCAACATTATGAAGTTCCTTTGTCATAATCGATCAAAATCTTGCTTCTAGAAAGATGCATGGAAGCTGAGATTACAGATCAATAAAATTATAATTTAAAATAAAAACTTTTCCACTCCATCTCATTAATTCCATCCTCATAGTAAGGCTTGTATATTTGATATCAAGGAGCATTTCTTTAATTTTTCTTTAACATTAAATAAACAAATATCGAAACAAATAGAAAAAAATCCATGATTTTACCCTCTAAACAGTATGATTTTTTGAATTTGTCCCTTCTCTTAAAAATTAATCGAGAAATTAATGGAAAAGTCCTTAAAATCCTCTCAATCTCAGTAGTAAGCAATTTCTCATATGTTGGTACTTGGTAGAGAAAAGGATAGGAATTGGGATGTTTTTATAGTTTTTCTAAAGTAACCTAATTGAAAAGGCACAATAAAAAATCATATTGTTCAGAGACAGAACCAGGAATTTTTTAGTCTATAGGTTTTTTTTTTGCTCAAGTTCAGGGGTATTTTACAATTTAACTCAAAGATTTTTGTAAAAATTCAAACTGATTTTGTGTTTTTCATAATTTATAGAATTTATCATTTAAGAAATAAAAATATACTTTCTAACACCAAAAACTCTTGAAATAACTTATGAAAGTGGATTGAGTTTTCATTAGCATTTATAAAAAAAATCAATTTAAAATAGAAAAGTTTGCATAGATTTTTTAAAGGAATTTTGTATCATTACAAACAGTAACATAACAGCATAATAAATGTTTTTTCCCCACTAAGATATAGTGTTTGAAATTGTGGTAGTTTTTTCAAACTATATATTTTTTTGAAATATATTAAAATAATATTTTTTAAAAAATTTATTTTTGATATCAACACATCAAAACAATTTAAAATTAAAAAAAAATTCAAGAATTTTTAAAATTATTTTTAAAATTAAAAAACAAACACAATCTAAATTGATAGTACATGTTTCAATGAGCCACGAAACCAATAATTTTGAAAGGAAAAAAAAAAGCCATTAAACCCACATTAGTAAGATAATGAAATCTTGAATTTCAAAAGCTTTTCCTATCACTATTTATCTATAAATTATTAAATTCCAAAGTTCGAAATGAGCATAAACAAGATAACAAACTATCAGAGGAATTACAAAGTTTATTTGGGCATAAAAAATTCCAACAGAAGATTATGGAGGGAATATGCAATTAGCGAAAAGAGAGAATATAAATTATCAGCAGCAGCACTAACAAGGGATTTGATCAATGAACCATCTAAGTATCCTAACAGGAAGATGCACAATATCCACTGCAAAATTGGCCAGAGCTGCACAGCATACACAACACGGGCACAAGCAACTCAATATTGTCCTACATTACATCAAAAAGGGAAAAAAAGAGTGTCAATCACGCAGAAAAATGATAGTTATTTATTGAAAAAATCAACACTATACATTATACTTTTCTGCGCACCAAACAAGCACAAGGCAATGGACAGAGTCAAGATCAAACTAAATCAAGAAAAAGAGAAAAAGAAATCAATGCCATGATCAATTTTCTTGACGAGCAAACTAGCATGGTTCATGAACAGGTATGGAATCAAATTCTTGAAATTGTAATCAAGAAAACAAGAAGAGAAAACGAATGGATCGACTCACCCAATGAGCCATATTACTGCACCAACAATGGACAAAACTAATGCAAGCAACGCAAAGGGAAGTCCTAACAAAAACCCTAATGGCTTGCAGTCTCCCATTGTCTTTCTCCTTGCTCTTGAATCTCAATTACAGTAGAACAGGGAGTAGTTACGATTTTGAAGTAACTATGAAGAGATTCCTAAACCTAATGAGAAGTGGAACCGGAATATAACTACCTTCCTGGGCGGTTTTTGTATATATATTGACTAAATCACCCTACGTGGAATTGTGATCTTTTGCCTTGGTTATGGTTTAGGATTTCGTTTTCAGGCCTGTAATGTGAAGTGTATTTTGGGCATTGAGTTTACGGAATCTTCATTGCTGTTTCTTTTTGGTCACCACTCGCTTTGCAAAGGCTTGGCAAGACTTGTCTATCATTTTCAAATTGAAACTCGAACAATATTCTCCTTTCAATCCATGAAAATGAATTCTCATCCGAGAAAGATAACAGGTGCAAATATAGTTATAAAGAATCAATCAACTTAGTTTAAAGTTCATGCCTGCTTCAGCCGCTTCACCGTACCGTCTCTTGGCGGCGTATAAGGATGGCTCCGGCGACTGTAACCATCAAATAAAAATAAATAAACTGCAAAAATTCTGTGAGGATTTTTTTTTTGATTTCATTCTTAATTAATTGATTTTTTTAATTTTTATTTGTTTTCTTTTGAATTATTTTCTTGATCATTTTTTTTTTTTTTTATTTTTTAATTCAACCTTTAGACATTTATTTTTGTTTAATTTTTATGTTAAATTTAGTTTTAATTATTTTAATTGCTATTTTTTAATCATTTTATTAATGGATTTGTTTCTTCCAATTTCATCTCTAAATATTTAATTTCATTTGATTTTTCCCAAAACATTTAATTTTTATGTCGAATTTAGTTCTAATTCTTTTAATTGCTATATTTTTATTTATTTTTTTTTCTCAATTTCACCTCTCAATGTCTGTTTGATTAAAAATCTTACTTATTTATTTTTTTGGATTTGTCTTTAATGAGGTCACCCCAATCTCATGATCCAACTAATAAATTTGAATAATTAGCCTAACTCAACTTTCATCTTTTTTAAAATATTTTTTTGCCAGTGTTTTTTTTTTTTTGCTTTTCTACTTATAAGGTCATCTCAATTTCATGTCTTAGGTCAAGTGTTTGATTTGTGACTCGGGTTGACTGTTGGATTAATTTGAGGCCTTTTTTTGTTATTTTTTGCTTTGAAAAATTTTAAAATTGTCTGATAATTTTTTTATGGGACTCGGATCTAAGGTTTCATAGGTTGCAAGCTTTTTAGAATTTGACTATTTAATGTTTGTTCAGTTTTGTTTGGTTTTTATAGATGTTTTCAATTTCACCACCTATGTTTTTTTTTATATTTAAAATTTGATCATCATTCTTTTAATTTATATTTATTTTTTCAATAAATTGCATCCTCCTTGGATTTTTTCTAACAAATTTTATTATCATTTTTTTTGTTGTTTTTACAAGTTTTTTTTATTAATAATTTTTTATAGATCTCATCCTTCAAAATTAAATTGATTGAGAATTATACTTTTTCATTAAATTTGGGTAAAAAATATCACAGGATGCGATTTTTAGAGATTAGACTAGGTTTAAGAGGTTTGCCCTGTTTTTTTTTTTTTCTCTTTGTTTCTAAATTGATGTTGTCTTTTTTTTTATCCTATTTTTTTTAACTTTTGTTTTTTTATTTTTTTATTTATTTTTATTCTATTTGGTTAGCCCTCAATATATATTTTTTTTATTTCACCCCTATCATTTTTAAATCCATAAATAATCTATCATATTACAAATAATTTTTAATTTCATCCCGTTTGATTTGTTAATCTTTCAAGTTTGTTTCTAGTTTTTTTAATTGCACTTTTTTTTTGCTTTCGATAATGTTTTTTACGTTTCATCCTTATTGAGTTTTTTTTCTATCAGATTTTAACTCTGTGCTTCTTATTTTTTGCTATTTTTTTGCTTTTACAAGTTTTTTTTAATAGTATTTTTAACGATTTCATCCTTTAAAATTAAATTAAATGATATTTAAACTTTTTGATTCAACTCAAGTCTATGATTTAACAAGTTACAAGTTTTTTATATTAGATTAGGTTTAGGAGGGTCGCCTAAATTTACTTGATTTTTTTGGGCCTTTTTTTTATGCTGATTTTTTTTTTAAGTTCAACTATTTTTTCTAGTTTTCTTTTAGTTAGGTTAGTAGTGAGTTGTTTGAGAATCTAAATAGGCTTGGATGTTTTTTTTTTTGCCAGTTTATTTATTATTGTTTTGTTTTATAAATATTTAAATTGTCAATTTAACCAATCACTTGAAACTTGAATTTTTTCTAACCTATCACCTTTTTTGCTTTTAAATTTTTTTTGGCCTGTGGCATGTCTAGTAAATAAATATAAATTAGAAAGGTTTATGCTGGGCTTAAGTTGTAGTTTTGGACTGAGTGTACTCGATTTCAGGTTCGTAAAGCCCGAAGCTAAGTGATTTTTGATGGTGGGCTTTTCTATTTCGCTAATGCCACGGGGCAGAAGGGGAAACATGATCTGACATGTCGTTTACTTCTCTAAAACCGTTTTGAGTAAATTATTTCCCTTATTTCAACCAAACTCTGTTGACTTTCGTAACTTGGTTTGCTAAGATTTGTTTGGGTTCACATCTAGATTTTTTTTAAAAATAAAAAAACAATATTGTTTTTGAAAAAAAAAAATGATTAATACGAGGTAAGTTGATACGCCATATATTGATTCAATTTTTTTTTAAAATCAAATCTGGGACCAGGTCGAATGAGGCTTACTCATTAAATCATAGTTTTTTGGCAAATAATTTTTATGGGATAACTTATCTAATTTTTTTATTTTTAATGAAAAAAGGTTTGAATTTAACCCTTTGAAATGAAAATCCTAACTTTTAATCCCTTTCATAAATAAAAACCTGAAAAAGTCATGGAAAGAAGAAATTATTGGATGAGTATTTTTGAATTTTATTGCGATTGCTTTTTTCACTTAGAAAAACATCAAAATAATATTTTTATTATTTTTTAAAAATTATTTTTTACATCAACACATCAAAATAATTAAAAAAACACAAAAAAAATATTAATTAAAAATAAATAAATAAATTATTTTTTTAATAAATATTTTTAAAATACAAAAACAAACAAAACTTAGATTTTATGAGTTCTAAAATTATGACAATGCGAATCCCATGGAATTTCTACTCGAATTAATTAAGGGAGAGAATCAATATTGCATGAACAATTCTAAATATTACATAGAGGTGGCATACGTATCCCAACAAGAAGTATGGCATTATGTATATATATAATTACATATAATATACGTATTTATACATGTATACACACACAAGCATGCATATATAGACTTGGCTAATATTGTCCCCACACGTAAACTCTCAAATCCAAACAAAGCACTCTTCACCACAAAACTGATCCTGGATTTGAAATATTTCAGTGAATGACAAAAAGCTCTTCTCCACACATGCCTAGCTAATATAGAAGCCAATTGCATGTTCTTTAAAATATCATATCCATATATAATTTATAGCTGACAATGCAAAACAATCTTCCATTATATGAATGCAGCAGTAATTAAATTTATCGATTTATTTATTTATGATGTATATGTTCATCATGCTTTTCTTTAGCTAATCCATGCATGTCCTGCTGTGCATTGTGTATGGCGAGAATCGGTTAATCGGTGGAGCTCAATGGACATGTTTAACTTATGATCTCTTTTGTCATTAGATGTAATCATTTGGTAGTTATTGGGGACAGTAGGGGTGATTTGGTAAATAAAAAAAATAATTAAAAAATAGAATCTAGTGAACCATGTCGTTGCCTTCGAACAGTATGTACAGTGCTAATCTGGTGGCCAAAACTATGATTCTAGGACAACTTTCAAAATGTCTTGATGTACTTTCCACGTTTCAGCGGCGCTTGTAGCCCTATGATAATCAATGTGGCACATGTAGTCTTTTTTTTTTTTTTATTCCCTCTCTCTTACTCCATTTTCATGTTGGAATTTAAAAAAAAAAACCTCTAAAGTTTGCATGTATTTTATGAAATGAAGGGGTTGCTTCAAGTGTTTGGTTTCTTAGTTGAGTTCGAGTACGAAATTTAAAAGTTTGAGGGTTTAAAAGATTAACTTAGTTTATAAAGTTGACACATGTTTCTTTGTTTTTTTTTTTTTCCAGTATTTTGTTATTTTTTTAATACACTTTCTATGGTATTTTTTAATCATTTTGATAAAATGGGTTGTCTTGGTTTCTGTGTTTTTTTTTTCTGTGCTTGTTGAATTTAGCTTTTCGAAGGAATTTTGTTTTTAAATTAAATTAAATTGATTGATTTTATCTTCCGACATTTATCTATTTTGATGTTGAGCTCATTTGTTTAGCTTGGATCAGGAATTTAACAGATTGTGAATTTAACAGATTCACTCAAGCTTGCTTGATTTTTTTTAGCTCTTTTTTTTCACATTTCATCCTCTAATATTTTTTTATATTCTCTTTATGTAGGATTTATCTTTTTTTTAAAAAAAATAACAAGGGATGTCTTGGTCTTTTTTTCTGGTCTTTGTTAAGTCTTGCTTTTTGAAAAAAAATATTATTTTTTAATTAAATTAAATTTATTGATTTTATCTTTGGCATTTAAATTGAGGTAATACCTAAATGAATTTTTTTTGGAAATTAATATTTTTTTTTTTTTTGTACTTTTATTTTATAGAGTTGTCCTTACTGAATTCATGTCTTGAGGCATGAATTCAGCAAAATTTATCGGGTTTGATTCTTGCTTTTTCTTCGATACTTTTTAATATATTTTTTTTATTATCTGAAGTCAATTATCAAAATCTTAGATCTTTAAAAGAAAAAAAACTACATTTTCTTGATATCTTTTATAGCCTATTTATCCTGTGGATTCAAAAGTAACAGATACAGCATGATTGAAGAGGCAATCTTCTTTGAAACATATCAAGAGTGGATATGTCAGATGTCTTGTCAATATTCGTAATCCATATCTGGCCACGAGCGGTACACAGAATAGTTGCGCGACCCCAAACACCGACTCGGAAAAGATGGCTCAACTTGCCATTTATCAGCCAAGTTTTCATTATAATATCACTTTTTCTTCTTTTTTCTTTTTCATTATAATATCACCTCCCCAGGGTTGGGCTCCGAATCCCTTTAAGATTTTCGAGACTGTTAAATAAATTACAAATCTTACCGATCTGAATTCATATTGTTTTCACAGTGTGGTGAAAACTGATACCACTCGATAAAAAGATTAAAACAAAAAAACAGTTATTTTTCTTTTGTTTTTTTTATCATTGGGGTACCCTTTAACAGGTATTTGTGGACCGATGTAATATTTTATAGTTATTTTTATTTTGTTTTTCTTTTTATATCATTTAGGTATTATTGAATTTGTGAACCGAGATATATAATTTTGTATACTTTTAAAGAGAAAAATATTGTTAGAATTGTGATAACATGTTATTCTAAACAATTAGGTATTAGTCTATTACAACTAAATAAGGATCTGTATTGAACAGATTACATGGATGGCTTAACACACGTATTTATAAATAATGAAACAGTTCATGGCTCACAAGAAGGTCTGGTCGTGCCAAATTATAATAATAACTTAAAAGGAACATAATTTTTTATTTAACCATTAGATATGCTCAAATTTCTACAAGAGTCTTTGGAGGCTCCTTTTCCTATGGTAGTAACTAGATTGATATGTGGACCATCATATCTTTAAATATAAAAAATCTCGTCAAGACCCTATGGTGTTAGTAGTTTTAGTAATTTTCCTTCTTTGTTTTTAATTTCTCGCTTATTTCAAATTTTATGCTTTTTTTCTTTACAATTTCAGGCTTTTGTTTTTGTTTCCTAGTTAAGGTGGGGGTTTTTAGCCTATTTAAAGTTTTGTAAACCTCCTAAGAAAGCAAACTTCATTATTATTATTTTAAAGAATATAAACTTTCGGATTTAGAGCTCACATCTATAGCTCTTTTCACCCATTAAAATATCCCGTGTTCTTTGTTTAATTGTTGCCTTTAGCTTTTGTTTACATCAAGAAATACATATAAAACTATTTTTTTTATCTCACTTAATAAACTAATTTTTTAGATTTAGGTAGGTTTTTGACACACTTTTATAATTACCATATAGAACATAAGATTTTTGGTCAATTTTGATTATGAATCATAGCTACAACATCCGATCTAGGAGTGAACTTAACTTAAAATCTGAGTTATTTGTCGAATAAGTTGCCTCTTGTTTTTGCGTTTTAAAAGTATTTTAAAAACAAAAATTAATTTTTTTTGCTTTTAATTTTTTTTATTTTTAAATTATTTTGATGATGTATTGATATCAAAAATAATTTTTTTTTATAAAAAATATGATTCAAATATATTTTCAAACAAAAAAATATATTTTAAAGAAGAACACCCCGGCCTCTGTTACAGTAAAATTCCTGAAATGCTTTGTTGTTTTGGCAAAAGAAAAATCAGGCTATTTCACTGACTTGACCTAGACTGAAATAAGTTGAAGAAGATGTGAAAAGATGAAGAATAAGAGAATTTACATGAAGGACGAAAAACTTCACTATGTATATCAAAATAATTCACTGTCTTACTTGTTTACATTGTGCACTGCTGTATTTATATAATACTTAATATAACAACTTCCTAACACACTAAATTGTTCTGTACGTTTATAACAGAATGGAAGAATCTGCTGTATTTACAATTCTTGTTACAGCTGCCAGAGTGGCAGACAGCTGGTGTGCAATTGCTGTAACGTCCTGCATGTCCTGCGTGGTGGTGGCTACAACGTCCTGCATGACATGCTTGGTGCTGGCTGAGTGGGATGACTGTGGTGTGTTGTCTAATACCCCCCCACAAGATGGAGAATAGAGGTTAACTATTCCCATATTGGATAAGTGTGTCTGAAAAAGAAAAGAAGAAATAGCTTTGGCATGACAATCCAATTCGATATGTTTTGTTCGTTCATGGAAAACCGGGTTGGCAGCAATGTGCAAGGCAGCCTGATTGTCACAGTAAAGCTGGGCTGCTTGAGGATGAGATACACGAAGGTCCTGAAGGAGATAACGAAGCCAAGTCAGTTCTGAACAGGTGGAAGCCATAGACCTGTATTCTGCCTCAGCTGATGAACGTGATACAATGGATTGTTTCTTGGATTTCCAGGAAATAAGGGAGTCGCCAAGGAAGATGCAGTAACCCGTGACTGACCGCCTAGTATCAGGACATGAGGCCCAATCAGAGTCACAAAAAGCTCTGAGTTGAATCTGTGAAGAAGAAGACAATAGAATGCCCTGACCAGGTGCAGACTTGATGTAACGAAGAATGCGGTGAGCTGTGGCGAGATGTGTTGTCGTGGGACTGTCCATAAACTGACTGAGAATCTGAACAAGGTAACAAATATCGGGTCTGGTGATGGTGAGGTATAAAAGACGGCCAATGAGTCGGCGATAGGTGCTGGGATCTGGTAATGGAACCCCAGAAGTCTTGCTGAGCTTGAAGTTCTGTTCAAGGGGCAATTTGAGGGGTTTGCTGGCCAAGGTACCGGAATCAGCCAGGATGTCAAGAGCATACTTTCGTTGGCAGAGATGAATACCGGTCGGAGATCTAGCAACTTCAAGGCCGAGGAAATACCGTAAGCAGCCAAGGTCTTTAATTTGGAATTGGGTATGCAGAAAGGTTTTAAGGGAGGCAATGGAAGAGGAACAATTACCAGTGACGATAATGTCGTCAACATAAACTAGTAAAGCAAGAAATGTGGTGCCAGTCACTTTAGTAAACAGGCTGTAGTCAGCTTTAGATTGTGTAAAACCAAAAGCAATAAGAGATAGGGAGAGTTTAGAATACCATTGGCGGGAGGCTTGCTTGAGGCCATATAGACTCTTAAGGAGCCGACAGACTTGATGAGGGCCACCGACAGAGTAGCCAGGAGGTTTGTGCATGTAGATTTCTTCCTCTAGATCACCGTGAAGGAATGCGTTATTAACATCAAATTGGAAAAGAGACCAGCCCTTTATTGCTGCAACAGAGAGAAGAACTCTGACGGTGACAAGCTTTGCAACAGGGGAGAAAGTTTCAGTATAGTCAACTCCAGCTTGTTGCGAAAAACCTTTGGCGACAAGTCGAGCCTTTAGTCGCTCAACACTGCCATCAGCATGAAACTTAGTCTTGTAAACATATTTACAAGCAATGGCGATCTTGCCATGAGGAAGATCAGTAACAGTCCAGGTTTGATTATGTTCCAAGGCACGCAATTCATCACTCATGGCTTTGCACCAACCGGGATGTTTCACGGCTTGTTTGTAAGTAGTAGGATCAGTGTGCATGGAGACAGTAGTGGAAAAAGCAGTAAAAGATGGAGAAAAACGTTTATAAGCAAGAAAGTTATGCAAAGAGTAAGGAGTACCAGTGTTGGAAGAGGAATACCTGGACAGTGACTGAGAAGGCATAGCGAGGGAGGCCTGGTGATGAAAATCCTGCAAATATTGTGGTGCTCGTCTGATCCTAGTAGACCGACGAAGGGTAGATTCAGAAAGAGGGACAAGGGCAGGTGTGGTGTTTGACATGGGGATGACAGAATCAGTAGTTGCTGGCTGAGGGATAACGGTGGAAGGAGAAGGAGCAGAAATATCAGGACTGATAGGAGCAATAGAAAAATCAAGAGTGTTGGGTAAAGGTTGCGTGAACACAAAAGTTGTATTGTCAGATGGAAGTGTAAAAGAATGAAAAGGAAAAATGGATTCATGAAAGACAACGTCTCTAGAGATAAATGTAGTATGAGATTGTAGATCAAGTAATTTATACCCTTTAATGCCAAAAGGATATCCAAGGAAAATGCACATGCGACTACGAGGGTCAAATTTCTTACGTTGTCGGGAAAGGGTGGAGGCAAAACAAAGAGACCCGAAAATCTTTAAATGGGCATATGTGGGAGGTTGATTGAATAAAAGTTCAAAAGGTGTCTTGTGTTTAAGTAAGGGACTAGGAGTGCGATTGATGAGATATGTGGCTGTTAAAACGCAATCACTCCAGTATTGAAGTGGAAGGTTGGCCTGAAATCTTAGTGCACGGGCAACATTAAGAAGGTGTTGATGTTTGCGTTCGACAATACCGTTTTGTTGGGGTGTTTCAACACAGCTGGTTTGGTGAATGATGCCTCTGGTATGGAAAAAATCTTTCATGTGAAATTCCCCCCCATTATCACTTCGTAAGATTTTGATCTTACAATTAAACTGAGTGGCAACTAAATTGGCAAAGGATTCAATGTTACGTTTAGTGGGAAGAAGATACAGCCATGTACTGTGGGTGAAGCCATCAACTATAGTGAGAAAATATTTAAAACCATCATAGGAGGGAATGGAGCAGGGTCCCCATAAGTCACAATGCACAATCTCAAAGGGTTGTGATGCACGGTGAGAGCTATAAGAAAAAGGTAAGCGATGAAGTTTTGCTAAGGGACAAATACAACAAGGTTTGTCATTGGTAACAGAATATTGGTTTTGACTACAGGATCTGTGATTGAAGACAAAACAGGAAAAGATGGATGGCCTAGACGACAGTGCCACAGTTCGGAAGTAAGGTGTGTAGACGAAGCAGAAGCTGCAACAGAACATTGTGAAATGGAAATGCGGGGTAATGTATGAACCAGGAGGGATGGGGAAACGACAGAGTTGACAAAATGATAGAGGCCATTCCTCACTTCACCCTTCCCAATCGTTGTCCAAGATAGAAGGTCCTGAATAAAGCAAAAATTAGATAGAAACATAACACAGCAGGTAAGATGGGTGGAAATTTGTTTACAGAAAGTAAATTAAAATTAAAGGAAGGAATACAGAGAACTTGTGTGAGACAAATTGAAGGCGTGAGTTGGACTGTGCCAATGTGTGTAGCAAAAACATGTGTGCCATTTGGTAGTGCAACCGGCTGAGAAATATCAGAAGTAATGGAAGTGAAAAAAGAGGTGCTACAAACCATATGGTCTGTGGCTCCTGTATCGATGATCCAAGGTGCATGAAAAAGAGAAAGATTAGTGTGTGTATGAGCATTTAAACAAGAATGGATACCAGATACGGGAGGGGGGAAAAAAATATCAGGTGAAGTCGAGGGCTGAGCAGGGGAAGAAGTGCTAGAAGGAAGCAGAGCCATGAGTTGGTGATATTGTGCCTGAGTCAAACCGATCCGAACATTGCTGAAATTGTCAACAGTAGCCGCAGGAGCTAAAGTTGATTGTGCTGCAAGAACATGTGCACCTCTAGGCTTAGTGAAAAGTTTGTGGCCTGGGGGATAGCCATGCAGTTTGTAACACTTTTCCATTGTGTGACCAGTGAGATTGCAATGAGAACAAATGGGAGCTGCAGCATTGCCAGCCTTGAAACAAGTATCCAGCATGTGCCCAGTAATCTTGCAGTGAGTACAATAGGTGCGTTCCTTTTTGAACTTAGAGTTGAACGGATATTTGGCAGGAAATGAAGATTGCCTTCTGAGTGCAAAAGCCATTGCATCATGTTGTGTGGAAGGAGAAGCAAGTTGATGCTGACGTTCCTGTTGCTGAATGACTGAGAAGACACGAGCAATGGTAGGAATGGGATCAAGCAACATGATTTGGTCCCGTATGGCAGAGTAAGAGTCATTCAATCCCATTAAAAATTGAAAGACATAATCTCGCTGATAACGATCAGAGATAATCTTCATGGCACCACAGCTGCAAGATGGAATAGGATCATAGATCAATGTTTCATCCCAAATGGTTTTTATCTTACCATAGTAAATACTGACAGTATCATTGTCCTGTGATAGATTGGCTAAGGTTTTCTTCAACTGATAGATGCGTGGGCCATTTTGATGTGAAAAACGATCTTGAAGATCAAGCCAGATATCTCGAGCACTGTCAACAAATGCTATGCTAGATCTGATAGAGGTGCTGATAGAATTTTGAAGCCATGAAACCACCATGTCATTACATCGTTCAAATAAATCAAAAAGAGGGTCTGTTTGGTCAGTTGGTTGGTTGATGGTTCCTGTGATAAATGCCAGTTTATTCTTGGCCCGAAGAGCTCTTTGCATGGCCCGAGACCAAGTTGCATAGTTGTCGCCATTAAGTAACTCTGTTACTAGAATTATGGCTGGGTTGTCTCCGGTGTCTAGTCGAAAGGGGTTGCTGTGATTGTTAAGATTCAAATACTGCTGAGTGTTTGCTGTATGGGTAGTGTTTGGGTTAATATGTATATTTGGCGAAGATTGGTGTTCTGAGAAATCCTCCATGGATGCTATTCTCTATAGCTCTGATACCATGAAATAAGTTGAAGAAGATGTGAAAAGATGAAGAATAAGAGAATTTACATGAAGGACGAAAAACTTCACTGTGTATATCAAAATAATTCACTGTCTTACTTGTTTACATTGTGCACTGCTGTATTTATATAATACTTAATATAACAACTTCCTAACACACTAAATTGTTCTGTACATTTATAACAGAATGGAAGAATCTGCTGTATTTACAATTCTTGTTACAGCTGCCAGAGTGGCAGACGGCTGGTGTGCAATTGCTGTAACGTCCTGCATGTCCTGCGTGGTGGTGGCTACAACGTCCTGCATGACATGCTTGGTGCTGGCTGAGTGGGATGACTGTGGTGTGTTGTCTAATATAGACCAGTGCCGGAAATTGACACTCCGGATCAGGGCACAACTGCAAACTAGCTGCATGGATCAAGAAAACAAAGATTCTTCTGAAACTGTGGTGGTCTATCATAATTACCGACTAGGCAAAACACAGTACAATTTTAGTGGAGATTTTGGTTTTCTTTCCGAGTTGGGGAAGGGGGCCTCGAGCAGGACGAGGGTTTTGGATTCTTCTAGAGATTTTGATAGAAAGGTAGGGGACCTCTCTTGGAGAGACACATGCTGATAAAGAAAGTTCGATTCCTCATTACAGCGTCATCACCAGCTTCATCAATTATTGTTTCTTTCTGGGACCCCTCCTGTTAACATGTGTGTTCTTGTCTCTGATTTCTTGCGTTTACCAACAAATCAATGTCCTTTTTACCTCTAGGAATACTCCCGCAGAAACTGTTTAGGGTTCGTATCATAGGGCAACATGTTTTCTAAACGTAGTTGAGCTACCGTTTACTTTGACATTTGGCCAGATAGATTCCATGTTCATAACCAGACAGTTTGCTCCATGGATATGGCTCCAAGTTGCTTTAAGATTGACGATCTTGTATAGTTTAGTAGCATGCACCTTTTGAGTAGCTAGGAAGGAAGAAATATTGAGAATATATACTTCTTGGAGAAGTATGATATAAGGTAAAAACAATTTGATAAAAATTATAATATAAGGTAAAGCCTTGTGGTAATTATTGAGAATGAAGTGGTGATAGTGACAAATTAATTCTTGGAGAATGAGAATGAAATTACACTGATGTGGACCAACCAACTTTAGAGAGTATCTTATAAATGTGGCCACTGATTTTCTTCAGATAATTATTTAATGAATTTTTCATGCAATAACTACTCTTTGACGGCTTCAACTTTCTGACAAAAATAAAATCCGACATTATCTAATATCACTATTGGCCATTTGTCGAATATCTTGTTGTTTTTTTAAAAAAACAAGTAGTCATTTTCTTGTTATTTTATGCATTAATTTAACGACTCAAGCCTTGTCTAGGAATCTCCTGCTGGTTGATGCATGCCATAGGGTATTGTACATGTATATGTTACTTGGTAAAAAAAAAAATGACTATGATCTAGTTTTCGTTATCATATGTTTTTATTTATCATATTTTCTTTTCATGATACTTTTAAATTATTTTTTGAACCAAAATACTCCCTAGATTATTAAAGAAAATAAATTTCAAAGTATAAAAAAATATAAAATAATTTTTAAAAACTCAACAAAACTTAAATACAAAAAAAAAAATCAATTGTTTATGAACTCCAACTATATTTTCAATCATATTCTCCTTATACCCATTAAATGTCTAAATATTTTTCAAGAACCCACCATACTTTCATTGATATTAGTGTTATATAGAGGATAGTGTGTAAAAGTCTTTTAAGAACTCATCATATTTTTATCCATATTAATACATATGTCAAAAATATTTTTCATCATTAATATTTATACCAGGAATATTTCTCATCAACATTAATATATATATCAGAGATATTTTTCTTCTTTAATACTATCAAAATAATATTATATTTTATTATCTTCTCTCCATAAAAAGACTCATGGATTATTAATAAACCATGAGTCTTTTAAACAAAAGATTTGGAATCTCAATTATCTATTGCATATTTATTTTTAAAGTATCTTTCTGTAATATTATTGTATTTTCTTTTAAAAAATCACTTATTTAATTATCAGAGAGTCATCAAATTCACCAAAAAAAATATTTTACAGGTATTAGATACCAGATCATCTCAAAAGAAGAATGAAATAGATTGTAGAACTAGAAAATTGATCAACTGGTCAAAATATAAACCTTGCCCCTAAATTATTTGGATTTTTTAGGATATTATCAACTGTACACTTTTCGGAGCACCATTTGTTAGCATGATCGATCTTGTGTCTTTCTGCCAAGATTTATCTTCTAATAATTAGTTGATTCAACGTTAAAAATGAGAGTATTTTCTTTTAGATTAATGGTGAATTGGTACTCGAATTCAGCACTTGGTATTAAAGAATATTGCTCATTTCCCATTCCAAATTAATCGGTTGACAATTAATTGTCTTTGATAGATCATAAAGGTTCCACTATTTAACATTAATGATTCAAGCAAGATTGAACAGAGAGTGCAACTATCAGTCGTTGGTGTCTTTAATGAGCAACAACAACACTTTCATAAAGCTGGTCCTTATCACAGCAGTGGCAGAAAAGGATCTCGAAAAAAAATCTAAGTATTTTCACACGAAGATTCCTTCAAAGAAGACACAAATGCCTAAAAGTTTTAAGTAGCATTTAAGACAATCCAAGTTCGAACAATATTTGATAGTGTTATTAACCTGTCTGGCTTGAAGAGTTACCTAATTATAAAATTAAAATGATATTACTTTATTTTTATTTTAAAATTTTAAAATGATGCTATTTTGAATTTGTTCAGCTAACCTTTTAAATCTATGACACGGGTTTTAGACCGAATCATGAGACAAACTGAGTTTAATAACTTTAATATTGGATAGTTTTTTTTGCGGTTGTGTTTTAAAAGTGTGTTTTATTTAAAAAAATATCAAAAATATTTTTTTAGTTATTTTTGATAATTTTAATGTGTTTATGTTGAAAATAAAAAAAATATTTTTATATATTTTCAAATAAAAAATATTATTTAAAAGTACCTTGCATCATAATATTAAATAGACATCAGTCAATTGTGTTACGAATGAGGAAGAAAAGATGGAAGAATAACTCACTTGTCTTATTTAACTCAAATAAACTTATATATAAGCCACATAATTTTTAGGAGTGAGATATTTATGTATTCATATGAGATGGAATCAAATAGAAAGGTGTGAACAATTTTGAGAACCATCAACAGATGTAACAAAAATTACATCCATCTAAATGGTCCACACTACATATATATATATGACAATGAAAGGGAATATATCAAGCACAAAGTATAATGATGCTGCTATTTTCAACGAGAAATTAATTAATTATTAGGTAAAATTAATGCATTATCGATCCCTTATTCATAAATTAAATCAATAAATAAAAGTCATGTAAATAAAATTACATGAACTTTAAATATTATGAAATGATAGATTTAGTTTATCTAACAATTAATTTCTCGCAATCCCTAGAGTTACTCATAAATCTATCTATTTATTTACATATCTATTTATAAAAATAAAATTGACGCAATTTTTAGGGAATTTCGCTGTTTTGACACATTCCAAATATTTAAGTTCTATCCAATAACTGCACGCCACTTAAAACATTATTAATTAAATATTTAGGAGAGAGAAAGTGATCAAAATTAATGCTATGATCGATCTTATCTAGTTTATAACATGACCCACGATGTAGACTATTCATGAGAATTTTGTTAGGGTTTAATACAATTTATTTATATATACTATGCGTAATGGTCCTCTGTATTTGTATTTGTATTTTATTTTATCCAAATGGTTTTCACATATACGACTTCATTCCGGTTAAAAATAAATTACTAGATATATATATTTCCTAGCTAGGCTATCAAATAATTGCAATTCATTAATTTGATTCAAGGAACGAGGCATATCTCCATGTGGTTATTATTGTAAGAGAATAAATTTATTTTATGTTTTTATTTTTGTTTTTCTAACCGCACACATTTATATTTTTTATATTCATTTAATTTTTTTTTTATAATAATCAAGCATATTAATTAAAAGATAGTCATTCAAAAGATGATCCTTGAAAAATTAATTGGTTGTTTACAGAAAAATAAAACAATTACGTTACAAATAAAATAAGAGAAAACATTAAAAAACATAATAGGAAATAACAACCAAATTGATGACATTTGTTTGTTCACATCCGAATATCATCTGTGCTACAAATGAGGTCGTTAACATTATAGTTGAAATTAGGTTCATTATATTTTAGCCAAATCAATAATCTATGCAAAAACAAAGAGAAACTTGAATCCCAATCCGGTTACACCTTGTTAAAAAAATAAATTATTTTTTATGAGCCGACACTTCAAGTTGTAAAAGTAAAAAGAAAGGAGAATCCAGGTCCGAGACTAAAATCTACCTTTCACCAAAAATAACCACCGATAAATCAATAAGTAAAGGCCATTAATACTCACTAAAGAATTTCACCTATAATCGCCAAGTATTAGAAAAATGAAATAATAAATGATCTGAATTCTCCTGCTCTACTATATATACAAAATGGACATTTAGATTACCCTACCCAGTAATAACCTGCGTCTAAGAAGAAATTCGATTTTAGATCATTAGCCACATAAATGTCTGTATTTCATTTATTTTATTTTAAAACGCTAATATATATGTTTTAGACAATCAGTCTGCTCGACATTGATCATATATGCATGCATTTAGTTAAACGACACCACTCGAAGATATATAGTAGCTCCTTCTCGCCGAGAGTAAGAAAGACAAAAAAAAAAAAGATGGGAGATCTTGATTTCTCATGGCTCAACACATTTTATCGAACATTTGGCACCATCCAGCAATATTGATTGCTCAGCATAAATTATATGGTGACAAAGGGAGCTCCACCAAAAGCACCATGTGATAGATAATGACACCTAGCTGTCCTCTCTTTGTAATCCCCCGAAGAACAAAAAAGAAAAAGAAAAAAAATTTTAGGAACTTGTATTTAATGCATTTGCACTACATATATTAGGTTCAAAATGTTCTTAAGATGATGTTTTATACAATAAATTAGATACTTGGTGGTTTTTGGGATGTTGTGATGTGATAGGGAGCTTGAGAATGTGATATTTTCTACTTTTAAATGGGTTTAGAAATGTGTTTCGTTTTAAAAAAATATTAAATTAATTTTTTAAATATTTTTTTATAGTTTTAAGATATTAATGTTAAAAAAATTTTAAAACTGAAAAAGTTGTTTTAATTTATTTTTAAAAAGTATCGTAGATCATGTTAACAAACACGTTGAGTTTAATTAAATCTATTTCTCTAATGCAAGAGGCAATTATCTTCCTTATTTTACTTTTTTTTCGAAAGAGCCCTTGATAGGTTTAGTTTAGGAGTTGAAATTTGACCCTTCCTTTTCGCTCATCCCCTCGTGTATTTATTAAAACAAGCTAGCCCGTCCATATATATATATATATCAGTTTTGTGGAATAATTAACTTGCACATGAAATTATGGTTTAAAATCAGACTAATTTTGTTTTTATTTCATTCAACTTCCACTACAAGATTTAATAGTTTTACCAACAGAATTTTTCCGTCGGCGTAAGACACATACTCCATCGGTAATTAATTTACCGACGAAATCACCGACGGATAATTTCCGTCGGTGAATCTTTTGTCGGTAATTTTTTGTTCGTCGCTAAATCCGTCGGTAATAATATTACCGACGGATTTACTAGCGGAACAGACGCGTCGGTAAATTTTTTTTATTACCGACGGATTTACCAACGGATTTACCGACGGAAATTTCCGTCGGTAATTATTTAAAAACATTTAAAAAAAAAATTCATTTTATAAATTTATAAAATAATTAAATTAACATAAATCAACATTGTATAATATATACTCAAAATGCTTGGAAAAAAGAATAAGAAAATCAACTCAAATAAATAAAACAAAAAAATTAATTCAACTAAAAAAATTCATATGAAAAAAATGAAGTTGCAATTGCTAAAAATTTAAAAATCCTATAAATAAATCAACTAAAAATTAATCTCATATGAAAAAAAAATCTCACAACAACATTTATACAATTATTATAAACAAAATCAATTAAAATTAAATAAAAAACAAATATAGTGAAAAAAATCATGAAAAAATAAGAAAAAAGAAAAATCTTACCTTAATATACTTGCAAGTGAAGCTAAGGAAAAATTTTTTCGTAAAGCATATTAATTAAAAAAAACTAAGAGGATAAAAGAAGAAAGAAGAAGAAGACATATCCGAGCATGGAGAAAAAGAGAAGGAGATGAGGAGAGAAAAGAGGAGAAAGAAATAGATATTGATGTTTTTTACATATAGTGAAGAAGAAGAAGTAGAAGTAGTAGAAGAAGAAAAAGAAATAATGAGTCTGTCTCTTGTGAAATAAGCGGATTCAGGTTTTTTATTGGGGCACGTTACCGATGGATTTACCGACGGATAATTTAATATTAATATTTTTTAATTATTCCGTCGGTAATATTTAATTTAAATTTTCAATTTCGTAAAAAGTTTTCAGAAACCGCCAAAAATTACCGATGATTTTTCAATCCGTCGGTGATTCCGTCTGTAATATTTAAATGAAAATTTTAAATCAATTGAATTTTTTCAGAAAACCGCCAAAACACACCGACTAATTTTCAATCCGTCGGTGATTTTGTCCGTAAAGTAAAACAATTAACAGTGCAATTGGAAGATGAACAGTTCTGGAGCTCTCTGGAAAATACCGACGGTAATTCCCTTTGTAATTGACATGATGAACAGTGTTCACAGTTTACCAACGGATTTCCCGACGGTATATACCGAGGGAATATTTCCGTCGGTAAAATCCCTCGGAAATTTACCGACGGAAATATTCCCTCGGTATTTCCGTTTATATTTATTGATTTTCTGGTAGTGTTCCAATCTAAACATTATTAGAATAATATTATTTTGTGTAGTTATACCTAACATGGTTATAAAACGCAGCTGGACTCATGACTGAAGCAGACAAAATATAAAGATAACAATTAATAAAAAAACACATAATTTTATTTTATAAGCGAAAAGTACTGCAGATGTAAACCTTAAATTCACAAGTTTATTCAACCTATATAATAATAATAATAATGAAGTTAGTCATTTTAGAAGGTTTATAAAGTTTTAAATAGATCAAAAACCATATTTTAACTAGAAAAAAAATTTCAAAATTACAAGGGAAAGAAGCATAAAATTTAAAAATAATAAGAAAAATCACAAAAACTATCAAAACTAGGAGGCTCTCGATGAGTTTTTTTATATCTAAATATTTATTGGTCTATATAGCAACATAATGGTTACAATAAGGAAAACACCCTCTGAATACTCCTATAACATTCGAGTACGATCTAATAGTTAAAAAAAAAAATCATTGTTTTTTAAATTATTATTTTATATTGGTACGACCAGATCTTTTCTTGGACCTAAACATATCTTACTGGTCCATATATATATATATATATATATATATATATATATATATTGTCTCTTTTTTTTTTTTGAATTTAAATTTTAGGGACTTAAGTCAGGAGAGAAAAGTACTAATTCAAGAACAACTCGAACAACCTAATAAATCAATTATTCTGTTAAGTATTATAGTTCGGTTTATCTGGCGATGACAGTTAAGTTTCTTTGAATACATCTTACTGATATAAAATGATGTGTATTTAAGATAACTTTTTAAAAAATAATTAACATATAAATTTATATTTGAGAATACTTTTTATTATTAAAAGAAAGAAGAAGAAAAAGAGGGTAAGAATTCAATGATACGATTATATGTATAAAGGTTGCCCAAGGCATCCAAAGATGAAAGAGCCACTAGGTGAAAGCGATTTAACTTCCATTATAGGAAAGGACGAGAAGACCCAGACTTGGTAGAAAGTGATGTGCCCATCCCAAAACTTGACCTGCATTTCAAGGGACAGAATGAATATTTTAATATATTCCTTGATTATAAAAAAAAAAAAAAAAACTTCAAATTGAATTTTGAATTTGAATAATATATTTTTCTAAATTTAAGGTACAATTTAGATTTTTTTATTATATGAAAAGAATATACACTCCTCAATTATATAATTATAGTTAAAAATTATTATTAAGATTCGAATGTTTCTATCAAATACACGAGAAGTTTTATGGTGTTTAAAGAGTAATCAATGGTGCTTTATTAGTTATTTTTTAAGAAAAATCAATGTCAAAATATTTATATAACTTTTAACTAATTATAAATTTCAGTTTCTCTTTTCTATTTATTTCTTCTTTACAAGGGCAGCAGTCCACAGGAAATGCTTCATTAGTGTTTGTCCAATCTTTCTGCAGGTACTGAAAGAAAATGTAAGTGCCCCTATCCAATGATAATATCCAATGAGGCTGAAGTCTGCAAAGGTCAATGAGTCCACTAATCCCATACATCCCTATCCTTTTCACTGCACCAATAGGCATACAGTACCCTTACCTGCTAAATACAAATAAAACTAAAATACATTAATGTTTTACTGTGTATTTATACACAGTGTAATATATAATAAAATAACCAATGTTTTAAAAAAAAAAAAACTAAATTGTTGAACAAACATTCAGAGATAATGTTGTATTTTCATATCTTTATTATATAGTGTAATTACTCCTCTATCTTTGAAAAAAAAAATCATAGCTAGTTTGATGGTCTTTTTTAAAAAAAAAATTCACATTTTTTTTATACAATTTAATTATCTCATAGCTCTTGGAGTCAACTTGTTTTTGGCCTAAGGTAAAGGGATATTTTCAGTGTTTGACCTTTTTTTTTTTTTTTTTTTACAATTATCACGTGGGGTTAAGGGTATTATAATCTTTTTATAAATTGAAAAAGAAAAAGTTACTAGCTCCCCATCAGCTGCGAGATGATGATGCTCTTCGAACAGAGCATACAACGTCTCCCAGTGATCATTGATCGCCTTTAAGGACGACAACCAAAGCAGCGCACCACCATTTACATGGTGGGTTGGCGCGTGTCAGCTACAAGGATATGTGAGAGCTCTGAAGATAATTTTTCTCTCCCTCTTTTCTCTTTCTCTTTTATCTCTAAAGGTGTGTTGGCTTTAAGAATTGTAAAGTAGTCCTCACTATTTTAATTATATTGAATTTGACTTAATTGTTTTACAATTTCATCACTTAGCATTTTATTTTTTTATATTTGTTTATCAAATTTGATCACCATTCTTTTGATTTATATTTATTTCTTTTTATAATTGGATTTTATTTTTTGATTTCATCACTAATCATTTTATTTTAATTTTTTTTATTAAATTTGATCCTCATTCTTATGATTGAAATTCCTTTTATTTTGAGTGATCTTCTTGATTGATTGTTTTTGGACAATTTCATCTATCATTGTTTAATTTCATTGAATTTTCATATCATATTTTGTGTTTATTTTTTTATAATGTTTTTAAAACACGACCTAGGAGTCAACCCCTATCATGTCTCGAGTCACAGGTTGGGTCAAATGATTAGGTCCCTCATTATATTTTTTTCATTAGTTTTTTTATATCAGGCTTGGTCCCTATTGTTTTCATTGTTATTTTTTTTTTTAATTTTTTAATTGTTAAGAAATTTATTCAAGAATTTGTTTAGTATTATATATGGTTATCTTTGTCTTACCGTTAGAGTTGTTAGTTTTGAAGATTAACTTGATTTAATTTTATTTTTTTATTTCATATTTTAATATTAAATTATTAAACCTTGAACTTTCTATTTTTTTTCTCTAGCGTTATCTCTAATCACTAATTAATCAAATTAACCTAAATTTATTTAGATTATTATGATTTGAATATTTTTTTATATTAAAAAAAATCGAGTAGTTCTTATAACCCATGTTGCAATCAATGTTCACCGTCTCCCTCTCTCCCTGCCTCCTAAGACATTCATAAAGTTAGCTCACGAGCACTTTACATATTTTCAAGTCTTCAGAAAAATGACATCCACAAACTCAAAAAAAAAAAAATGTTATTATGCTAGCATGCTCAAACAAACAACGACATAAAAACAAACGACTGTCCAGAGATCTCAGCACAAGTTGTGGTTGAGATCCAATCTCTCCACTTACACTGAATTAAGAAAGGGCAACAAATACCACATTAACACATCAAATACTATACTCATTGTCTCCCTCCTCTTCATCATCAAATACTACTCATTGTCTCCCTCCTCTTCATCTCCCTCCAAGTCACCGGAAAAACAAAGAAAATCGATCCCACTTCTGATCCTATCAATATTTTCTATCGCAACTCTCCTCTAATTCTTTTTTCCATGCAATAAATATAAGTCTATGTGCGTATAGTTGCACCATATATATGGTATATCTTGGTATATATTTGATATAATATCTATATAGTGTGTGCGAGCTTCTTTGGGGTCCTTTCTGAGTTCTTTTTAGTTGGAATTAATGCTAGCTGTATCACCCTTGAGAAACACACCAACCACCAAAGATGAGAGCCAAGAACAAATGGAGAGTTATTCTACCATTTTCAATGGAGAGTTCCCTGACTTCTCCGAAGGGAGCTTGCTCGAAAGCATCGATTTCGATGATCTTTTTGTTAGTATTGATGATGAAGATGTGTTACCAAATTTGGAGATGGATCCTGAAATCCTTGCTGAATTCTCTGTTAGTGGTAGCGGAGGTGAGGAATCGGATGTAAACACATCGGTATCAAATGAGAAAGTGGAGGATAGCATTCATAGAAAAGATGAGGAAGATAAGTTTTCAGGTCTGGACTCGAGTTTCAGCACTAGAGGAGAGGAGATAGTGAGTAAGAGAGACGAGTCCGTGGTTGTTAATCCGGTGCCTAACAAAGATGGTGAGAAGGGAAGAAAATCAGCAGCTCATGCCAAGAACAACAATAATCAAGGGAAGAGGAAAGTGAAGGTAAATTGGTTGAAGCTTTTATTTAATTGATCAGGTTGTTTTTGCAGTCTTATGTCTCTTCGATTCGTTGAAGATAAACAAAAAATAATTAAACACTAGATTTTGTTTGTTCATAAGTACTTCATGCATGTGCTAATTAAATACTAAATACACATCTCTCTCTCTCTCTCAATCAATTTGGGGCTCCTCAGTACTCAGCAAACTTCATCAGGGCTAAATGGTCACGAGAATCATGGGAAACTGAATTATCCATAAGATCAGAAGAGCTCTCATATATTTTTTTTGTTTTTTTTTCTTCTTTTTATGGTATGATAATGAAGAGAGAGTAATTTTCTTGAACTGCGTGTAGGTGGATTGGACACCAGAGCTGCACAGGAGGTTCGTGCAAGCAGTGGAGCAGCTAGGGGTGGATAAGGCAGTGCCTTCGAGGATTTTAGAACTTATGGGAATTGACTGTCTCACTCGCCATAATATTGCTAGCCATCTTCAAGTACATATACTGAAAACTTCCTTCTGCTATTAGTGTTTTTTTCTTCGTTTTGCTCATGCTTATGCCTATATTTCATTTCAGTAGCCAGCAAATTTTGACTTCCTGCTGGCTTTACTCTAATATTCAAGATGCGTTTTCTTTCAAAATAAGAAATGTTCAATCACAACAAGCCAATAGAGAATTTGTTTGCTTCAATCACTTTATAATTACTTTGATTTTGCATAATTTGGTTTAGCATATACTCCTTTTTATAGCAAAGGAAATGGGCTTGAATTGAAACTAAAACATTTAACAAACGTATTAAAAGTTGTTTTGGAGTTAGTCTATATTGTATGGGGTGGTTAATTTTGGATATATATGATTAAATGAATTTGATGAATTTGTGTAGAAATATCGATCACACCGGAAACATTTGCTAGCGCGCGAGGCTGAGGCAGCAAACTGGAGCCAAAGACGGCAAATGTATGGAGCCGCGGCAGCCGGTGGAGGTGGCAAGAGAGACATTAGCGCATGGCATGCACTCACCATGGGGTTCCCTCCCATAACTCACCCCATGCACCACCACTTTAGACCGTTACATGTATGGGGACATCCTTCCATGGACCCATCCCCAATGCATATGTGGCCTAAGCATCTAGCTCAATATTCACCTTCACCGCCTCGGCCGCTGCCACCACCTACATGGCACCCACCACCTCCACCACCAGATCCTTCATATTGGCACCACCACCCTCACCAAAGGGTAAGCCCTAATTATTCCCTTCTTCTTTCAATTCAATCAATCAAGAGAAAAAAAAAAAAAAGAAGGAAAAGTAATTGGATAGCCTTCTTTGTAATTTGGCCATATCATTTTTTTGAGCAGGTTCCGAACGGACTAACCCCAGGGACACCTTGCTTTCCACAGCCACTGGCAACTGTAAGTAATCATTCCATCTCTTTTGGAGTTTTTAAATCTGTTTGTATCTTCAGCTTTGGATTCATATACAACACGGGCATATGTTGCAATTAATAGGGTGTGTATAAAAAGCTTACTTATGGATATACTCCATATCTATTGCAGAGATTTCCTGCACCTCCTGTCCCCGGCATCCCGCCCCATGCCATGTACAAAGTAGACCCCGGCATTGGCCTCCTTACCGGACAGCCAGGCCCCAGCCCTCTCTTTGACTTTCATCCGGTGAGTACTACTCTCCCTCTTCTTCTCAGCACATATATATATATATATATATAAAACATGATAACCAACCTGTTTATCTAATTCATGGCGACATGTTTTGCAACAGTCAAAAGAGAGTGTAGACGCAGTTATTGGAGATGTTTTATCAAAGCCATGGCTGCCACTTCCTCTTGGGCTTAAAGCTCCAGCTACTGATAGTGTGCTGGTGGAGCTGCAAAAGCAAGGAGTTCCGAAGATACCACCAACTGGTGCTTGAACCCTAGCTAGAGAACATCGATCCTTCCTATATATGGCAGCTAGCTTGTTCATGATAACCCGCCTTCTAGCTAGACCACCAAAAAATAGCCCTAAATTCGACGACATTTCCTGCATTAGATGTGCACATACATCTGATCATGATCGAGTTCTTCTTCTTAATTTTTCCCCTCCCTTCTTTCGTCCTTCACTAGGTTAAACTGAGTGTTGCTTCTTGTCTTGTTCTAGCAAAGCCAAGCCTTGTTCATTAATTAACTCGAGCACATATCCTTGCCAAAGTTTTCCATGGAACTTACTCTTGACAACTATATCTATCAATTTCATAGTATTAAGTACTTTTGCTTGCTGAAATCAGGCCGGAAAATGTAAAAAAAAAAAAAAAAACATAAAAATTTATCCCGGCAATGGCAATACACACACTAAATTTTAAAAATTAAAAAGCAAATATATATATCACACTTCACACTTTAATGTAGCACGTCACAATATAATATAATATAATAATAAAAAAAACATCATAACACAGCGCATTACAACTCAAAAATAAGTTATAGCTAACAAATGAATAATTAATTTTAGCTATTCAATTGATGTACAGTTATGGATGTAGAATAAAATATTTTAAAAAATTATTCAATTCTTTCTCCATTCTAATGCCATATATTTATGGGTTTAATGCTATTTTACTAGTAAAAAAAGAAGAACATATTGATTATAACTCATACTTATTTTAAGTGGTAAAACAAAAGGTTGTTAAATATAGCTAGACCAAGTTGATTTACTAATTATATTAGTTAAAGTTAACCTTGGATAATCAAAATGATATTATTTCATTTTTTTTAAAAAATTAAAATAATATTATTATAAATTTTATTTTAATTATTTATCTAATTATTTTGATTTAACTGAATCAATCAATTTTAGTTTACATATAAAACTTTACCGGTTTTAATAACATTGTGCGAAGTACTATTTTATTTATTTATTATGTACATTAACAATTTATTTTTAATAAAATTCGAATTTCCTTACGATAAATATTTAAGCGGTGAGGTTGACGCGAGCGCATTGCCGCGTAGAGGAATTCGTTAGAGAACAAAAGCGGTGAGGTTGACGCGAGCGCTTTAATCTTCTGCGGTCCCGTTCGTATCGAGACTGACAGAGTCAGCAACTAATCGCCACTAGCCACGTATGGACCACACACGACCGACACGTGGTACTTACATAAGACTTGGACAAATTTTGATTCTCTGTTTCATGGCCCACTGTATAACGATAATATCAATAATTTAAATTTGAAGACGCATTACAAGGGGGGTCCAAAAATAAGAGTATTTTAAACTATTTATTTAGTCCCTGAAGTTCTTGCAGGTTTACAATTAGCTTCCATAGTTTAAATTTCCTCATCCAATTCCTTCCCGGGAGTTTCATGTATAACATATATGATTTATTACATTTAATTCATCCATATATCTATGAAATGAAACAATCAATGTAATGCCAATTATAAGTGGCAGTAGAAAAAATTATATATCTTGGAAATATGATTTATAATTAAATATAGTATCATTTTTATAATTATAAAATGGAACAATTTCAAATTGGATCTTAGAAAGGATATTTATATCAAATTGCACAAATTTAAACAATGGAGACCAAAGTATAATATTATTAAATCTATAGGAGCTAATAAAAAGTCACATGAGAGCCGCACGGTGGTGTTCTGACACAAATCAGAGGCGGAGAAGTCCACCGTTGAAGAGGAAGGTGACATGGCATGTAAATCCCACGTAAAAGCACCAGAACATGGCTTTTTAATATCGTGTTTGATATGACGTTGATCGGACTAAACTGGAGACGACTAAACAAGACATGACTTGATGAATAACTATTCTGAGTTTGCTGTCTCTGGATAGATTGGATTGGATAATTTGCTTCTTCTTCTTCTTCTTCTTTTTTTTAATTCGTACGTACTGTATGGAAGTTGACTGATATAAAATCTGGATTGGATGGGGTTTAAAAAAGGTCAAAAAAGGATTTGATTTTTTTTAATATATAATTTTTTAAGTTAAAATAAGGTTGTTTTAACTCAAGGTAAATTTTTTATTTTTAGCTCAGGTCTTATTTAAGGTTGATTTTGAATTTTGAATTCTAAAATTATAATAATATTATTTTTATTTTCATGTTGTTTTAAGTCAACTTGGATTTATCATCCCAACTCATGACATGGGCTTTATCCAAAGTTAATAGTTAGCCCGTTTCATGACTCTGGCATGGTCCTAGACTGATTCTTAAGTAATGTTTTAAAACTATAATAATAACTAATTTTATATTTGTATTGATAGCATTAATGATAACTCAGACTAATGATCTAGGTCTTTTCTCGAGTTATTTTCTAGTTGAATTTTAAAATTATAACAATAATTATTTTTATATTTATATTAAACAGGATTAATTAGATTAATCCTTATGCATAAAATTAAACAAGCTTCTACTATTTTTTTTTTAAAAAAAAAATTTCTCCATTAAAAAATAATAATTTGTAAACTGTTTAAATATACAGTGAACAACGTCACAAAAACAATTATCATCAATTATTTTCTAGCGTAGGAAACAACATCATGTCGTCTTTCTACTCACAAAGCAGGAGAAATCGTGGATTGATTGGGTCTACCACCCTGCCCTATATTCAATCAATCTAATGAGAATAAGACATGAAAATAGGTCTCAAATTGAAATGGTTTTGTGTTGTGATTATTGTAATGAAAAAGGTTTGCTCAATTTTTTAATTTATTGAGTTTAAATCTTAAAATCAGTTCTTGAATATATTAAAGTAATATAAGAAATATGTTTTTAAAATTATTATTATTATTATTATTATTATTATTACTATTATTATTTGTTTTACAATTAGGAGAAATAATGTTCTTAAGTTAAATTTCATGTATATATTAAAATTGATGAATTTATTGTAGTATTGTAAAAAAAAGACAGGTAATATAAAAAAACAAGAATGTTATTTCTTAGTTTTTAGAGACTTGATAAATTATGTTTTACAAGAGAAAAACATGCCTGAATTCCTCACATATATGAAAAAAAAAAAAAACAATATGGTTCTATCATTTAATGGGCTAGACTTCTCATACATTGTATTATAAGCATGAATTCCTAGTTGATTTACCAATATTATTCTAATTCATTTATTTAAATATATATGTTTGAGTTTTTTTTATGATACATGATCTAAAAAATATAGTATTTGATTCAAAATAATTTTATTCAGTATTTGAAGTTATTCAAATTAATCTATTCATGTACATTGCAATTTTTATTATTTTATGAAATATTTGAATTTGGAGAGTACTCCCAATCCACTTAAACACATAGATATTCACACAGTTTTAGGAAATCCAAGAGTAGCTATCATAAATGTTTCTTAAATAATAATACAGTTAAAATAATTATGTATAATTGGTTATACAACAAGCTTCACCATACAATAAAAGAAAAATAACTAATAAATAATAAATAATAATTCAGGTAAGAAAGCAAACACTAAAATAAAAATAAAAAAAATCATGGTGCGTCGAAATAACTAATTACATCGTATTAATTACTCTCTTGAATCTATTTTTTAAAAAAGAGATAGAGACATTGATAAGAAGGAAAATCAAATACAAGATCCATGAAAAATAATAAAAATATCTTCATGCCTTTTCTTTTATCCTTGTATCTATATTTTTTTAAAAAAAAAATTGAACTTGAAAAAATAATTAACAAAATATCACTAATTATAATATGAAAAATTTATATCAATTTGCAAGTATACCTTTAAGGTAGTGTTTGACATTATAGTAGCGATTGCTTTTTAAAATACTTTTCAATTAAAAATACATCAAAATAATTTTTTTAATTTTATTTTTAATATTAACATACTAAAAAGATCAAAAAACACACAAAACAAATTGACTTAGAAGCAAAAAATATCATTCCCCCCCCCTAAAAAAAACACGGTGCCACAATAAAAAAAAACATGGTCTAAGTCTGTGTTTGGAAATATGGTGTAATGTGTCTTTTGAAAATATATTTTTTAATAAAAATATATTAAAATAATTTTTTTATCATTGAAAAGCACTTGAAAAGTATGTATTGATAATTTTTTTCAAATGAGAAATAATTTTAAAAATTAGAAGGTAAAAAATTAAAAAAAAAAAGCATTAAATTGGGCTCATTGTCAAAGGAAACTTCTTCTATCAATGTGAAAGACTAAAACGAGCCCATTTCATTTGGAGACTTTCTGTATCTTGTTCTTGTCTCACCATGCTACTTTACTTATCCAGAATATATATATATAGACACACACACACGTTCCGTGAAATTTCCCTTAGAACCCACCTCAAAAAACTTACAGTGCTTCTTTTGTGTCGAAAACTTTAAGACAATAAACCAAATTCATACACTTTTCAATACAGTTTCAAGTTGTTCTCAAGAAAAAAAAAATGATTTAGATCTATTACCTAACAAATAAAGATCAACTGCACATCAAAATAATTAAAAAAACATAATTAAAAAAAAAGTTCAGCTGAAATCCCAAACACCCCAGAAAAATAAAAATAGTGATGCGTAAAGGGAAAGGATGTCAATTTGTAGGAATGCCTTGAAAAGGGCCCTTTGCCTGAAGAAACTTCTTGGTGAGGTGATTTAGAAGAAGCCCTTTTGTTTTTTCCGAGACATCTTCCATGTCTTCTTCTACTGATCCTGCATTATATGTACATCAGCCATGAAATTTCCCTCGGAACCCAGTCCATGCTTCTCCCTTACCCTTCTTCTCTCTCCCTTCAATTAACACGCAAAAATGCAAATCCATGGTGTTATTAAACCCAGTCTGCCAGCCAGGTGAGTTAATTTTCGAATTTTAAAAATTCATGATTCCAAATCTAACTTAATTTGAGTTTCAAGTTGGAGTTGATTTGATAAATCTAACATAGCTAACTTTAATATTTATAAAAAAAACAAAATTATACTTTTTTAATAAAAAAGAAGAAAAGATTCAATTAAACAGGTATCTAGATTCTAAATATTTTTTATTTTTATTAACTTGATATATGAGTTAATTTGCATATATTTCGATAAATTTTACGGGTTTTAAAATTAATAATTATGTAACCTCTTAAATAGCTCTAATACCTAGATTCTAAATATTTAATTATATGCAAAGCTTATACTCTCTTAATTTGTAAAGCAAACTATTGTAAATTTATTCCTTCAACAATAAAAACAAAAACAAAATGGTCGGAAAGTCTATATCTGAGCTCCGATCATCACGCAAATTGACCCAATGATTTTCTTTACATTACTTGAGACATCGTCAAAGATAACGGTCAAACATGTCCTTAACTAATCACTAATTATATTTGGTCACGTGGGCCACAAGAACCTGTTTAGATATTTAATACCATCTCATGGACTTGTGTGCTTTTCACTCTTTCAAAAGGTCCTTAATATTTTGATTCTTAGTAAGCAAAAGCAAAAAAAAAAAAAAAAAAAACATAAAGCTGTCGTGAAGTCTACTCTACTTTATTTTATATTATATAGGGTAGTTTATATGTAATTTTTTACCCTAACTTTGTATGTAATATAGTAGTATTCCTTCTAGCAATGCAAGCTAAAACAAACAAGATATGACGATCTCATTAGATTATAACACTTCGATATATATTGTGGTGCTACATCCATGAAAATCGATTCTACTGTGCATGTGTTATTCATTTAATAATTATAATAAAACCTGAACTAACAAGTTAATTTTTTTAATTAATATGAGTATTTGAATTAATTTACGTGTATCTCGATTAATTGTATAGATTTTGAAGGTAACGACTATGTAACATTCTAGTGGTTATGATGATACTCGAACTCGTGATTATTAAAAAACAAACTCAAAACCTTATCAGTTGAACTACCTCTCAAAATTAACAAGTTAATTTAGTGGTTCGCTAACTAAGAATTTAACCTTGGTTAGTTTTTAAACTAAAAAAAAATTATATCATTTGAACTTAAAAAAAAAAAAAAACATTAAAATGACCCATCATCATTATCATCGTGGTTTGTATTAAGAAAAATTTACAAAACATGGGTTTTGTACTTTTTAAACCAAGTCTTTTTATATCACTTTTGAGCTAAATTTTGTGTATTTTTTTGAATCAGTGTATTCATGATTTTTTTTTCTCTCAACATTTTTTTGAATAATAACGTGAAAAGTAATTCAATTAACATATATAATCATAATCCGGAAAGTAGATGGGTTTGGGTTTCTTGAGGTGTTAGGGACCAATCATAAATGGTATTCATGAGAATTTAAACAGCCTTTTCAATTCTCCATCTCCCATTTTAATGAATAACTACGTGAGCTCGCAATTCAAGTTATCGATACTCTTTGCATTTGCTTTACTTTAACATCAATAAATAGACACATTTTGCTTTAAGTATTCAGCTCGGATCAAATTATTAGAAAAAGGCATGGCATGTGCATGGAAACAGATTTGAATTATGAATTTGGTGGGTTAATTCATATCATTTTAAAATAGTGTTGTTTTAAAAAAAAATTAAAACGATGTAGTTCTAAGAAAAATTAAGTTGAATTTTGATTAGATTGATTGAGCATGTTGACTCATTGAATTATCTCGTCTGATTTAATTTGAAACCTTAATTTGGCCGAGACAACTAGTTCCAAGTTGACCCATGTAAACCGGGTCTAATTAAAAAAAAAAAGAAGGAAATGTTATGGCAATAAAAGCCCACAATTCTTGAATCCCAATATTACCTCCATATCCAGAGCAAAACTGTCAAAGCAATATCTCTCAGGAACTTCGAAAAAAGGAGACAAGAATTACTATATTCACAAAGCCATAAAGTGCCAACACTCGTAGTAGAGAAGGAAGACCAAACCAAATTAAGTAACAGTAATAATGAAATGTGCCCTACCACCGCTCGTTAGTTCCTCACTTTTCTAGATGAACCCTAACTAATTCAACCGCCAAGGAGTGATCGATTGAGGACCCCAAATTCAATTCCACATTGCCCTTCCATGAAAGCAAAAGAGAGTGTCTTATTTTCTTCGTTAGCTAGAAAAGCAAATATCCCCTTTTTGACTAGGAACTGCATCTGTATTTTTCTTTTTCCTGCTAGAGATTTGGTGCCCTCTTTTGCTAGACAGTCTCAATGAAGGCACATGCAGCAGGCACTGTGTGCCATGATTTTCTACCCCACAATTTCCCCTTTCCTCAATCCACGCATAATTGCACGGCCTGCTAAGGGATCCAATACTCAATAGTCTATAAAAGACTTAGGGAAATGAGACTTCAACACACCACCAAGAACCTAATAAACTTCATCTTTAATCTTGAAGTCATTTCTCTAATGGCTTCTCTGGATAAGCATCTATTTTTCTTCTGTTTGCTAGTGACGTTTTCCTCTATCCAGGCTAGAGAGAGCATGTTCTTTAGCAAGTTCACGAGACACTATAGCATCACAAAAGAGAATGGTAAGAAAGGGCCCATCACCATTTTGTCAGTACCAATTCAAGCACCTACAGTAGCACCAGCACCATCACCAGCATCGTTACAAGATGTTCCAGAACCAGCACCAGCACCGGTGTTCGGCGAGAGTGAAAAGGGCCATGGACTTTTCGGTGAGGGCTCAGGAATGTTCCCTCCTAAGGAGACTTCAACCACCACCACCACTTATGCTGATGAAAATGAGCTTTTGAACGAAGAACTTGATGGTGTAACCTCTGACCAGAAGTATGAAAACAACAACTACAACAACAATGGCTATACTAGCACTTACAACAATAATGGTTACGAGAGGAGCAACTACAACAACAAGAACAACAACAATGGCTACAAACTTGGTAGTGCTAGATATGAGACAGGTAATCAAAACAACAATGGCTACACCAACAAGTACTACAATAACGGCTACAAACTAGCTGGTGAAAGCTATGAAGTAGGCAATCAAAATACTGAGAATGGCTACAGCAACAATGGCAACACAAACAACTACAACAACAATGGCTACACCAACAAGTACTACAATAATGGCTACAAACTAGCTGGTGAAAGCTATGAAGCAGGCAATCAGAATAGTGACAATGGCTACACTAACAACTACAACAACAACGGCTACACCAACAAGTACTACAATAATGGCTACAAGCTAGCTGGTGAAAGCTATGAAGTAGGCAACCAGAACAGTGAGAATGGCTACACCAACACCTACAACAACAATGGCAACACAAACAACTACAACAACGGCTACACCAACAAGTACTACAATAATGGCTACAAGCTAGCTGGTGAAAGCTATGAAGCAGGCAACCAGAATAGTGAGAATGGTTACAGCAACAATTACAACACAAACAACTACAACAACAAAGGCTACACCAACAAGTACTACAATAATGGCTACAAACTAGCTGGTGAAAGCTATGAAGCAGGCAATCAGAATAGTGACAATGACTACACCCGCTATGAGACTAAGAGACAAGGGATGAGTGACACAGGATTTATGGAGGGTGGAAAGTACTCTTACAACGTGAAGAATGAGAATTATTATCCTGCTAATAAGTATGAGTCAGGGAAGGTAAGCACTCAAAATCAAGGTTCTTATGGAAATGATGAGAACCCTAACGAATTCAACACCATGGAAGAGTATAAGAGCCAGGAGGGGTATGAGGAAAGCCAAGAGGAGTCTTTGCCTTGAAATACTGTTATTGTTGTTAAATTTGTAGTGAAAGGAAAGGTAAGAATTATAGAGGAAGAAGAGGGCTTTTGATGTATAATTGAAGGAAAGGCTAAGTTGTGGGATCAAATTACAAATTTCTCATTCCATGTGTGATTTTCTAATTTAGTTTTTGGTTTTGACAATATTGTTTATGCTTTGTAACTCAAAAGGGATGGAGGATTTTATAGCTTTGCACTTTCATGTGAAAAACTGCACTATCAAGGATCTTTAATTCGAGAGCATCCATTGAAAGTCATGATTGGTGATAATTAAAGCTAAGCTGTTATCAGAATTCTTGATACTGTTGTAAAATCAGAAAACAGAGAGAGATAGAGAGGTAAATTTATCGTTCACCTGTGTAGTGTACTTCTATTTTAAAGCACAAATACAGTGGTTTTGGCACCTAGACCAGTAGAATACAACACCTCTCTTCAAATGGATTTTGGCAAAGAACACTGTGTTAGGAGGGCTCGTTTTGTTAGTTCTGTTGCAGAAAAAAATTATGTTGCAAAATATTGGCAATACAGAGTTCCAAAGTACAAGCAAACATCCGATTCTGTCAAGATCTCTTCTGTTGCAGCTCTGAATTGTTGCTTCGACGGGGACCAGATATGTCATTTTGGATTTCCTGGTCTCTGCGACTCTGACCAGTGGTTGTCTGTTTGTTTTACCCTTTCTTGATTTCGCATTCACCCCGAGCACAGGCCATTTCTCGAGTTTAGTCCTGAACACAGAACAGTCATGAAAATTAAAGCTCTTATACCATCTGCTTTGAATCCAGAATCCGTAATTATTCGAAACCTTATTGAAAAAAAATAAGAAATGAAAGTTAGGAATGGTCTGTGCAATGAAGATCTGCTGTCTCATTTCTGGAGAGTGATCAATCTCTACTGTCATCAAGTAATAACTGATCTACTCCCAAGTGTTGTGGTTCTTTCTCCCGTTGAGGTTGAACTTCTTTTGAATGAACCATGAAGCCAAGTCTGTTCAACCTCTGTCTTCAAACTACCATTCAGGCTTGGTATACATGAAGTTTTGTTTCGTATCATTTTGCATTTGCCAAAGTACTTATCTCGGATTCTCAACCAACTATGTTAGAAAACAGGAGGAGGGAAGAGAAGCAATCAGGTAAATGTAAAATTTGTTATGGCATTGAGAAAGTGATGCAAGAGATTCTAAAGGAGCTGAGTTGCCGGATACAGAGTTGATGGCACTGGACTATGTTAACAGGGCAGACCAGCACAAGGATGGCTGAAACAGTAGTCAGAGTCCTTTTGTTACGGGTGTCGAAATGACGCAAATTACCCAATTCAAAAAGGGCAACCATCTGTTGTTTCGGACCCCCCAAATCCATCGTTTAGGCCTATGTTTTCCTAGATTTTTTTTTTCATTTTTAGTATCTTTTCAGAACTTGATTTTAAAGTGATTTTTATTTTGGTTTACGTTTATATTTTGATTTTAAAGTGATTTATCTCAAGCCCTTTTTTATGAGTTAATAATTTAAATTTACTTTTTAAAAATTTAAAAATGATTTTAAAATGACATGGATCTAATAAATATGTCAGATTCAAAACACTTGAGTTTAATAGCTAACCAAACCTAAGGTAATATGGATTTGGAGAACTTGCTAGACTCAAGAGATATGGATTCAAAAACTACAAAGTTCTATAGCTATATGTCAAGGCTCAAGATAATTTCTTAGATTAAAAGTATTATAGGTATAATAAACTGTAATATCTCTCTATGTAGAATAATTATATGAGTCATTCATATTTGAGGTAATGATCTCGCTATACTCATAAGTGTACAAAAAGTCTTTAAATGGATCAATCACACTTATTATCTTATTAATAATATGTAAAAGATGTTTGTTTCTTATTAATGTCACCAAAAGCAAATGATCTTTTAGTCATTCTTTTCTTTAAAAAGGATAAGGTTGAGGGGTTATAAATATCTCTAGGTAAGGGCTCAAAACTTTTTATCTCTTAAAAAAACTTGAATATATTTTAAAGCATTAACCAAATTAAAACTCAAGAATAAACATCTTTGTTCCTTGAATTTAAAGTTTTTTTAAGCTATTTATTACCTTTCTCGTAAAAATACTAACTTTATCATCAAAATATTTTTAAGTCTCATGATTGAAGTTGTTTTTGCATATACTCAATCTTCTACTATGGGTTCCTCGATCTAAAAAGAAGAAAATGAATTATCTAAATATATTGACCATTATCTCAAACACTGAAAAACTTATTATTTATATATATGGATTTTGTCTTTTTCATTTAAACCCTTGCCCAATTTCCCTTTCTAGCTCGATTTTCATAGTTCAGGCCGCTTTAGAATGTGAGAAAATATGAATATGAAGATAGGTACGATACCTCGTTTCTTGTTATTGTTGTGACAGAAAAATGTGGCTAAATATTGGCAATACAGGCAAGTGAAAATCCAACTCGGTCCAGAACCTTGGATCTTTAATGCGGACAGCGACCATTTTGGCTATCCTGGCGTCTGATCTGCTACATCACCAGGCCGTCTCTTCGAAGCTTAACTCTTCCCTTCACTTTGCGCTGCGCTCACCATCGTTTTCAACTTGATGCATAGGCCATCTGTGGAGCTTAATCAGAACCATCACGAAAAATAATTCTATTATCAAGAGCTGTTTATTAATGTCTCATAAATTCCAGTTAATGATCAAGCAATAAGTGATATACATTACATTAGTACAGTACCATCACCAAAACTTTGTTCAGCATAGTTACAGTTGTTACTCATGTTTTTGAGCCATACATGCTAATGGAGATGGTGTATATCCCCTTTAAATTGAAGACAGGAGTTTAGTTCAAGGTTGCTGGGAGATTGACAAAAACAAAGGAAAAGGAAATGTTTTTCGAACAATGTTTCAACTGGCATCTACTCTCCTTATCCTTCCCCTTTATTGCCAAAATTGTCAGGATTCTTAGGCTAATTAGGAGTCTTTAAAATGCTAAATTCATTTCTTTGTTATCTGATCTCTAAGGTTGGATAAATCCCTTAGAAGTTTCACTAAAAAATTGATTCTGTTGTTGTCGTAATTTTTTGTTCCAACTTAGGTTTTGATTCTAATTTGGTTTCGTGCAATATCCGACCATCCCGACTATATTCTGTCACTCATGACATGTTGAAGAATTGACCTACACCTTTATTGGGACCTAGGGCTTGCTATTTTTATGGCAGACTCTCAGTCAAAGTAGGATGCTTGGCATCGTCAGTTTCCTGAATTAGATAAGGAGATCATTTTTTACCAACCAGGTTGCAGCCAATTTCTGTACTTCAAAATAAATTTATCTCATTCTTAATCCTTCATGAAAGTTTTAGTGCTATATACGTAAATGAATTTTGGTTTTTGAATTGCTTGATTTCGATATCAGAAGCTCAAGATATCCTTGTTTGAATATCTCAAAGCGAAAGTAAAGAATTATGTTGCGAGCAGGTCAGCAGCAGGATTCTGACCCAAATTTTGCACTAAAGGCTTTGCTTCCATTATGATTGTGCTGGTCTTTATTTTTAGGTTATACTCTCAGTCATATCGGGATGCTCGGCATTTGTTAGTTTTTTTATCAGATCAGGAGACTATTTTTACCAACTAGATTGCAGCTCGATTCTGTTCTGTAAAACAATTTTATCTCACCTCAAATCCTTCATGAAAGTTATAGTCCTACATGTATAGATGAATTTAGGTTATTGAATCACTTGATTTCAATATTAGAAGACATTTGAATATCTAATGAGGAAACAAAAATTCTACTGCAGGAAAGATTTTGCCCCCCAAGTTTATAGGACTGAATTGAAAAAAAAAAAACTGAAATAAGGGAGTTAATTGCCTATATAAATTGGAAGAAACTTGACTGGGTTTTAAAGAAATAGAAAAATAGGATAGGACCAACAAATGACAGAAAAATTTGCCACCATGAATTACGTGGCTGCTGCTGTGTTTACCTTTGCCTTATTTTTTTTCAGCAATACAAACGACGTCATCATACATTACTTCGCATTGTTTTTTTTCTTTCTTCAGCTGAAAAAAGAAGCGGCACTGTTTTGAAACAACCCTGTTATGACATTGTTTATTTGCATTTTTCAGAACAATACCGCCCCTCTGCAACGATTCGCTGCTAATTTTTTGAAACCTCTCGTCCTTGCACCCTCTACAACCTAGCATGTATAGGAAAACCCCCCTTTTCATGCCGAATGTGCAGCTACAACTCAGAGCTCCAGTCTAAGGGAAATCATTTTGCACCTCACTGTGCCAGCTGTGAAAGAAAACATAAAAAGGAGCTTCATCATCATCTAAGGGCTGGGATTGTTTCCCTAACACACATGGTGGAGATGAGAGAATGTGAGGGTGGTCTCCAGTTCTTGCATATATAACAAACTGCTTTGTAAAAGAAAAAAGAAAAAAAAAAGAAAGGGGAGGAGGAGGAGAAAAAAAACAAAGGGGGCTAGGATAGAAAAACAAAGAGAATGAGAGGAAAATTATCTCCAGTCTATCCTAGATTGTCAAAAAGGAGTTCATCAAATCTACGGGTTTTCTAAAACTCCCAACTGCAAAAAGAGGAAGGCTTTCTTTAGTTTTCGGAGGCAAAAAAGCAAAACTTTTTTTCACTTACCTACACTCATCTTCTGCACTCAGACCATCAGCATTCGCAAGTATAGTTTCCAGTTTTTTCTCCTTGCTGTATTTAAACCTGACATCTATTTGCATGTTTTTTTTTTTTCAAAATCTATTTCCCGCTTCGCTCTAGATGTTCAGTTTTTTTTTTGTTTGAACAAAAAGGGTTTGTGCTTGCTCACTGTTACTTCCATGTTTTTTAGTGGGGTTACTGTCATGTTAAAGCTGCATGCTCCTTTCTTGGTTTATTACTTTGATAGACCGTGAGTTAAAGGTCTTCATTGCCTCTTCCTCTCTCTGCTCGAGTGTCTCCTTGTTGAGGAATGTTACATAGGAATGGTAGTGGTTTAGAAGTGCAGCTTTTTATGTGGGGAAGAAGAAGAGAAAACAAAGTGAGTAGGGGATACAGAGAAAGTCCAAAAACAGAGAAGAAAAACGAACAGAAAAAACAGAGGGAGGAAACAACGAAAATAGAAGAGAAGGGGAAAATAGAGAGGAAAGGAAAGGGAGAGAGCTGAGAGAACAAGAAGAAGGCTTAAGAGTAAAAATAATAGGAAACAATGAAAGAGAAGAGGTTAACTTTAATCTATCCTGCCTTGCCTTCATTTTTTTTGCTGCAAGCAGGAGCTACAGACTATCACAGGAGGAGAAGTTTTTTTAAAAAAAACAAAGCTTTTGGCTAGTGAAGAAAGTACATAACATGAGGGAAGTTTTGGGACGGGAAAGTAAAAAAGGCATGAGGGAAGTTTCCTTTTCAGTCGGGGTTCTTCTTCTTTAGACTCTCAGATCACGTTTTCCTTTTTTAAAAAACAAGATAGCTGGCCATTGGTTACTAATACATAGGATGAAAGTATGCCCCTCAAGTTTCTTTTCTTTCACGAGTATGGCAGTGTTCAAAATTTAGGATAATAGAGGAGGGGTTTTGGGGGCACTGGCACTGGCGTATGATTTTGAGTTTAAAATGTTGCTTTCATAACTTTGGCCTCACGTGACAAGTTTATTCTTGAGATGGTTTAATAATTTTGACCAGATGCTTGTGTTAATTGTTGCGATTAGCTATCGTTTTGAGTTTAAAAGGTTAGTTTCAGAACTTTGATCCCTCCATATGACAAACTTATTCTTGTGATGTTTTGCTAGCTTCAACTATGATATTTGCATTTCATTGTTGTGATAAATAGTGTTTTTAATCAAAATATAATTTTTTTTTTGCATACGGACAATACCCTAATATATTAAAAAAAAAATTCAAAAAAGCAAATATTCAAGGTTTCAAAAAATATGTTTTAGCATGGATTTCTTAAAACACACAAAAAAAATTTATTTTCTGCACCTTGGGTTTTACAACGTGTTTGTAAATTTCAAAGAGTGTTGGCTAATATTCCAAAAATATAAAAATTTTATTTTTAGGAATTCGTCTATATTCACTATTAATGTTTGGATAAAGAAATCCTAAAAGGGTAAATATTCAAAGGATTATTAGGAATAATTTGTTATTAATCACTATTAATATTTGGATAAAAAAACCCCAAGTGGTTAATATAAAAAAAAAAAAAAATTCTAGGAGTAACAAGCCATTGTCCCTTAATAATATAAGGGCAAAAAACCTATGAAAGGTAAATGGCCAGAATATTGTTAATAGGAATACAACTTGTTTATTTTTAATATAAGGGCAGTTTTATGCCTAAAATTTTATTTAGAACAATTTAATTGTACATCCTTGAAAGAAGCCTCAATTATAATTTGAGACATTTTAAATTTTTAATTCCACAGTTTATGAGTCATGAAAATATAAAATACTAAGGCAAAAATAAGTTTTTAAAGCACATTGAATTTCCTTAAATTTTTAACTTGGTTTTTGTTGTTTCTATTCCTTGCGATTTACAAGTCGCAAATACTTGAAATACTAAAAGAAATTGAGCTTTTAAGCACATTAAATCTCCTTAAATTTGTATTTTGGTTGTTTCTAAATTCATAAATTTTAAATTTATTTCAAATCAAACATAGACTTCAAGAGATCTGCATCGTTTCTCTTTAAAACTTTATAGACATATCTAAAGGTATCATCCGTGTTGGCCAATGGTTCTTTCCCCTTAGACTTTGAACCCAAGTTCGTTCATCAGAGCAGACTTATCCTAAGAAACTGATGGGATTAGAGAACATCAACACCATAGTAATTATAAGGCACATCCAACACCAAGCAGCTTATCTTATATATGTAAGGCATACTAGGGGTGCTAAAACCTTCCTTTTATACAACTAGTCCTTTGCCTTAGAATCTCTGAAATATCAGTTAGGTTTTCTAGTAACCATAATAATATGTGACAACTCTTTTTTTTATAAAACAAAGACCCCAAAATCAATTTCCCGCTCCGGGAATGGTCTTGCAAGGGTACGACAGTTGCTGAAATCAAAGGCTAAGGCTGGTGGTGCTCAGGTGGCGACACACTTTACTGTCTTATGATGGCAGACAAGTTACAAATTAAGCTTTTTCCCCCTGTTGATAAGCTAGCTGGAGAGCCCCAGCTGCAGGCCGCTCAAAAGAGAAGGCATGTCTCGTAGAAGTTCATATCTCAATTAATCAAGTAGGCTTCACGCAACTTGCTACAGAAGAGAAATTGTGATAGGAACCTATGGCTGGCAGCCTGATGATGATCTGATTATCTCCATGAAAGGAATCACAGGTCAATAATATTATTAACAAAGGTATTCACAATGAATTCAAGGAACTTAGTTTGACAAATGATTAGCTTAAAACCAAAAAAAATGACAGGTTCTGCAGAGCACGAACAAGGACAGCATCAACCACTTGGTGTCATTTTCAATGAAAGCAGACACCTTGTTTATAGCAAAACATGGAATGGAGTACATTAACAACATGAGTGCATGACGATTAGACCTTGTTTTTGTGAAAATACAATGCTCCATGACTAGCCATTAGTGACACGAGGAATCTCAAGAATTTATAACACCACATATGCAAAGCTGATAAATTAGTAGATATGTAGCGCGAATGACAGAAGACTGTTCCTGCTCAATTTCTTGTCCTCCTGAATGCTTGAATATTTATGAAGGGGATGTGAGAAATCTTGGGCCAATCTTCGCCTATCTCCTTCCGACACCTTTTTTCTAGCAAAGGACAATCTCCAATTTCAAGATATTCAAGGGAGGAGGGCAGTCCCTGTTCTGGCATGGATTCAAGCTTAGGACAACTCCAGAAATTCAATTTGTGAAGAGAGGAGAGTTGCTGAAGCCCCTTGTAGCCCAGAGATTTCAGATTTGTCAGGTTCAGGATGTTAAGGTATTCAAGAGAGGAGGGAAGCCCCTCTTCAGGCATGGACTCAAGCTTAGGACAATCACTGATCATCAATTGGCGAAGAGAGGTGAGGTTCTGAAGCCCCTTGAACTCTAGAGATTTCAGATTTGCCAGATTCCAGAGTTGAAGGTACTCGAGGGAGGAGGGCAGCCCCTCTTCTGGCATGGACTCAATCTGAGGACATCTCCAGATCTCCAACTTGCTAAGAGAGGTAAGGTGCTTAAGCCCCTTGTAATCCAAAGATTTCAGATTTCTCAGATCCTGGATTTTAAGGGTTACAAGAGTAGAGGGCAGCAGCGTCTCCTCAGGGAAGGACTCCACGTCATCTTTCCCAACAAATAGGAAGTGTGAAAGAGAAGTGAGAGATTGCAAACCACAGACCTTCAATTTTATACAATCTTGGATGCAAAGTGAGTTTAACTTAGATGGCAAACCCCCTTCTGGAAAGAAATCAAGCTGTGGAAGTGAGATCAGTTCCAATTCCTCGAGGGAAGGAAGGAGGGAATGCATGTTTCCTGGCAGCGACTTCAAATTTATGCAACCCTCTAACTCAAGCCTTCTCAAATGTGGGACAGCCAATCCTCCTTCGAGAAAAGATACTAAATTAGGACATTCTGCAATTTTCATATGACGGAGAGCCTGCTGTTCCTTTTGTATGCAAAGTGACTCAAGATTTTGACAATATTGGATTGTAAAGGTGGATAACAGGGGTAAAAGGTCTAGCTGACAAAACTTGAGCGAACTGCAATCGAAGATGCCAACGTCTATGATTATAGAAGAGGAAAGGTAACTCATTTGCTCCAATCCCTTTAGTTGAGAATCTTCTCTAAAGGTAAGACACCACCTAGAACTAGATAATTCCTCTATATATATACGATCATTAGAACCCTCACCGTCATTGACCTGGATTCTGGTGAGCTTGGGAGCCTTTGGAATTGAAACCACAAGCTGTGGACATTCTTCAATGTCAAGTTTCAACAGAGAAGGAAGGTGGCAAGGCAAGGCATTTGTTAACTCCGGACATTTTTCTATCCAAAGCTCTTCAAGATGAGGGAAAGCACCGGCTGCATCTGTATTCCATTCCTTCCATTGTGGCATCCCCAGTAATGTTAAACTTTTAAGGGATTTAAACGGCTCCTCCATGAAAGGGCCAATTCCATAGAACTCAGAACCAACAGCCACGACTTCATCAAATCCTTTAATTTGGAGCTCTTCAAGATTTGGCAACTGCCCAAGTGGTGGTAAGGAGGTGGAGTTCTTACATCCATCAAGAACCAAAGACACCATATTTGAGAAAGAAGAGTTTCCAACCCAACCTGGAAACTTTGTACCCCCATAAGCAGTAATAACAAGCTCTTTCACATTTTCAGGAGGCTCCAATTTCTCAAGTACGTCTCTGCCATCCATATCTCCATCCCATGTCAACCTCAACCTCTCAATCTGCTTCTTACCCTTCAAATTGGCATCCAAAGCATCTTGAACATCCTCAACATTTTGGAGATTCCAAATAGAAAGCTTCTCTTGAAGATGTAAGAGCTCCCCCAACTCTTTAATGCAGGACCCATTCTGTTTTCCCAAAAAGAAATCTGTCAACTTTCGAAGCTTTGTGAGTTTTCCCATTTTGGGTGGCATCTCTTTCAGTTTTGTCCCTTCGATATCGAGATGCTGTAAGTTTACCAGTTTGGACATGTTGGTTGGCAAATTGATGAGATAGTAACACTGCTTCAAGATTAATGTTTGCAAATTGTACAGTTTGCTCATATTTTCAGGCAGCCTTTCTATTGATTTACCGGAAAGGTCTAGATATCGCAGATGTTTCAAGTTGCCGATGGAATTGGGTAGCTGAAACTGATGTATATAACCAGACCCAACAAATGACAGTACTCGCAAACGCTTGAGAATTCTCAACATGTCATGCAATACCTTGCCATCAGCTTTCCACCCAGGTGCCACTAACAAGAAGTTGCGCAGATGTTTGACTTCATGAATGTGGTCAAATATCTTGGATACTTGATCATATCTTGAAGTGAGTGATAAATAACGAGTCCTTTCAGGAAGCCTGAATGGATTTCCACCCTTCAACCTAGAGCCTGATTCTCCATCTCCCATAAACTTCAAGCAAAATTCTCCTGATACGTATTCGGCTAAATCAATTATGAGTTCATGCATGATGAAGCTTGACGGATCATCGCTTGATTTCTGGAAAAATGACCTTGAGACAAGTTCATCAAAGTACTTCTCACCTATTCTTTCAATCTCCACATCGCCTCTAGACTGGACTAAAAAACCCTCTGCCATCCATAAGGTGATCAATTCTTTCTTCATAAATGTATAACCCTTAGGAAATATGGCACAGTAAGCAAAACAACGTTTTAGGTGTGATGGGAGATAATAATAACTCAATCTTAGAGCCGGAGGGATGTTTTCATTTGACAAACCCCACATGTTGCTTTTCGATATCCTCTCCCATTCCTTGGCATCTCCTTCAGAGTGCAGAAGACCACCGAGAGTTTTCGCAGCCAGAGGTAGACCTTTGCACTTTCTCACTATTTCTCTGCCAAATGCTTCCAAGTGTGGGAGTGCACCGGAATTTACACCGCTAAATGCATGCCTTGCAAACAACTGCCAGCAATCTTCATCGCCTATTCCTTTCAATGAGTAAGAAGGGTTAACAGTTTGCATCACTTTCGCCACACCTTCATTCCGTGTTGTTACCACAGTCTTACTTCCTTGCCCTGCATACTGCAAAGGTAGCAGTAATTTGTCCCATTCACTGTACTCAATATTCCACACATCATCTAGAACAAGCAAAACCATTTTCCCCCCCAATTCCTCCTTCAGAGATTCATCAGGATCTTTGATGCCACAAGCGCTTGCATTGACCTTCTTAAGAATATCATCCATCACTCTTGTTACATCGAAAATCTCAGAAACCCAAACCCAAACCTTGAGTTCAAACAAATCTTCTACCCTGCTGTCATTGTAGACAAGCTGAGCTAGAGTGGTTTTTCCAATCCCTCCCATTCCCACTATAGGAATCACAACTACGTTCGGGTCATTTTCTTCATCCCGTCTCAACAATTCCATTATGGCTTCCCTGTCAGCATCCCTACCATAAACATAAGATTCATTAACTAGAGGAGTTGTCTTCTCTGACAACGGTCCACCTCCAACAGCACCTTCTATCCGGCGAAGGTCACCCTTGTGCTTGATTAAACGTTCAAGCTTCTCAAAAATCTTTCCTAACTTTGCTTCTATCCTTTTCATCCTTTTGTTAGTTGGATTAAGAAATGGAAGGAACTGCCCGACCTTCAATCATGAAACGTGAAATAAATTTTAGAATAGACAGCTTTAAAAGTAACATTTGATGTAAAGGATAACTTCTGTTTTACTAATAGTTTATCCAATTTTCCTTGGAAGAAGATTCAAAGTAGTGCTTACCTGAGTCCTGACAATTTGAGAGGCAGCTTTGTCCTTGGATCGTAGATGTTCATAATCAATCTCCTCCAGCAAGTCCTCAGCTTCATAGACAGCATGTTTAACATCATTAAGCCAGTTCTTCACAGCAGCCTTTGTAATCTGCTTCTCCTCCGCGTCGTCTAGCAGTCCGCTGACAGTATTCAGTGTTTCTTTCAACTTTTCCAGAAGATCATCATTGAGTTTTTGCGTTTTGAAGAATCCCAGAACCTCAGGATAGGCCAACTTCTCGACCAAAACCTCAATAACAGCAGAGAGAAGTGATTCTCCAATCAAAGCCAGAGCCATGCTGTTGATCTTTGCCAAAGAACTAGCAGAAAGCGAGAAGAAAATTAATTACAGAATACAGACAATGAGATGTCAAGAAAACAGTTGACTTTGCCCCTGTTTTAGACCAGTCGTTGTTGATAATGTCCTTAATTTTCACCTTACTCCCTTGATCTTGATACCAAATTCCAAGACAGTCCTAAATTTAACAAGTTATACAATTCACAAGATGAATTTATTTGGCCTTGAAGGTTTTACAAAGCAGTCGTAAATTTATCAAGTCATATAATTCAATGGCTTTTGACAGTGTTTACGATTTTCAATTCGAAAATGGTAGAGGGGTTATTCAGTTTTGCACTTTAATTTCAAAGGAAAATTGCACTAAGCCACTAAGGATCTTGAGCTTCTCATAGAAAGAGGAGTTGCTAATTAAATTACATTGATTTCTGTCGGTAACTAGTACATCAAAGCACATTAACATTAGTAGAGATGCAAGTGGGACATCGAGAAAATGGCTAAAGTAGAGTAGGAGATTGACCTTAATTCTTTAAATGCATTAATTGTGTGATTGAAAGTATAATTGTGGTTATTTTTAAAATTATTTTTTATTAAAAATTACATTAAAATAATATTATTATTTTAAAAAAATATATATTTTTTTATATTAGAGCACTGAACTATTCCAAAAACATTAAAAATATATTAATTTAAAAATAATAATTTTTTTTGTAAACACGGTTGGCATTCTTAAACGCACCCAAAGCATCATTTTGATACTTTGGGTGCCACATTCACAGACAGGTTCTAAATCAAGTAACGAGGGTCACCATCAGCAATTGCTTCCAGGAAACACAACTTACAGAACAAACATGGAATTAGCTTCTGGACAAACCAATCGCATTTCAGTCATTAGCAGCTTTTCTTCAAAATCCAGAGTTGCAATATTTTTTGAAAGGCATGGATTGATTTGGTTCCAAGAGGAGTATTATTATTAGCAGCATGATATGGCTGGTTTTGTTGTAGCCTTGAAAAGGAAGCTGTTTGCCTGTTATTGCTGTGACATAGAAGAAAAAGTTACAAGATATTGGCAGTATAGAGTTCCAAAATCAACAACACAGGCATGCAAACATCCGACTCTGTATTGGCTCTGGATTCGTTCTTGGGCAGGGGGGCGAGCATAACATTTTTGGATATCCTGGTTTCTGATCTGATGCATCTTTGGCCGGAAGTTGTCTCTTTCTAAGTTCATCCCTTTTTACACTTTGCGTTCCATGTCATTTTCACGGTGAGGCATAGGCTATCTCTCGAGTTAATCCTGAACGTAGAACCATCACGAAAAACCATCAGGCAGCTGCTTATTCTGATCAACCTTTTTCTTTTCATAATATTCCAGTGAACTATCAAGTTGTGAGTTATATAGATTGGTAGCATCTCTGTTCTCTTTTTAGAACTCCGTATTGAATACAGAATCTCAAATTATTTGAAACCTCATCAAGAAAGAAATGAACAAAAGGAAATGTAAAGCAATTCTCTCTTTGGTAGATAAGAGAATCTGGGAGTATATTGCGAAGTAGCATGAAGCATATTTTCCAACATGTCTCTGTTGCAAAGAAAAAGATGTCAATTTGCAGCTTACACAGAATCACACAGAAAAAGATTGGCATTTCTTCAAAAAGCCATATCGTGAAAAGCACTGTTCATCACACAATTACAGTGAAATCTTGAGTAAATGAAAAGGAAGGAGAAAGCTTAGCTGCAGATCAATGAAAAAGAAGAGGAAATCCACAAAAGAAATCATGTCTATAGAAGGTCATGGCACATTAATCAACCAAGTTCCCTACTATTTGAAGCATGAATGCATAATCCCATGCACCTTTTCTGCTGCTTAAGAGATGTTGCTGGATGCCATTTTTACTTTTTGGCAGCAATATGATTATTGAATGATCTGATTACAAGTCTAAGATGGTATTAAAAACAATAACGTTCTATGTAGAAAAGGGCCTTTGCAATTGAAAATAATTTTGAATGCTCCTGGAACTACGTTGAAAAACAAAGAAGACAGTGGAAAACCTATCTGTACAAAACCCGTAACAGTCTTCGGCAAGCCTTTGGCCCAATTTCTGCGAAATCAAACCTACTATATACTGGTTCATTGGTTCGTGATTACTCGGGCTGACTTGCCAAACTTGTAGGAATAATCTTGTGATAAAAAATTAAAAAGTTTAATTTTAAAATAATTTAATATTAAAAGATGAAATTAATAAAAAATAACATTTGATAAGAAAAACAGAAAAATTCAATCCAACTAAGTAAGCTTGCAACGAAAGTTATACACATCACCGGGTCCTATATTTTTTTTATCTCAAAAAATATTTTTATTTAATTATATAACAATATAATGCATAATATGTTTTTTGTATTAAACAATATGTTTTTTAAAAGTAAAAAAATCATGATAGGCAAGTGCGATCAAGATAGCAAAAGTAGATCATTAACAACAAATAATAAAATTATATACTTTTTTATTTGAGATAAAAAAAATTTTAAAAAAAAAGATAGATAATTGATGACAAAAAAAAAAGTTAAATTATTTTTTTTAAATGAGGGATATGAAAAGCATCAAACAAAAAAAATGAAAAACAAATAATACTTTAGATGTCGTGGATTAACTTATTAAACTTGCTACTGGATAATTGATTCAATTAGGTTCAATGATTTGTTTTATCAATTTTTTTAAAATCAAGTATAAAATAGGAAGAAAAAAAGAAGAAGAAAGGAAGTCAAGTCGTGTAAGTCTAGGCACTAAAACAATAACCGAGGTAAGTGGGCTTTCTAACGTAACCCAACCCATGTGCCTGAGCCTATCCTATTTAAAAAAAAAAATTTAAAAGGGTAGATAATTTTTTTTTTAAAAAAAACAAAAAGACATCGGGTGACATGTCATTTGCTTTCTGCAAATTAGCCACTAGAAAATCACGGGTTTGGTTTTTGTTTTTATTTAAAACTTTTTTTTTACCCAAACACACCTTTAAACACATAATAAACATCTTGATAATTCTATCTATGACAAAGAAAAAAAAACACAAAAAACATAATTAACCCAAGGCCAAAATGATTCTTGCTATAAATATATCTCCTTAGGTAAGGAGAATGAAGAAAAACACTTAGGTTAAATTTCCTTCGTGAAATGAAAACCAATTAACACCAAAATCAATTATTTTGATGGTCAAAATTATTATTAACGATGAATTTCTTTTTATACGCCGAAATCTAACGAGTCTTTTTATGCTCTCACAAAAAATAGACTCGAAAATTGAATTACCTAATAATTAAAAAAGATGGGAGTTAAAATAAACTTGTCAAACATAATACTGCCATCTATTTTACATGTTATTTGCACTTTAATTTTCTATCTTTTAATTCAATTTTTTATTAAATAAATAAATATAATTGAGTGTCAATTTAAGATCAAAATAGCTTAATTGTGAAAGAAAAGAGTTTGAAGATCAAATTATTTTTTTTAAAAAAATTAAACTATTTTAATTTATAGTAATTTATGAGAAGATAAACTATGAAATTTGCAACTATTAAATGCCCACACGGCTCAATGTTTTTGTTAATAGTATACGTCTCTCTTAAAACAAATTACTTACTGATATTCTTGAAGATATTTTTTTTGATCTTATTTAATAATATTCATTAAAAATAATATTAGAATATTAAAAAATATATTAATTTAAAATAAAAAAATAAAAAAATTTTAATATTTTTTTTTAAAAAAAAACGTTTTTAGAACGCTACATTCTTCTCTAAGTCGCTATAGCATAAATACAGTCTCAAAGATAAAAGCTAATAGTGTCCCTCTCTCATGCTTCCTTCTACAAATAATTAATTAATTAATAAAAGAAATTATGGCGCCGGAAACGAACAAGGCGAGTGGCAGCGGAGGTGCAACCAAAAACGATGAGCCGGTGAAGCCGTCGCCGTCGAAGAAGAAAGAGGAGAAGAAAGACGACGATTTAGTAAGTTTCATTTACTTTAATTTCTCACTTTAGGGTTTTATTCATTGAAGATTGAGAGCAACTTTGTTACTTTTTTTTGTGATTTGATGCGGGTTTTTGCTGTGTAGTCAGAGGAGGACTTGGCATTGAAGCAGCAATTGGAGTTGTATGTGGAAAGAGTTCAAGATCCTGAACCTGGAGTTCAAAAGCTTGCTCTTGAGAGTTTGAGGTAGTGACTGATTCATTCAAAGCTTGCAACTTTATAGTTTTTGTTTCTGCTAATTTTGATGATAATTTGTTGGTGATGATAAATTGGAAGGAATTTGAAACTGTGAAGCTGACGTGAAGGGTGAGTGATATTTGGTAATATATAGGAATGCAAATTGGTTTCTTATGGGAATCGCACTGATAGTTTGGCTGTGTTTATTACCGTTGTAAAAGGGTATGGGATTTCTCTTGGAATTTAGGGCTTGATTTTTTAGATTAACAAAAGCTGACTTCAACATGAAAGTCATTTAGAAGATGGGTCGTGACTGCCAATGTTTATGAGATGGAGCTTTGGAAGGGGTATGTGTGCTCTTGGATTGAGCTCCCCCCAAGTTAGGGGTAACATGATCGATCATGTTAGTTAAATCCAAACCATTGATTTTGAAATCAATAGTTAGGATCTCATTTCACCAAGTTAGTGGGTGGTTTGAATCCTTTTAAAATTTGTGATTATTATTTTTTTTATATAAAAAAACCCAAACCATTGATTTCAAAATCAATGATTTTGACTTACTTAACTTGAGAGGAGCTGAATGGGTGGACTGGCTTGGTCTTCATCATTAATTATTGTACCGATTAAGACGGTGTTTTGGTAGCCACAAATGCTATAATGGTTGTGAATATGTTTTTTAGTCTATCGTGGCTTTTCAAGAGTGAAGGAATCTCAGCTTCTCGTTTTGTGTATCAAAAGATTGAGAATGTCTTGCATGGCTTCATGTGTTGTGTTAAAAGTGTAATGATTTTACTACCAGTTAGTATCAACTTTCAGGAAACAAATTTTGAATAGCGTGTGGTTATTGACAATGCATTTTTTCCCTTGCAGACAGGAAATTCGGAGCTCAACGAGTTCAATGACTTCAGTTCCAAAGCCATTGAAGTTTCTTCGACCACATTATGGAACCTTAAAAGCACACTATGAAAAAATGTCTGAAGCCGATCTGAAGGTATATTGTGAATTTGGATGTTGTCCCTTAATATCAATCACAGTAGCTCAGACATTAATTAGTTTTTTTATGCAGAAATACTTGGCAGATATACTATCAGTTTTGGCGCTGACCATGTCTGCAGAGGGAGAACGGGTATGCCTACATGTTTTATGGTTTAAGTTTGTTCTATTGTATTTTCCAGTGATTGGCATGCTATGCAAGGGCGTACTTAGTCTGCACCTTTGCTCTTGTCACCCCTATATTTCCCCCCTTCTTTCCTATTAATGTTTATTTTGTTTATCGCATATTTTCTCTTGCATATATACTTGGTGCGTGATTCTGAATGTTTATATTTGTTCTGCACATGTTAATCTGAAGCACTAGTAGTTCATTCACTTGCATCTGTTTTTCATTTGATGACTCTTTCAGGAAAGCTTAAAATACAGATTGTTGGGTTCAGAGGGTGATATTGGTTCATGGGGCCATGAGTATGTAAGGTGAGATCATCTCACTAAGAACATTTTTCATACAAGTAGGATACAAAATGGAGCTGGACATGCTTTTTATTGTGATGAAGGCTTGGGTTGTGTGCTGGTTATGTTTTGCTGTGGTATTGTTTTTTCCCTGGGCTTGCAAGTTTAAGTTCTTCTAATCACAATATATTTGAAAAAAAAAAAAATGGTCACTGCTATACAGAGTTTTTTTGGCTGCAATGTATTGAGCGCAGCTGCAAGTGCTTTTATAACAAGTTAGTTGTGATAAATTTCTAGAATTGGGATGTTCTATCTTTTTTAGAGGATGTCTTGTTCTGTTTATTGCAGTTAATCATTCTATCCATTCAATAAAATTTCCTCCTTGATCATTGAAAAAAAAAGCTTGAAGCCTTTTTTTCTTTTTCTACAGCTTTTAAAATTTGTGCATGCATTTTGTGTTACAACAGGTTCTTAGAGCTCGGTTGCTCAATTTTCTTTTCTGTGATCTACTAGCATTGTTGATTGAATGAATTTTGCATTTCTGTTTTGTTAATTGATTAGCAACCTATTGGAGTAAAAGGTAGAGAGGATCGTTTAGCATTTAATAGTTATGAAGAGACACTCTCACAGGCACATACATATATTATGTGTATGAATCAATCTTAACGTCATGATTTTTTTGTCGGCAGGAATTTGGCTGGAGAAATTGCTCAAGAGTACACAAAGCGACAGGTTAGAAATTTATCCTTTAGTAATGCTGTTGAAGATTGAATGACTTGTTAAGCAAACTTGTCAGGCAATGAAAATGTTCTTCTATCTGATGTGTACTTTCAGTTTAAAGTATCTATCTAAAGTGTGTTTACAGTTTAAAGCATCACTATGCTATCTGGAGGATTGCATTCAAACAGCCTGATATTTCTGTATAATTTAATTAATACTCACTTATTCTTGTGTTTTTTCTTCTAGCATTAAGCTTTTCATTGCTTCCACTGTGACACTTTTGTTTGTAGATTGGTGCCTGGGATCATGATGCTCAGGGGTGTTTTGTATTGAACTGTGAAAAATCTGTCATGAACTCTCATATATGTTCCCTGTGTTCTTAATTCCAATTATTTTTGTGCTGCTTACAGAGTGAAGAGGCCTCAAATGATGATCTGATTGAGCTTGTACAACAGATTGTTGCATTTCACATGAAGGTATGCCTTGAAATCGTATTTTGAGATAAGTTCCCTTAAATGGAACATGGATGCAGGATTGAGTCTTGATGTACACCAGAAGTACCAAGCTAGTACTGAAAATACCCAAATGCTGTCTACCATATCCCCATATCAATAACTGTGCTTTTTATATCTGATCATTTTTATTGTTTTGCAGCACAATGCTGAACCTGAAGCTGTGGACCTTTTAATGGAGGTAAAGCGCAATATTATTTCTTCAATCTTCCTAGTATTCTTTTATCAATTTTCTTTTCTTCCTCTGAACTTTGAATATTTTGTTTTGACTAAATCCAGGTTGAAGACCTTAATATTTTAAGTAAGTATGTGGACAAAACAAATTTCAAGAGGACTTGTCTCTACCTCACCAGTGCAGCAAAGTGAGTGTATTACAGTCATGATTTACTAGGACTTTTTGACCAATAGATTTCAAAGAATAAATCTTTCCACATTTACGTTGTTATAAAATCTTACAACATAACATGTCTTATAGTTGCTTATCATTACTTAATTGCGCAAATCTTCAAAATAAATGCCCATGTATATGCACCATTTAACTACCAAAAAAGTTTGTAAGTAAACCCAACTTTAGACTAGATATCATATTGAGCGATGAAGAATTAAGTAAGAGAATGCTTCTTGTGGAACAAAATTTTTAAGAAGTCTTCACTTCCGATTCTTCTTCTTGAATGAAAGAGAAAGAAAGATTTTTTTTATATATATATATAATGGCATTCAAAGGACAATGTCTTCAACCCTGCTCTATGTTCAATAGTAGATCATGTGTGTATGGTGTTGACATTTCAATTTCCAATATTTTGCAGATACCTTCCTGGACCAGATGATTTGGTAGTTCTGAAAATAGCATATGAGATATATATAAAATTTACGGAGTATGCAAGCGCACTTCAGATTGCATTATTCCTCAATGACTTGCAGGTTTGCTTGTTTGATTTCATTGACTTGAGTAACCTTATGTATGAGTAATTTGTGTCTGATGCAAATAAATTGAATCTATTATGCATAAAAAGTAATTGTGGTTTAATTCCTAACAACTGTGTATGATGGCAGTATATCAAGCAGGTCTATACTTCTTGTGATGATGTGCAGCAAAAGAAACAATTTTCTTACATCCTTGCTCGACATGTGAGTTTTAGAAATGTGTATTGAATTAGTTTTGTTGCAATTATTGATACATTCGTTTTCAGTGGTTAACTGGTATTTCATTTTTTTCAGGGTACTGCTTTTGAACTTGATGATGATATTACTTCAGATGATATAGACAGAGAAGTATTGGAGGAAATAATCAACAACACCAAATTAAGTGAGGGTTACCTTACCCTTGCTCGTGATATTGAGGTCATGGAGCCCAAATCTCCTGAAGATATCTATAAGGTCTGAACTTTTGATTCTGTATGGTGCTGGAATGAGATTTTACTATCCAAATGTTTTATATTTCTATACAAGTATATAATTCAATCATATTTGTCTTTTCTATACCAACTTCGTGGTTTGATTGCTTTATTTTTTTGTTAGGCACACTTGCTTGATGGCCGGGCTGGTTCTGGTGCTAGTGTTGATTCAGCTAAACAGAATTTGGCTGCTACATTTGTTAATGCATTTGTAAATGCAGGTTTTGGACAGGTAAATATATATATATATATATTCATGCAAATGCTCGAAGTTGTGGGTTATACTGACATTTGTTTACTTATGTTTGTAACAGGATAAGTTAATGACACCTCCAACAGACTCTTCAAGTGGTGGTTCAGGAAATTGGCTTTTCAAGAATAAAGAACATGGGAAGACCAGTGCTGCAGCAAGCCTGGTATGCTTTTGTTCTTTACATGATTTACTGTGAATTTCAAACCTGCCTGCAAAAATCTCACTGATGTTACCTTTACAGGGTATGATTTTAATGTGGGATGTTGACTCTGGGCTCGCTCAGCTTGATAAGTATTTCCACAGCAATGACAACCATGTGATTTCTGGTGCCCTACTAGGGGTTGGAATTGTCAATTGTGGTATCAGAAATGACTGTGATCCTGTGAGCTCTTTTAATTTTTGTGCCAGAGTAACAATTTGTTACCAGTAAATTACAAAATATTTCTCTCTGACTTGATTTCTTTTCTCAGGCCTTGGCACTTCTTGATGATTTTGTTGATAAAGAAGATCCATCTATCCGAATTGGTGCAATAATGGGGCTAGGAATTGCATATGCTGGTACTCAGAATGAACAGGTGAGCTTTCTTTTCCTTCTGATAAATTTGTAGCCCATAGCAATTATTATCTTAGTAAATAAACAGTTTTTCCTTTTCATCTTTATGTGCTGTAGAATTTCAACTCCCTGATGTTGGCTGTGTTTTTATTAGTCATCTTTTATTCAGTTTACTGATCCAACTGTTGATTCACTAAATTATCATTCTTGTTAGCGATGTTTAAAATATTTGTTTAGTTAAATGTATACTGGAGTTTGAGAAGTTATTATTAGAGGGAAAGATTGTGATGTTATATGATTAGGGGCTTACAAGTGTATTGTCATTTGATTTCTTATATGTTTTTGTGATTGACAGATATGCAGGAAATTGTCCCTGGTACTTAATGATGCAAAAGCTCCACTTGATGTAATAGCATTTGCTGCGATCTCATTGGGCTTGGTTTGTGTGGGTTCCTGCAATGAAGTGGTTGCACATGCTATTATATTGTCGTTGATGGAGAGGAGCAAGTCAGACTTGCAGGACCCCCTTACTCGATTTTTGCCACTTGGCCTTGGTCTTCTATATCTTGGGAAGCAGGTAATTACAACTTGAGGAGGCTATTATGGAATCCAATATTTACTTTTGTACTCCATGTATTATTATGTCAAGTATTGTTGCTACATTGTGCATGGGGTTCATTTATTACGCACTAACATTTTTTTCAAATGAATCTGGGACACTTGTAACTTTTTTATTTGATTTTTTTATGTGTGTTCAACAGGAAAGTGTGGAGGCCACAGCAGAAGTGTCAAAGACATTTGATGAGAAAATAAGGAAGTATTGTTATATGACACTGCTTTCTTGTGCCTATGCAGGCACTGGGAATGTTCTTAAGGTAATTGATTTGATTCATTTAATACTACTGGTATATTAAGCCATTCTTCTTAGTAGCTAACTCCTTTTCTCATAGGTTCAAAACCTTCTTGGTCGTTGTGCTGAAATCCTTGAGAAAGGCGAAACTCACCAGGGACCAGCTGTGCTTGGGATTGCTATGATAGCAATGGCTGAGGAGTTGGGCCTTGAAATGGCAATTCGCTCATTGGAACATCTGTTACAATATGGACAGCAAAATATCCGTAGAGCAGTTCCCTTGGCCCTTGGACTCCTTTGTATATCAAACCCTAAGGTATAAAAAGTGTGTTTGTAGTGATTTGAAAATTTGCCTATTTTGCACAAGTATACAATGATGATTTTAACTGACTATTGAAATATTTACCAGGGCTGGGTAAGCAAACTAAGTAAATTCTTTTATAATTCCAGTTATGAATGGAGAAATTCTTGTAATCAATCTATGTAGATGAAAAAACAAAGAAAGTGAGCTAACAATCAATTAATTGCTTTTTCCCTTTTCACTTGTTCATTTGGCTTTCAGTCTGTCTGTCCATAGATTGAGGGAAATAAAAATTTAACATAGTTTTTCTTGTGGTTTTTTTTTTTTTTTTCAAATAGTTTTTCTTGTGATTGCATATCTAAATTTCAACTCTTTAAATTGTTTCTGAGAATTCAAAACAAGTGCTGTTTGCTGATGATTTTTATTTCATATATGTGCCAGGTTAATGTTATGGACACATTAAGTAGACTTAGCCATGATACAGATTCAGAAGTTGCAATGGTAAGATCACACTTTGGTTCTCGGTTTAAATTTTATTCTGTTGCTTACCCTCTAAAGGTTGTTTGTTTTTCAAATGCTGCAGGCTGCGGTTATTTCCTTAGGTTTGATGGGTGCTGGAACTAACAATGCTCGCATAGCTGGAATGCTTCGCAATCTTTCCAGCTATTATTACAAAGATTCCAGCCTTCTTTTCTGTGTAATGCTTATTCTAAATGTGTCTTTAGTTTTCTAATTGTGCTGCTGGGTTCCATCAAAGATTAGTTGACTGATTCCACTTGGCCCATGCAGGTGCGAATTGCCCAAGGTCTGGCACACTTGGGGAAGGGCTTATTGACCCTCAATCCATATCATTCTGATCGCTTCTTACTATCACCGTAAGAAATCTCCTTTGGTGAAAATTGGCTTTCCCTGGAATCATTTAATGGGATTGGCTATGAGTGCTCTTTTCTGTTTTGAATTATTATTTTATTCTCTCTACAGGACTGCACTTGCTGGTCTAATAACAATGCTTCATGCCTGTCTTGATATGAAAGCGATCATTTTTGGGAAATATCACTATGTCCTCTACTTCCTTGTTCTAGCAATGCAGGTTTGTTAGAATTTGGACACATCAACCTATATTATCTGCTTCCTTTTTACCTTGTGAATCACTTGCTTCTCACTGCCAATTTGTTTTTGTATGTGGCCACAGCCAAGAATGTTGTTGACAGTGGATGAGAATCTGAAGCCTTTACCTGTACCTGTTCGAGTGGGACAGGCAGTTGATGTTGTTGGTCAAGCAGGAAGACCCAAGACCATTACTGGTTTCCAGACCCACTCAACCCCAGTTCTTCTAGCTGCTGGTGATCGGGCTGAACTGGCTACCGAGAAGTGAGAATTTTTCTTCAAAGTTACCATTAACTTTTCTGTTATTGGTTGATAGTACCCTAACAATTACTTGGTTCTGCAGGTATATTCCTCTTACGGCCATTCTTGAAGGGTTTGTCATATTGAAGGAGAACCCAGATTACAGAGAAGATCAGTAGTTGCTCACAGAGACTTCTATAGAGCTTATTCAATCAAATACGAATTGCAGACCTTGCCTGATTACCTTGGGATTTTCGGCCAGGTTTGAATTTGTATGCACGTTGCATGTCAACTCCTGCCAATCTTTCCTTCTCCAGTATATTAGCAAACATTGTGGATTAGTGGAGACAAATGCGCATTCTGAAATCTATGAAGAGGGAGAACATAACCCAAATGCATGGCAACTCTAGACAAGTTTGCTTAATTTATGGAAAACTGGGTTTCATGTTTGTGCTAGATCTACAATTTTTTTCCACCTTGTTTTTGCAGTGCTTTTTAATGAGGTTTGCAGCAAGTTCCAAATGCTTGTATTATAACACTTTATTTCTGATTTTATATAGAAATGAACTGCATAAACTGTATACTAAAGTGAAAGCTACCATTTTAGTTTCTCAAAGCATTCAACAATGTTTTGCTTCAGCTTTTATAGTTCAAAACTTTCCAATATTAGCTTCAAAATTTTCATGAAGTTTTAAATGGAAATCCAAGCAAATCTTGGAAAGAAAAAGCACTACCTTGCATGGTAGGATAAGTTTGAAGCATGATTCTTGAGGGATTGAAGAAATAGCTAATTTTGGTTCAAGCATGTCAGAGCTTTGATGTTCACGGTGTTTTCATTCAGGGATCATGCCAAAGCATCAAAGATCAATGATGAAAGCATCCATTTTTCATGATAATTCATGTCATTTTCATTAGTTTGAGCTATGTAAACTTAACTTTTGTGAGCTCAAATCTACGCCTCATGAGATTTTGGAGAAAACTAAAATATATTGTTTATATCAAGTCTCTCATTACTTGTGATAAGGTGCACTTGCATTTTCTTACATGGAATATAAACATATAATTTTATAAAAACTTTAATTTACCTAATAGAATTTTGAAAACCAATGTAATTTATTTATTATTTTACTAGGTTTATTATAATATATCATGTACAATATGTATATATTATTTATTCTTTTATTAACAATAAATTCATTCACTGACTGGATGCTCGAAAGGTAACAAGCCCATTTTGACCCACTATCAAAATCATTGATGTATGGGCTCGATACATATTTAATATTGGGCTTTATTTTGTAAGCACGTTTAGATTTCCGGCCCACACCTTTATGTTTCTCCCTCTCTTTCCTTCTGTAGGGTTTTAGCTAAAACCACGCTGCCCCTCCCTTTCTCGCTCTATGGTTTTTCTCTCTCCAATAACAAACTGAGCCAGAACTCTCTCTTTCTTCTATCAATACTTTTGAATTTGTAAAAAAATTTCAAAATGAAAGTGAAAGTAATTTCACGCTCTACTGATGAATTCACTCGAGAACGTAGCCAGGATCTTCAAGTAAGATTTTTCTCTTTCTAAAAATCCAATAAATTTATTAAATTTTGCAGAACGCACCTCTTAAAAATCGCTAATTTTTTTATGAACTGATTGAACAGAAAAATCTCTAATTTTGTATTAATTGGCCTCTTGAAAAGTGACCCTTTATTTTTCTGTCTGGAATTTTACTTCTTGAATATAATGGAAGCTCCTTTCTTCGTTTTTCTTTTTTCTGCTTATTTTTGTGCTAATTTGGATTAGAGAGTGTTTCATAATTTCGACCCAAACCTAAGAACACAAGAGAAAGCAGTGGAGTATCAGAGGGCACTTAATGCTGCCAAATTGGATAAGGTAGTTTTAATGTTTTTTTTTTTTTTAAAAAATTGAGTTGAATTATTTTGTTTTGTTTATTTGGCGTTTTTGTTGTTTAAAATGGTTAATTGGGATTATAATTGTTATTAAAGATATTTGCAAGGCCGTTTATTGGCGCAATGGATGGGCATATTGATGCAGTTTCGTGTATGGCAAAAAACCCAAATTACTTAAAAGGGATTTTTTCTGGTTCTATGGATGGAGGTATTTTGATGTGTTTAGCATTTCTCATTCGATTATGTGATTCAATTTAGCATTTAAATTTGTTACTTAGTATATATATTTTTTTGACATTTCAAATTTTTGCTTTAAATTAGTTTAATATTTCTGATTTCTCATTGTTTTTGTGATGTTTGCAGATATTCGCCTTTGGGATATAGCTAACAGGTAATCTCATGCGGCTTTCTTCAGTTTAAAGTTTATACTTCTTAGATCAATTATAAGCTGCGTTTAAGTTTCTTTTATGTTGGATATTACATGCATATATTGAGGTCAGCATGGGAAGAGAAAAGAACTGGTGGTACCAGAGAGACTGTTATAGCATGTTTGTTCCTTCTTGTCTTGTTTCTGTATGTATTGTAGGCCAACCTATGGCATGCAAGACTGTTGATTGATCTTTGTTTCTCTAGCTGAAAATTGGAAAAGAAAAAAAGACAGCAACTATTTCTTCCTTGGTGCCATTATGTGTCACAGTATTGTAATAGAAGTGACCTGTGGAAGTAATGACTAAGCAGGTTAGCTTTTTAAGATGAGTATGATACTACCATTTTGATGCTTATCTACTTATGAACACTTTTGTGGGGTTTGGAAATGTAATAGAAGTGATCAGGTTAGGGCCACAGAGAAATTTGTTGTGCTTATCAATTGTCTGATCATGATGCTAGGATATTTTTTAAGGATCCCAGGACCAAGAAAATGCATTTTAAAAGAAAAAAAGAAAAAAAAAATGGATTCCTAGATCAGGTCTTGCAATTTTTTTACATATACTTTCAGTGGATCATATGTTGATAGGTCGATGTTGTGCATGTGATGATGTTTGACCAATGAGATCTGAATCAACAGGAGAACAGTTTGTAGATTTCCCGGTCACCAAGGTGCTGTAAGAGGTTTGACTGCCTCTTCAGATGGGAGTACTCTTGTATCATGTGGAACTGATTGCACGTAAGACAATTTATTTTGTTAAGATGAAAAATAAGGTTTTGAAGCTCAATGCTTTGTGGTATCTTGATGTATCTTTCATTTCAACTTAGAATTTAGTTCATGTTTCACTAATTTGTGAGCTTCTTGGCTCAGTGTCAGGCTTTGGAATGTTCCTGTAGCTACTATTATGGAATCAGGCAATTCGTCTGATTGTTCATCTGAGGTAATGCTTTCTTGATATATTTGTTAATTGTATATTGATTAAGTTTTCTCTTCTCATTCAAAATTTCTTGTATTTTCAGCCACGGGCAGTTTATATGGGGGAAAATGCATATTGGTAAGATTTCAATTCAATTTGGCCTTCTCAAGGAATATGTTTCGATGTATATCTAATGTAGGTGTGTGTTTTTTTTAACATCCCTCTTATTTGGAACTCCACCTTGCTGTTTTCAGGGCTGTTGACCATCAATGGAGTGGTGATCTCTTTGCCACAGCTGGTGCCCAAGTAGATATTTGGAATCATAATAGGTTTTGATCTCATCTCATTTCGTTACTTTGACAAAGTGCACAAGCTGTTTAAATTTACTCTCTAATACACCAACCATAATTAGGTCTCAGCCAGTGAACAGTTTTAAGTGGGGAACAGACTCAGTTATCTCTGTCCGATTTAATCCAGGGGAACCAAATCTCTTGGCTACATCAGCAAGGTATGCATGCGTATATAAAGTTAAGGTCTGCTATTTTGAGCTTGATGATGTGGATAATTTACTTAGAGTATGTTTTCGTTCTCTGTCATGTATATTAAGATATTGAATGTCAAAAAAACTCGGCAAGTACATGAGCTGCTATGAATACAGGAATCTTAACACATACTTAGATTAAGATTTAAGAGTTAAAAGTAATTAGAGTAAGAATTTTTAGATGGAAACTAGCTCAGCAAAGTTTGACCCTGAACTTGTGCTCATCTTTCCACTTCCCTTATTTGAAGAGAATCTTGATTGTCTCAAGTATTTGTGACTAGGTCTGTTGTTTCAGCTGCGTGAATTCTGCCACAGGTAGATTCTTATGCACCTCTTGAAGTTTGGGAAACAGAAATAATAGATTTCTTAGAGCCTTTTGCACTTAAAAGAAGAATGGTATTATCCATGTTCAGCTATTTGGCATTGGACATAGCATTTTGTAGCATGGAGAGTCGGCTTCCTCTGATGCAAGACAAATCAACACTTGCATCTTAAGGATTCCCAAGGATCTTATTTCTTTTCATGATTATGTTTTCAGCGTGTCCTGCAACCAATACAACCTGACATCCTATCAGAGCCAATGTATTTATGCTTGCATAAGAAGATATTGCATAAATTGTTCAACTTTTTGGATCAGAATCAGCTGTTAGGGCCAAAGTCCTGATGTTGATATTTTTGTGTTTGTGCATGCAATGCATGTTTGGTGGGGCTTTTCAATTTCTTCTCTTGTTAGTGACCTCACATATTCAGGACATTGAGGGCTGGGTAACAGATCCTTTTATACTTACAATATGTACATTATTTATGGATGTTCTCCGGTTATTTACCTTGTATGGGTTTTTCAGTCATGCACGTGGACACAAACTGCATGCATACTCAAAGACATCGACCTAAACACGTCCTTATTTGAAGTGTATTTTTGCTTTTGCAGTGATCGCAGCATAATGTTGTATGACTTGCGCGTGTCATCTCCAGCAAGGAAACTTATTATGAGGGTAAGTCTGATTATTTATCAGCTTAAAGTTAAATGCATGGTTATGATCTTAGATCTCCTTTTTACATTTTTTGATGATCTGCATCAACATTTTTGTTGTCTGGGTAAAGTGAACCGAAAAATGACAAGTGATCCCCCCCCTCCCCCCCATGCAAAGAAATAAACTCCTCAATGTTCATTGTTCATTGAGGTGCATTCTTATCACTTCTTAATCCACCAACTCTTAGGCAGGTCCGAAAAGTTATGATAACATAGATTTCAGTCAAGTTGTAATTCAGGGAGTAGTGACCAAGTTCTGGTTATTGAAATACATACAACTGGTTCAAAAGCCAAAGACGTGGCTTTATCAAGTTATTCACTGACACCATTGTTGTTGTTGGAGATAGGTTTTTTGACTTTGTAGGGGTTGCTAGACAATTTTGAGCCTATTAAACTATAATTGTAGTATCTTTTTACTCTAAATTTCATCCAGACAGAAGGGGGGAGGGGGACACGAGGGGGTGGGGGTTTCTATGTTATAGACAATGTTATATTGGCCTTATTTAAGCTGGAAAATTTGCAAATCTTTTAGTAGATGCTTTTTATTACAAAGTGTTCCGTTGTTAATGTGTTTTTTCAGATATTATATGTGCCTTGAATACTTTTAAATATATTCTGTCCTATATTTCCAGATTCATGGTACTGTGCCTTTTCTTTGCTAATGTGAACATTCTTTTTTCTTGCTGCAGACAAAAACTAATTCTATTTCCTGGAACCCAATGGAGCCCATGAACTTCACAGCTGTAAGCACATGAGCTGATGCATTCCTTAAAAATTGTGTTTTTAATTTCTGAGTATTTGGGAATCATTGCCTGGATTGTAGGAGAATGCACTTTGATATTTTAACAAATTGCAATCTGATAATAATTCGATTAAAAATCTCAGAAACCTGATTGATATGGTGATCTACTGCGTAGAGCTGATATATTGCATTCTGTGAAGATTTACTACTAGTAATATTGCATAATGATGCAGGCAAATGAGGATTGCAACTGCTATAGCTATGATGCGAGAAAATTCGATGAAGCCAAGTGTGTACACAAAGATCATGTTTCTGCTGTGTAAGATGGCTGGAGTTTGAATTTTGAACTTAGTATTAGTAACCCTTACATTTCTTAGGTGTTCTGTCAATTTTAGCCATTGCCAAGGAGATGATGTTTGTTAACACCAATTATTCATTTTCAGGATGGATATTGATTTCTCACCAACAGGTCGGGAATTCGTAACTGGATCTTATGATAGAACAGTGAGTTAAATTTAAGCAAATGCTGCCGCATGTAGTTAGTTGAGTTATTAAAGATGGATTTTATGTTTAATCAAACTTCTTCCTATGCAGGTAAGAATTTTCCAGTATAATGGAGGTCACAGTCGAGAAATCTATCACACAAAGAGAATGCAAAGGTTCTTGGATTTATATTTCTCATTAATGTTTGTGGTCTTGTACCTTGTTGATTGATCATAGGATTTTTGTTGGGAGTTAAAGCCCCATATTGTCCCTGTACTATATCGATTTGAATTAGTGTGTCCCTGTACTATCAATTTGTTTTATTATGCCCTCTACTCTACTATATTTTCTTGGTTCAATATGTCATTGGGTTAAGCTGAGTACAAATTATGGTTAGTTTAGGATACGTGGGGTGATTAAAAGGTGCTGTGTCCAAAACTGAATTTTGAGCCTTTTTTTTTTATTTGTAACCTGTAATTTTAGAAAAAAAAAAGTCTCAAATTTTGGTTTTGGACACGTGGCATCTTTCATGCTACATCTGAATTTTTTTTATAATTTTTTTTTCAATTTATTTATAATCTGTAATTTTACAAAAATTATAAAAAAGCACCTCAAAATTTAGTTTTGGACACGTGGCACCTTTTAATCATGCCAAGTGGTTTAAACTAACCATGGTTTGTACCCTGCTTAACCCAAGTAATATTGAACCAAGCAAATGTAGTATCGATATAGTGCAAGAACAATTTGGGGCTTTAACTCGTTTTGTTGGTGTCTTGTTGTATCTTGTCACTTCAGAAAATGAGGCCTTTGTGCTAAAGCCAGAACTGTTGTGATTTGTCTAAATGAAGATTCAATCTTCACTAATATGTGTCTGCTTTCTGACTGGATTATGTAGGGTATTCTGTGTCAAGTTCAGCTGTGATGCAAGCTATGTTATTTCAGGAAGTGATGACACAAATCTGAGGTTATGGAAAGCTAAAGCGTCTGAACAATTAGGAATTGTAAGTTTCTTATTTGTCCACACAAATTCAATACTTGCATATCCTTTCTGCAGCGCTACTGAGTTTTCAGCATTGTCATGTCTATATTGTACTGTGTGTGTGGTGATGCTAACTGAACTACTGAAGCAATGCAAGATATGTGGTGCACTGAACCTTTAAAAATTTTTGATGATTTTATTTCGAGCACTGATATTAATGTTTAGTTCTATTATTTCATTTCCTTTTAGCTACATTCTTGCATAAAAATCTTGTGTAACAGCGTCTCATAAGTAAATAACAACCCATCCCATTTCTTTTTTGTAGCTACTGCCAAGGGAACAGAGAAGGCATGAATATAACGAATCTCTAAAGAAGCGCTACAAGCACCTTCCTGAGGTCAAGCGCATTGTGAGGTGAGAATTTTAGCTCTTAAATATACTGGATTTGGCTGGAAAACTCTTGCGATTGGAACTGGCCTTGGAAAACTTTATTGGCCCGGTATTCGCGGAGTCATTATTACAGCATCGACAAGTGTTGGCTACTCATTTTATTTGTTATGACTGCAGGCATAGGCACTTGCCAAAACCTATATACAAGGCTGGTGTCCTTAGACGTGTAATGATTGAAGCTGAAAGGAGAAAAGATCATAGGAGGAAAGCTCACAGTGCCCCGGGAAGCATTGTAACTGAACCAATGCGAAAAAGAAGAATTATTAAAGAAGTTGAGTGAGTTTTGTACGCTGGCTAGAGCATCTACAATTGGATCTTCTAAAGCTAGCACCTTAAAGTGTGTTAGGCGATCCCAAATTTTGCCCATTCTGCAATGCACTTTGAAGAGAGAAGAAATCATGTGAGGTTGAGGGTCATCATATGAGCTCTTCGTGAGCAATTGTTCTTATAGAGACAGCTCTGTTGATGAGCTGTAGTTTTTAATGTCATGATCATGGTAAATTTTCTCGAGCATGTTGGCTTGCTTCAGTTACTGCTATGGGTTTTTGCATCTGCTTTCTCATCCTTAAAAAGTAGATGAAATAAAGAAATTCACGCAAGAAGGCGGATAGAAATAGAATGATTCGATTCTTGCAAATTAACCTCACCAAAAAGCAGGTGACTATTCCAGGCGGTAAAAAGAGTGAACTCAAAAATCAACACTGTATAAACTATGAAGTTACAACTATGGGGGGGTGTGGGCAACTCTTGCAGAAACTAAGAACAAGTCAAAGTTGTTAGCTGCAACAATAACATTTGATCCTTGGAAAGCATTGTCATCACTGCAAAGTTTTATTACATAAACTTCACAGTACAGAATACAGCAATAAGATTAAGGTCGTTGCTGTCTGTCATCTTCCTCTTCATCATCAGAGTTGATGCTTTCACGAAATCGTGGATTCTTCTCCTGCCACATCAAGCAACAATGGATTATACAACAGAAAAGCAATACATTCAAGAACACAAGAAAGCAGTGAGCATGTGACAATTCTGGGTTCTTTATAATCATCAATGTCATCGCAGAGTCAAAATCAGTAAAAACAGGCTGGAAAGAAGACCTCCCTTGTCTAGAGTAAGAAAACATAAACCCCTAAACATGCTAGACTGGTTAACTGTTGGCAACATGTTGACAATTTTAAAGAAAGCTCACAGGCATACAAGACTACTATGCATTTAAAGATTACCAGTCGTGAGTCAGGATCAAAGTTCCTCCTGGATTCATGATCTGAGGTTCTCTTTGAAGACTCGCGTGGTTGTCGGTCATCCTCTCTGTTCCGCTTCCGCTGAAGGTAATCTGCTTCTCCAGAAAGACAATCACAGTTTATTATGAAAACATCAAGAAGAATCAAATATAGGCCAGGCCCACACTCTTGAACAACATAAAAAATCATGCTGAATAGAAGAATGTTAGAAGAAAGGGATACTCCATGCAATCAATGAGTGCATAAAAAGGAAAAAAATACCTCTACCCTGGCGATTGGAAGTACCATAATTCTGGCCTCCACCACGCCTGCCATCTGCAGAGACAAAGATGTCAACAGGATGTTGAAAGATAAATCTCTATGCATTGTGCAAGGTCAGTAAAATTGTAATGGCATAGATACAACAACCTAATGTTAACAAAATGTTTGAACTAATCAATAAAAATAAAAGAGAAAAGAAGCAACAGAATCCATCGGATGAGCAACAATATGACCATTCATGATGGATATTCCAGCAACAATTATTCACATTTTGGTAGGCAAAGGGTTTTTACTTTAGATGTGTGCTGTGAACTCTGGACAATGGGTCATAAGCCGATAATTGCCATGATGGCCATGTATCATCCAAGATGATATATAGAATTGAATATCAAGTTTTAAATAAGGAGGTATTGTCCTCTATTTCATTTTCCCATTTATATTGTGCAGCTTGTACACATTCCACTATACTACAATTTTCAAAAGATGGCAACTTTTTTTAAAAAAAAAAAGAGCGAGAAAGAGAAAAGGAACAAGAGTATAAATAACAAATCAAAACAAAACCACTAAATTAGCAAGGCATGCTTAACAGAACAACATTTTTCCTCCATGCTCAAGCAAATGGCCATGATCATTTTGCAATTTACATGCATCACAATTCATGCAGGCACTTGGTAAAATATTACTAGTTATCAATTTTATAACTCATGGTAGCATCATGGCTAGTAAAAACAGTTTCTACTGCATTTTTCAAATACTGATTCTTTAATCATTCACAATGAATCATGACATATGCATACAAGTTTTTAATTAAGCTGTACTTCTAAATCTAGCTTCAGCTGGGCTGGGCTGCCCCAGACTGTGCTTGTTTCAATGTTTTGCTAATAAATCTCTGGCCTTCTACTTCAATAAAAAGCTCAAAAGCATATAAACAAACACAAGAATCATTCTAGAAAGCAAATGGAAAAATTCAGAATTACAGATAAAGTTTAAGAAAAGGATTTTTAGATAAAATAAATCTTGACACTTACAATGAGGTGGCGGCATAACCGCAGGGAAAGAACCCAACGACCCAGCACCATAATCTACAAGCTGTCTTTGTACTTCTAACTCTCGCTGGACTAATTTTCCATAACCACCTCTGCGTAGCACAAGTTAAGGAAACTGAAAGTTGCCTTGCTATTTTAATAATGATAAATCAGGAGAGGAAAAACATCAGTTGATTAGCATGCTGCCGTACTTGTCTCTTTTTAGAAGACAAACCCTTTAATTATGCACCCATTTGATTCATGATTCACCACATACACACGCGCACACACGCAAACACAAAGCTAAAGGATATCAGGATCATAGTCTGTCCGATATTCATCTCGCACCTGTTAAAAACAAGAACAAACCAAAAAAATCAAAGCCAGTTGAAGGATAAGCTTTTTGCAAAATGCTGGCCAATGGGGCATGCTCACCTGTCCACCACTTCGACCACGACCCCATTGCCTTCCTTCCTGAAAACCCCAATCAAAATCCACACGAATTGGACGATCATCAAGAATGGTTCCACTTATAAACTTCATCGCATCTTCAGTGTCTTCTCTGGAGTAATATCTAATAATACAAATGTGCAAACTAATGAGTTGGAATCTATACTAGTTACAAATAACTACTCACAGAAGTTCTAAACCAAAAGCCATTTATCATAAAAGCACAAAAAAGGAACAAGGAAACAAGTTTCCTAAGCAAAAAACAGTTCTTCAAAACTCAAACTTCCTCATAGAGGAAACACAATAAAACAAAAGCCACATGGGATCCTTCTTATCTTCCTAATTTCCTCAAAAGCGACAGCACTTCAAAAATCAAACTTCCTTGTGAAGGATTCAAGAGATACCCGCAAAAAAAAATGAAACCCACAAGGGGTTTTTGTGCTCTTGTCTAAAACAGCAATCATCTCCCTAATTTCTTCAACAAACATAGTTCTTCAAGATTCAAACTTTCTAATGAACAGGGCAAAAGCCACGTGCCTTAATTTTTTAGTCTAAACCCACAATTATCTTCTCTATCCCATAAACATAGTAATTAAAGATTGAAATTTAGTTCAGGAAACAAAACAGAAACTTAAAAGACAAAACAAAACCCACTTGAGATTTTAAACTTCCAGTCTAAACCCACAATTAGCTTCTCAAGTCCATAAAACATAGTACTTAAAGATTAAAACTTTGTACAAGAAACAAACCAGATACTTACAGTACAAAACAAAATCCACATGGGGTTTTACTATTCTTGTCCAAACCCATGATTATCTTCTTAATCTCTCCAGCTCGAGAGAAAAGCTCATAAACTTGCTCTTCAGTAGTATAAAAAGACATGTTACCAATGTAGACAGTTGTTGAGGTTTGAAGTGCATGTTCAAACTCTTCTTGATTACCAGGAAACCTCCTGTCTCTATAAGCTGACAGCTTTGTTAGATCCTGATATTAAAAGAAAAAACAAAAGGGGTGATTATTCATAAGAAAAAAAAGTTCAAAGATTGAGACTTCTTTTTTTGTGTTACAGTGAGTTTACCTTGAAGAGAGAAGCCATTGTTTCTGTTCTGTAGAATTGAAGTCGTGAAAACTGGGACTTGAAACACTTTAATTTAGGGGTTTTTGTCCGATAGGGATTTTTTTGTGGGTGTTTGGTAATTGGTGGTACTGTATTCGTAATTTTCTTTTTGGTCATGGGTTTATTGAAAGAAAATTTGAACCGCCCGTTTTGCAAATCGGATCTATGGTTTATTTGTGGTTATAGGGTGTGTTTGGTTGGGTGGCTTAATCTATTTTTTTTATTAAAATTTAAATTTTTTATTAAAAACCAGGCTGTGATTTAGTTTAACTTCTTAAAAGTTTTATTTTTTTAAAATAAAAATAAATATTATTTTGAATTAAAAGTAAAGTTTTTGGAACAAGTTATGTATCAAAAACATTAATAACACTCTTTTAGATATTGTGATTGTAATTATAATAGTAGCATAGTGTGTGTGTGTATATAATAAAATTATTCTTAAGCCAATGTCTAATTTGTATAAAAAAGATCTCTCATGGAGAGAAAAACAAGTGTTAATTTATCTGGACCCATTCCTTTACTCCTTTCAAATTTCAATATGGAGAAAAGATCAATTTTGTGAAAAATAAGAAGTAAAAAATGAAAAAAAAAAACAGAAAGTGGCAATCTTGGCAGAGGCAGATCACACACTAACATCTACACCCAAACACTCCTAAACGCCCAAAGGGTTTAAGCTTTTCTTATTCACAAACCACTGCCAAAAACTCTCACCTTCTAAAATTTCCCATCTTTCCCTAATCTTAATAAACACCAAAAAAATGGCCTCATTTACAGCCGCCAGATCCATTTTCCGGTCATCCGCCGCCCGTAACGCGGCGGCCCGCCTTGCTTCTCAATCCAAATCCAAACCTAAAGCCTCCCCCTTTAGCCTCAACTCCACTGCCAACAAACCCGTTCTCAGGTCACCATTACCCCTCCTTGTGTGTATAAATATTTATATATATTGTCTTGTTATAGTTTAGAAAGATTAAAACTTTAATGGGTTGTTTTGTTTTGATCGATAGAAATTTTTAATGGGGTGTTTTGTTTTCTGTTGTTTTTGGTTAATGAAGGAGGAGTCCAGTGGAAATGAGCTTTGCTGTTGAATCAATGATGCCTTACCATACAGTGACTGCTTCTGCTTTGATGACTTCAATGCTCTCCATTTCTCGCTGCGGTTATGGCTGGCTTCCAGAAGGTATAGAAAAGATGTAATCTTTTTTTTTTCTTAAATGTTTATGTTTAATGATGGATTGTTTCCTTGATTGATTGAGTAATGGAGTGTTATGTTACCAAATTGATGATTATGTTATGTTTTGGTGTAAGTTTGTGTTGATGTTTTGAGAAACCGATGTAGAAATTAGAATTCTGGTATAAAGTAATAAAAAATTGCGTTAGTTAAAGGCAATTAACAAATGGGGTAATGGTAACTTTTATATATCTGTAATATGTGGTCATCCTGTTTTCTTGTGTTCATTGAGGAGTAGTTTTGGTATAGGTTGTCTAACCAGTGGGTTTTATTCTTGAATTAGGTATCTAACAACGTTTGTAATCCCCCTTGATGTTCTTTTCTTCCTTTTAATTTTCTGGTAAGTGAGTGTTTGCTGGATTAGTCTATTAGTGGACGTGAGGCCATGTGGTTAAGATAAATGGCATACGTTTATTTGCTAAGCCCTCTCAATTGTGCATTATAACATAAAAATAATTAAGAAAAATAAAAGCCTTTCTTTGTTTTGATAAATAGGTGCAAACTCCTCTCTTTTCATGTTGTAGGACGAGTCAAGACTAGATGAAGATCGAGAAGAAAAGATGGAATGGAATGACTTGGATTTGTTTTTATTTTGAAGCTTTTAAACTAGTAGGGATGGCATCATATCTAGATTAGACAGAACAGTTATCTTATCTGAAAAATGCTGAAACATGATGTAAAATGACAGCAATTTAATATAAGGATGCTGTTGCAAGGATTTCTAAATAAGTCTGATTGAATGATCTGTGTTTGAGATTATCCTGAAAGAATTTTCTGTTGCATCAGTGCCATTTTCTCTATTTATTAAAAGTCCATCATATGTTTGAGTTACAATTTTTCCTGTTGATAATCCAGTGTATTTGTAATATATTGAATGAGCATCAGAGCCAAAATACAGATCATTTGTGCAAATTAAGAATTTCCATGAATAACGAACAGCCACATGGTGCAGGAGCATAATGGTAGCTTGACCTAGATTCAGCCAGTAGGGGCAAACACGGTGGATGTATTACATGGATGTTCTGACAACTTTGCATTGGTTTTTGTTGGACAAATTAACAAATGGATGGCATGGCAGCTATTACGGTGGTCTGGTTGTTTCATGTAGTTGTATGTTTTTTCAAAAAAATAAAAATCCCTCTGAATTTTTTTTCTTTTGGAGTTATATTGACAATTATTTAGAGATAAATTTAACTTGCTAAATTGTACTATCAGTGTCCGATGGAATGGTTGAGCTGGGATTGGTGGTTAGTGGCAAGAAGATGGATGTGAATCATTGTTGTTTCCAGACCATATATTGCCCGTGTTTCTTAGAACTATATATTGCCTATAAAGAATCCTTTTGATAATTTGAGTTCTGATGACATATTGTAGTTATAAATGCACTTCTTGTTAGTCTTAAGTTTAAATAGTTGGCTTTAAGCATTTCTTTGATTAAATTTATTTAAGAAAAAAATCAACCTGACCATTAAGGGAGCATACTGATTATTGTTATTCAATCAGCTTGCAATGATGATGTGTGATGAATTGTCAGAAGATTCAAGCAAGTTTTAGTACAAATTCTGCCTTTAAAAGTTTTGCTGCTGAAGAGACCAGTTGGATTTTCTGAGCTTCTAAAACCTAGATGGATTAGTAGACTCTCATCCTTCTATAGCCCTAATAAGCTACTTGTTTGTCTTATATGTTTCTGTTGTGCATAAGATGTAGCTCTCAGTTCATCAATTTGAAAGATGTATTACAGATTCATTCAGTTACAGTTTTCACTGCGTTTTCTTTCTGAAGCTTCTGTACTGTTGGTGTTAAATAGGTGATTTTATGCACCCTACTAATTTGTTGTATTTAATCAGCTTGCAATGATGATGTATGATGAATGTGCAATGGGTTCGGGTGAAGTTTTGTTCAAAAGTTCTTTCATCTAAGAGAATGATGCCTGCTAGATTAGAAGTGTTGAATAAGCTGCCTAATGGAAAGTTCACCCTGAATCCCCCCCCCCCACTCCTTTCATGTTTCTTCTGAGCCCCAAACTATAAGTATTTGTATGTAAGAAACTCTGGGACTGCACCCTTTTCATTAGTGTCATGTAGCCTATAATAGCTGCTATATTTACTTCGATGGACACAAACGAAAGTGAAGGTGTTTCAAATATTTGGATTTCTGTGTACATTGATGTTTATCCATTGCCATTTGTTATTTTAAGCTTTATGTTACATGTGTGACAACTATGAGCTGTTCCCTTACGTCTTATAAGCAAGTGGACAGTGCAACAACCCCTTGTTGATCTTGTGCTGCTTTTATCCAATCCTGCACATCCTTGTCTCATCATTTCAGGCTGGTTAGGATAATGCGGTGCTTGAGATATTTTTAGCTCATATCAAACCCTTAGGCACGCTTCATCTTAATATCAGAAAACCTATGCATGTTAAACTGCGGAGGCATTCATTCTTAGTGAATGCTAAATGTGTTTTGCGTTGTTATTTTCTGCTGGTAGTTGGCTTTTTGTCCGGTGAAGTCAAGGACATTAAATCATTTATTGTCAGCTAGATTATGCACTGTGCTGCCTTAGAATTGGTTTATTTAACAGATTACGGAATTGTTCATCTCAACCATGAAGGTTTTTGGCCTTTTTATTTCTGACTTCATCCTTTTTTTTTTAAGGGTTATAATCTGATGTTGACTATTCTGGTCTGTAGGACCCAGTGGTTCTTTCCTCTTTTTTTTTTATCCATTGCTCATTTTCATGTACTCGCACTGTTTGCTTTATGTTGCATACCCCTGCCCAACTGAAAATTCAGAGTTGAAAATTAAGGACATAAAATTGAATGTCATGTGTATGCATAAAGAAATACATGCACTTACGTATAATTGCCACAGATCTTAATTTTTTTCAGCGTATCCCGCATTGCTTGATATAGCGTATTTGATCCATCCGGTTGTAAGGTTTAAGTTAACCCTAAACCTAACCTCATTGCCGCAAATTACTTGGTTCGTTACATATTAACAAATCCAGAGAACAGGGTATACTCTCCCTTCTCGTTTAGATTCATTGCTGTTCTCTTTCAGATTTCAGGTTTATTTTTAAGGTCATGGTTTTGTAAGCAAAGAGACTGAACCCTGTCGAGCATAATACCAACAGCTTGCAAGGGAGAATGTCAACGAATGAAAAGGAAAAACATAAGGAAAATAAAATGAAATAAAAAGGCCGGATTGGATAATCGCATTCAGCTGCATTCCATTCCCAATCTGATAATTGTTGCAGTTAACAATGAAACTTGCAACTTCTCATCAAAACTTTGTACCATATTCAAAGCAGAATCTTAGTCTTATGTAGTTCACAACCAGGAAACAATAATCAAGTTTTTACTAAATATGAAATATTCACTTCCATTAGAGAGATGGTAATCATGCTTGAACAGTAACCAACTCATACTCAACCAGAGAAAGATTGTTATTCTCTTTAACTGTAAAGTTAGCAGGTTCAGCAACTTCAACTCGTCCCCACTTGTCTACTGCAAGCCTCATAGATCCCTTGAACATGTCAATCTTTGCGTTACGCAGGATAACAGTGGCACCAGGCTTCATCATGTCAGCTGCATAGGATCAAACTCACTGTTAGAACACATGAAAAAACATTAAACAAAACTTTACAATTGTCAAAAAAATCCAAGCTAAAATCATTCATTAGCAACAAAACTGCAGTCAATGTATTATGGATAGTAAGACAGGCTACATGTCTTCCAGCATGCAGTGTTAGAGGCAGGATATGTTTTCCCCGCTGTTACAAGCCACAAGTACAGATGATGCTCGACACTATGAATTAGCATGTCAAAGAAAACAACCCATGGTTTGCCCATAATGAAGACCAACCATCAGTCCAGAAATACACATATCACCTCCAAAATATGAATAACCCATCCAAAAGAGAACAAAGTGAATTCTACTCACCCATGCTTGCACATGTTAGTTACCGATGGTGGGATCACTGATCAAAGCATCAAATTTTATGTCATGCAACTATACAAACTAAAGAAAGCAAGACCAGACAGTTTTTCTAGCACCTGAACGGAGCATTCTGGTTTAAAATCAATAGAAGACACTTAATGTCCACTGGCACAGGATTATAGTTTTGCCTATCCAATTATGTGAATGAAACAAGGATAAATAATTATGTTGAATTATGAATTCTGATAGTCAAGCATTCTGATCTACAAGGCTTACCCATTTCACTTTTAATATTCTACAATCTCAAAATTCATTCTCACCCTTGCAAAACTTTGCTTCCCAAACACAAACAGGCTAGTTTGCTTTGAACTACAACCCCCAAGGGCTCAGCTTTGCCAAATATTTACTTTCGTTCAACCCTAATAAAATAAAGACTCAAACTCTGTTCTCTCAACAAAACATAACAAAGTAGCAACAAACCACAACAACTGCAATAACCTTAAGAACACAACATTAAATTAACCAAACCTCATAAAACCAAAAGATCCAAAAAACAAATTCAAAGAATTAATTCTCAAAGCCCTAAACCCAGCAACCATTGAAGCAAAAACATCAAAACCCAACACACAAAAACCAAAAAAGCAGCCACCTTTATTGCTTCTCAGGACTCGGAACCCAAACGCCAGATGCCATTTCAAACAAGAACCAAAACCCAGAAACAATTTCAATCAAAATGATCAAAAACACAAAAAAAACACATTATTTATCCATAAAGATGAACGAATCTATTACCTTGTTCATTTCTTGCAGTGAAAACAATACACCCAGTCTCATCACCAACAAGACATTCATTAATACGAGAAGGGCGTTGAGGGCGTTGGGAGAGAGACATAGGAGCACGACGTGGCTTAGGAACAGGGACTGGTTTAGAGTCGAGAATTTTGACTGTGAGATTGTGACCATTAGTTCCTGGCTTTAGTTCTTCTACTTTGATGAACACTGGCTTTCTTTTCTCTGCTGCTGCTGTGGCCATTTCGATTGGAAGATCTATTGATTTGACAGAGAGAGAGCAAGCAAGAAAGGCCTTTTCTTTCTTATATATAAACACCAGTGGTTGTTTATAAATTGAAGGGCGAGGAGAAAGGAGAGAAATGGGAATTAGGGTTTTTGATTTGGGTTTGGACTTTTGGGAGAAGTTTATGTGGGGTTTATGCACGTGTGCTGTTTTTATTGGTTGTTGTTGAGGGGAAGTCAAATGTCCTACATATGCGTGGACGACACATAGCTTTTTCTAGTTTGACACAAACGACATGTCTAGATTTTTAAATTTACTAGATTTTTGTGGTTACTTTTTATTGGATTAGAATAGAATAATACTAGAATAATATTATAGAGACGTGGTTGGATAATGTTTTTTTGATAAAAAATATAAATATGTAAACTTTTTAAATGTATTTTTTTAAAAAAAATTCTAATTATAAATTAAAAAACCTACACATGCATTTAATTTAATACATTATGAACCATTTGTGTTAATAAATACAAAAAATAAAATATTAATGCATCTATTAAAGTATAAAGAGAAACAAATATGAGAAAAAATGTTTTTAAAAAAACCTAAAAATTATAATTTTACTATTGCTATAGTAAAAACAAAATGGAAAAATTTACAATTATAACATTTTTATAGGAAAACATTGTTTCAAAAAACTAAAAAAGTATTACAAAATAATGAAGATAAGAAAAAAAAAATGGTAATAAATAAACCAAGTGTAAAATGATAAAAAAAAATAGATAAATTTTATAATTATGTCATTTCTACAAGAAATAATGGTAATAAATAAACCAAGTGTAAAATGATAAAAAAAAATAGATAAATTTTATAATTATGTCATTTCTACAGGAAAACACAATTTTCTTTTAATACATGTATAATGATGAGCTCTTCTAATATATTCGGTTAGCATTCTAAAACAAAAATATAGATGTAAAAGAGATATAAATATATTTATTTGAATAGATAAGAAAGAGATGATCTGTTCCAATATCTCTCTATCTTTTTTCTACTCCGACACAATCAAACACTTTATTATAACTCATATTTGGTTGCAAGGCCCTTCTATTTTTGGTTCACTACTGACTCATTCTTTATTTTCATTTATCGGGTAGCAAGGAACATGAACAGAATGTTGTTAAAAGAAAAGGACACTCAAAGCAGAAGAAATACAATATCTTTTTATTTGTACATGCTAAAATGGATGGATCTTTTTTTGTTCACAGTAATTGTTAGTTTTTTAGAGTAGAACACAATGCCTCATATCGATATGCTGGAATTGCAAATTTATGGTTGTTAGAAATGGCAAAGATGCAAGCAAGCTACTGTTTCTGGGAGGTCACTCCTTCTGCCACCACTAATGCCTGTTGTTGCTCTTGCTCTCTTTCAGCTTCCCCCCCTTCTGCCACCACTAATGCCTGTTGTTTCTCTTGCTCTCTTTCTGCTTCCCCTTCTGCCTGGGTTGGAAGTGTCTCCCCATCTTCCTGTTTTGGCATTAGATGTTGCCGGAAGCATCGTAGTATCACCAAGGATATAAATGCTGCAAATAAAATCAACTCTAACTTAATAATCAAGGCTTGAAGTTCTGTAGTTACATTATACGTGTCCAATTACATTATAAAATGCTTGTATGTTAATGCCCTATTGAATTTTTATGTAACTTTCAAAGATCCATTTTTAACAGCTTAAATACTGAAAAATTCTGCACAATTACCAGTAAAAATACGGGTTTTGACACTTGACAGATTCCAGAAAGCTGTTACTGCTGATGCTGCCACAATCTTTTTGTGAGAACAAGCTCCCCAAGCTTCAAACATTCGGTTTTTCATTTGCTCAGCTGAAATACTCCGAAAAATCTCACTTTTAATCAACCATGAATGGTAAGACAGACTAACAGCACTCCAATTACATGGAGAGGTTTTATATACCTTTCTGTTTTATCTGACTGGAATAGCAAGCATATAGTTTTGGTATGGTGAAGCTGATGAAAAACCCTGCTCAAATTCACAGTGAAACAACCAGGACATTCCAATTAAGAACTGAATTATCATCAAAACATTGATCACAAGGAGATTTGTTAACATTTTTGTATTCTAGTTCACATACCAATAGCACAAAGCCTCCTCAAAGTTACAAGATGACCATACTCAGCACCAAGAAGCAAGAATGGGATTACCTGGAACCAGGAAATAAAAGGCTCTTTAAGGTACCTGCTTGAGCAGATGGGAAACATTTTTAAGAGTACTATGCAATGAGATTTGGTAGTTACTTTTAGGGTCATGGATGGTTCTCCTGAGAAAAGCTCTCTTGTCTTTGAAATTGCAAGATTTGCAGCTGGGAGTATCAATGTACCCACTCTCAAAACGTCCTCTTCTGTCAGCTTAAATTTTCGTGTCTTTTCAACATTGTTTCTGTGATTACAATATAAAATTCCAAAAACTCAGAACATATGATTTTTATGCACTGGAACATGAACATAATTTTGTGCAGAAACATAGGAGGCATGTACCTTTGGCAAATCGAATTCGAGCAGAAAGATGCACCCAGAACCAGAAGTCCCAGTTGCGAAATAGCAGATAAAATGCTATAAAACATAAAAATGACGAGGTTTAGATACCTTAACGAAACCACAAAACGAATATTCGAAACACAAGAAGTATAAAAAAGAGATACACACCTAAAGTTCATCCCTTTAGCAAAGCAAGATGATAGGAAACACAGACATCCAAGACCAAACCAAAGGCTTGATTTTGCCACATCTTTCCACATTATCAAATCATAAACAACCATTCCAATCCTATCCAAATTGCTTCCATCACCTTCATCAACTTCTAAAACCCCACAAATCACCATAAAATAAGCACAAATCAATTTAAAAAAAGATCCCAAATTTAAAGGACTAAACAGCAAAAAATGAAAAAGAGAAACATTTATGATTTATACATACTTGTAGTAGAATTGGAAGAAGGAAATGAATGGACTAAAGAGAGCTTCTCTTTCTCCTTCTTAGACCGGCCGCTATGTCTTCTTTTTCTCACTTTGCCAACCTCATCTACCAAACCAATCAAATCCCTCTCTTCCTTACTCTCCACCTCCAATCTTCTCCTTAACCTTCTATTACTCCTCGGCGAAGCACAACCTAAAGAACCCGTCTGAGATCCTCTACTTTTGCATCTCCTTCTAGACCCATTTTGCTCCAAACCACCCTCCTCTGGCATCTCATCCCGGTCGGCGAGACGAGTTCTAGATTTTCTTGAAGGAGATGGTGAGAGAAGGAGAAGTTCTCGAAGAGGGAGAAAATTGGTTGAGGACTTGAGTGAAAGACTAGATGGGGTTGATGGGGTTTCCTTCGGTGATGAAGGGATAAGGTCTAGAGATAGCTGAGGAGGCTGTGATTCTGGGTCGATAGAGTATGTGATTCTTGATAAACGAGAGGCTGATTTTGCTTGAGTGTTTGAGTTTGATCTATGAGAAGGTGGTGTTGTATCCATTTTCTTAGTTCTTTAATGGCAGATTTTTAGTGGGATTTGAGAGAGAAGAATCAAGGCTTGTTAAATGAGGAGATTTCTTGAGGTTTTTGATTGAGAAAGGAAGGGTTTTTGTTGAGATGGAAGTAGCCGTTGGGGAGACGGGTTTTGTCACTTTATGATATTTTGAGGTGGGAATTGTGGGTCAATGAGGCCAGATGAGGTACAACGGTAAGAAATTATGGGCATATCTATTTCTTTGTGCCGTTTATGGCTTTTTCATGGTGGGATTGCATTTGTTAAGCTGTACTGTGGCCCAATTAAAGGTTTGGTGATTTAAAAAAAAAAAATATATATATATATATATATATATATATTTAGATTATTTTAATGTGCTAATATTAAAACTAAATTAAAAAATATAATATTTTGATATATTTTTAAGCGAAAAATATTTTAAAAAACAATCAATATCACTCTTAAATATCCTCTAAAAGTTTGGACGATGGATTATGGTTTATCAATATTCATATTTTGGTCATATTATAAAAATAGAATGATTATTAAAGAACATTTTTTATATACTCATAGTTTTAACATCTAGGAAAGGAAATGATGCTAGCTTTGTTGTCCCATACATATTATTGATCGAAGATTGATGAAGATACATAGTTATATGTCAAGACTTGTCTAGTACGCTACCAAGACAAGACTTTACGATAGCATGAGACAAGTTTGCTTTAGCCACTGTTGATTCCAAACAAGCCTCGGGTGTTAGTCTCTATGGATTTTATTGTGGGCTTTCTAAAAGTAGATAACATGAATGCAATAATGGTGGTTGTGGATAGATTGATCAAATATTCAATGTTGGTTGTTACTCCATCAATTTACATAGCAAAGGTGGCAGCGAGGATGTTTTATTGAAATGTGATGAAATACTTTAGGTCTCATCAGATATTTTTAGTGAATGTGATGTACGCTTCGTGACAGGTTTTGGACAACTCTGTTTAACATAATGGGGACACAACAAAAGTTTTTCACAGCTAATCATCCTTAAATCGATAGGCAAATAAAAAATATAAATGCATCATTGGAAGAATACCTATGGCACTACATGACAGCGACATAACAAAATTGGCTAGAGCTGCTGAACAATGCCTAATTTTGCTATAACCTCCATAAATTATCTGCGATAAAGGCAAGTCCTTTTGAGTTGGTGCTAAAGATGAAGCCCCAAACTCCTATGAAGATACCAATGTAGAAATCAGAGGGGAGAAGTCTAACAGCATACAAATTTATGATGGAAAAACAAGAGTTATTGAAATAAGCTCAGGACAATTTGAGGAAGGCAAGCAAATGAATGAAAAAGTATGTTGATTTAAAGAGAAGACCCCTAGAGTTTGACATAGGTGACAAGGTGTTGTTAAAATTGACACCTTAAATCTAGATGAAAATTACTGGCAGATTGACTCAACGAGGGTTAATCCCAAAATATGACGGGCCTTTTGAAGTTAGAGAAAAAAATAAAGGTAGTTACATACAAGCTGATTTTACTAGAATAGATGAAACTCCAACCCTTCTACAAAGACAAGGAAGACCCAAACAAAAAACAAGCCACAATGTGCTCCTTTAATGGTTCGGAAATAATTTGACAATGGCATTGTTAAGATCATAGATCATTGTCAACTTGTTCAACATAGAAAGAATCGACAAACTAATGTTTTAGTAAAATGGGAGAGAAAAAAAAAAGCAGAGGTTTCATGAGAGAAGGACACTGATTTTTGGCAATATAAGGATAAGGTGAAAGAATACCTCATTTTTATTCCAACGAGGGCGTCAAACTCTTTAAGTAGAGGTGGTTTCTCACAATCTTAGGCGCGAGGGCGCGCCAACAAGAACAATGTTGGGATCTTGGCAACATGCATGAGTAGTGACAGATTTGATAGCAGTGCATAACAAGTGCATGCGACTAATGAATGCATGTTCAACACGACTTTAGACTTGATAGTAGGATGTCCAAGATGTGCAAAAACACAACTAGGCTGACATAAAGGGTTCAACTAATTGGCTTGATGGTATGTAGGGTGACAGGTTTAAAGAAGTTACAACATAGATAGTTAAAGGCAGTTTTTGGCATTAATTGTTTTTAGACAAAACTGTCCAGATTTGGTTAGACCTGTCTAGGGGCAATTTTTTATAATAAATAGAGGTCAAAGTTGTGTAGCATGCAACAGAATTGTGCTTGGCACACACAAACAATTTTGTGTATCCTATGTCTATATTTATGTTATTGTGGTTTGTCTATTGCTTGAAAAACTTTAGAGAAAACCTTGTGGGTATATGAAACACCTTAGTATATAAGCCAAACATAATTTGAAATTATGAGATAGTCTGAGTTTAATGTTGCGTTGGGATTAAGATTGCATCGAAAGTTGAAAATTTTATACTTGTGTCAAGTGGTATAACTATATATATACTCCAGCTAAGCTCTTTATATTCGAACTCGAAACGTATTTACTAGCCCAACTAATATTTCAAGGCTTATAGGGTATCTTTCCCTATCATCTCTTTTGCTGGAACGTGTGAGCAAAATTTAATCGGAAGTGTCACTTGGAATTTGTATCCAGCACTTTAGTAGCAAAAATTGGTAAGCACCCACAATTGAATTAGTCTTAGATAAGATTCAGGCCATGTAATTATATGAATATGATGATACTGATGGTTCACCGGAGACATGTTGGTCATGGCAAAGGCAAACTAATTTAATTTCTTGTACTATTCCATTGGACAAAGAAGTTTGAGTTGGCCAATTGGTACATATAAATTGTAATCAGTAGTTAGTGCTAGGTAGAATCACTCGACAGCAGGACAAACCTAGCATGATCTACATGATTAATTGATTATTTAACTTCATTGATGAAAAGTCTAAATCATTTTTCCCGTTTACAAGTCACAATTTTGATGAAGTGATTAAGATATAGTCCAACATGAATTTGCCTTGTTATTCAAATTAGTCGTCCACAGACACTTGCCTTAGTTACATCGAGGCAACATGTTTATTTTGATGTCTTAGCATGACTAGCAAGGTCTCATCTTCAACATGAAATTGCAGATGATGATCCTGTGAAACTATTGTTTCTTTGCATGTCTCTGGCAGAAGGCCTTTAACCTCCCAAGGCCATCTTCAAGATGAGTGTTCAACTCCAAAAGATATTCTGACCCAATTCTTCAATCCCACAGTAATCCTTGAAAGAATTGATGTTCATTAGTGTCTTTATGGGATATCTTTCAAGCAACCATTGGTGCATCAGTTAGGCTGCTTCCCAGGCACAAGGATGAGAGATTCCTCTTTAGCTAGCTTGAGACAGAATTCCATGTCATCTTCAATATCATCAAGCTGTGGCAAGTGAAGCTTAACCTGCAAAGGCAAATTGTGATTCAGGCGCATGTCTTCAGCTAAACTAGATAGCTGTGAAGAAAGAAACTAAGATCCTTGTTTCTTTATCTTGACCATGATAAACATCCCTCTTTCTGCCTTTTGCGGGCATTTCAAGCCTGGAATCTCCTTCAGTTTATCGAAACAGAAGTCCAAATCCTCTCTAAGAATGTCAATTGTGTTTGAGAAGAAATCCTCAGTTGTTTTCTGTACGATATGAGGAATAGCAGCCTGATAACAGAGCACCAACAGATTGACCCCGGTTACTATAGGAGATAAAAGCTTTGTAAGAGACCTGCAACTTAATTTGTCAATGTCCAACTATGTTCAGGAAGAAGTTAGACGTGAAAGAAACAAGAAATGTTAGTCTAAAGAGCAATGAGGTTAGGTGACTTAGCTTTAGTTCCAGTTTCAAATGGCCCCAAAAGTGGACAAATATAAACAACTTCTTGATTATGTGTCATCTTCGGATGGAGACAAATTTAGGCTACTGGCATGTTGACTTCATGACCTTTTACCACAAGACATTAAGCCATGCAAGATTTTAGTGAAAAAATCTATCTACATTTGAAATCAATTTCATAAGATAAAGTTAATTTTTATTAGTTTAATCAAACTCTCATCTACCGAAAATGGAGAAACCTAAGTTTGTACAACATATTGTGAAAACAGCAAAAAGTTTTCATCCTAAAACCACATTCATCACATCCTTCAATGTTCCATCAACCTCCTTAGAGAGGAAAGACAATGTCTCATTGCTCGCATTTATGGGTGGCAAAAGCTACCCATTCAGCTTAATCCACCCATAACCATCTACCTTGATTCATCGGAACTTAAAATAATTGTCCATATAGGAAGTCACTTGCCTTTCTTACAATAATATTGTAAACATATTTATTTCAATTTCTTAACAGCATGATTAAGGTCTAATGTTCAACATGAATTTGCTGATCAGGTGCTGTTGATCCTGTTAAACTATATTTCTTGGCATGTCTCTGGCAGAAGGACTTTAACCTTCCAAGACCATCTTCAAGAGATGAGTACTCAACTGCAAATGTTACGCGTAGCCAATTCTTCAGCCCCACAGTCACCCCTGCATGGAAATTTGTTCTGTTATGGTATCTCTGCGGTAACCTTCAAGCAACCCTCTAGAGTCTGGTCGTTAATAGCAGAGGTTATCGAAATTACTAGCAGAAGTAACAGACAGGAAGTAGATAGTTCTAGCTTGGTGATCACCTGGTAAAATAATGAGAGATTCCTCTTTAGCTAGCTTGAGACAGAACTCCATGTCATCTTCAATATCTTCAAGGAGCAACAAGTTAAGCTTAACCTGCAAGCACAAATAGTGATCATGTCAACGACTAACAAACTAATAGCTCAAAAGAAGCTCTTGGTTTATGTCTTTACCATAGCAAAAAATGCTCCTTCAGGCTTTTGTGGGATCATTATGCATGGGATCTCCTTCAGTTTATCATAACAAATGTCCAAATTTTTTCTGAGGATGTTGATAGTTTTTGAGAAGAAATCCTGTGTTGTTTTCTCTAGGATTTGAGGAATAGCACCCTGATGCCGAGACAACATCAAAAGTTAATGCTATGTATTGGAGCAGGCAAAGGCAAAAAAAATCACACTATCAGAATTCAATTTAATATGTGAATAAGTTTACAGTAATGAGTATTGCAGTAAAGATCCACAGATAAACTTGTCTCATTATGTTCATGAAGGTCAAAATCTGCAAACCTGAATCAAGGTTGGTGGGAAAGGCGAGTAGACAAGAAGTTTGTTAATGGACTTGGCAATCTGAGAATAAATAAGTGAAGAATAGTTTCACATCATATGTCAAGCAGTAGTTTCTGTAAGGTATCAGATTAGAAGTCATGATATCAAGTGATTTGATAAGTGTTATCAGCTTTAATTAAGCCTTTACCTCATCCTTTCGAAGCAATCCACTTGGATCACAAGTCACTAGCCAACCAAGCCCCCAACCGGGAATCATCCATCTTTTTGATACAGATCCAAGAGTAATAACAGGTACAATTGTGGCAAACAAACTCATGGGCACAAATGGACTACTCCCATAAACAAGATGGCCATAAACTTCATCAGCAATCACAAGAATCCCAAGCTTTCTTGCAGTCTCCGCAATCTACCATATAACAAGATCAATTACCAGCTAAGCATAAGAGATTACTTCACCTTATTCAGGATTCAGGTCCCATGTTATTAATGATTACTTCACCTTATTCAAATGATTGTATGTATAAACACTTCCAGAAGGATTTCCAGGATTGATTATAACCATAGCAATGGTGTTCTCATCTGAGATAGCTTCAACAGCATCTAGATCAACCTCCCAACCTATCTCTGGGAGAAGATCAAACTGCCTAATTTCTAGGTTGTTAAAAATTGCATAAGTTTCAACATCTGGATAACCAGGTCTTGGAAGCAGAATATTGGCTCCGGGCCGAGCTAGGACTTTAATTGTGATTTCTGCAGCTTGGTTGCAACCAAGGGTGAGATAGACATCATCTGGTGATAACCGGTAAGGAAGATCGCGAGAGAGATAGTCTGCAACAGCCCTTTTACTAGGAGAAAGAAACTAGAGATATATGCATCGTTTATGTAGAATGATAATTGAGAAAGATTAACCAAACATCAAATTATCTTGCAATGAAAACCAAACTTACGAATGGATATATCTCAACAACAAAGTGTGCACAAAGAAATTCATGATCTGGCCAACACCTACCTCCTTGCAGAAAGAATACCACCAGTAGGAGCATAAGAATTGAATTTAGCTGAACGAACAGCTTCAACTATGGCATCTTCAGCTATAGGAGTGGTCCTGAAGCACTCGAAACAAGAGGGATCGCCAAAACCAAAAGAAATTGCAGGCCTGTGATCACCTTCATTGAAATTTTCTTTTAAAAAGTACACAGCATCATCAATGCTGGTTGGTGTTTCTGTCTTGAGCACATTTGTGCCCATGGCATTCTTCTTTTGGTGACTAAATTTCAAGAGATAGGAACCAGTTTTAAACAATTTTTTGGGTTCTCTTCCATGTTCAGAAGGAGACAAAGTTTGGGAAACCACCATTTTGGCTTCTTGCCATTTTCTTACAAGTCCACGGTTAAAGTAACAAATAAGTTTGCATGTCCAGTAATGACATAAGACAAAGGCAAACGCAAATAAATGAAGGGAGGTTGTAATATTGTGAAATGAAAGATAACTTTAATAGGAGATGGCAACAATACCCTTGGAGGATTAGATTTGAGGTGTAAAAGAATAAGAGGCATTGAGGTAATTGCACAACCAATTGATTAATAAATAGGATGGGTTAAAAAAAAGAATCTGAAATTAGAGAGAGAGAGAGAGAGAGAGAGAGAGGAAGAAGAAGAGATAAAGGAAAGTGAAAAGGACATGAGAAACTAAATGTTTAAGGTAAGATATATGTTTTAACACGTGATCGTGGTAATTAGAAATTAAGTATTTAAGGTAAAATATATGTTTTAACGTGTGATTGTGGTAATTAGCTTTAAATTTAGTTTTGTTAAAATTTAGGATTTTAAAGTTTTTTTTTTTTTGTTAGATTCATGATTTAATTGAAATGTTAAAGGTTGATTATTTTAGGTTTTTGAGATGCGTGTTAGATTTTTAAAGATCTATGAAAGATTGATGAATAGTGTGGTTTTGAAATCCTGATCAACCGGTTGACTAGTTAGACTATTTGAATTCGATCGATCAATTTGTCCAATGATTTTGGTCGATCGATTGGTAAGTTTTGGTCAGCCAATTAACCTAGTAGAAAAGGATAAATAATTCTTGTTTATTTGAAAAGTTTAGAAAATATTTGAAATTGATCAAGTAGATCAATTTAGAAAATGAATGATTCTTTTATATTTATATTCTGGTCTCAAATCTTATAGATGCAATCTCTTATGTTTTCTGCTTCAAGTTATTTTTTAGTATATTTTTTTTATATTCAGATATTCCTGATATTTTTACTGCTAGGTATTAGTAGCACTTCCATCAATATCTACTTTTAAGTCCTAACTACTTTTGATTTATATGGGTGGATAATATTTCATATATTGGAGGAATAGTATAAATATTTGAATTATTAATAAAAAAATAATCATGCTTCTTTGTAATTTATATATTATTTATTATCTCTTATCTATGATAAATTATGATTATTTATTGAGATTGATTCCTTTATATGAGCCATTATATATTTCTAAATTGATAGGTTTTCATTTGATTGATTGTATGAGTTAAGCCAACAAAAAATAATTTTGTTTTGTTTGATTATGATATGTCAATCAGAATACTCATGCAATCAAGGTAATATTAATTTCTGTGCATATCATATTTGAATCCTAGCTGGTCAGGAAAGTTATCAACTTGTAACGCCCACAATTTAAAGTGTCATCCTCATTATATTTTGATTTTCTAGTAAGCCTTACCTTATGATATTTTTTTTTTTTTTTGTTATGACTTGCTTGTGAAACTCTTGTGTAAACGCATAAGCCAAACTTGCATATATATTCCAAACTTATTTATTCACTGAGTTATCATACTCATCCTATTATTATTTATTCTTTTTAGGTTTATAGCTTCGTTAACATGTCATTTTTGTTGGATTTTCAAGACTTGTTCTTTTATTTGTAATTAATGTTATTCTACTATGTCTAATTAGAGCTCAATAATTACATAATTTATATTAACTTTTGTATTAATATGTTGATTTAAATTATGGACTATAGTTTATGATTTTGATATGATATCAAAATGTTGTGCAAAAATTGAGTTAGCATAAAAAATTTATATGTATGAACTGGAGGAGGACTTTGCACATGTAGATGTCATGGATTCATGAACGAGATAATGACAGAGATAGCTATCCAAATTGTAAATGATGAATAGTTTAACAAAGAAATTGATAGTCTTCATTCAGAAGAACTTGAAATAGTTGCCCATGAAGTCACCTCCTTTAGCTACAGACGATGTTTCTTTATTTCAATTTCTTAACAACATAAACAGGTAACGTAAATTTGCTGATGAACAGCAGTTGATCCTGCTAAACTACGGTTTCTTCGCATGTCTCCCACAGAAGGACCTTAACCTTCCAAGACCGTCTTCAAGAGATGATTGTTCAACTGAAAATGTTATGCGGAGCCAATTCTTTAGTCCCACAGTCACCCCTGCAAGAAATATATCTCATCAGGGAATCTCTCCATGGTAAATCTTATAGCATCCCTAAGTTGTTCATCACGAGGTCATTAAAATCACCAGCAGAAGGAACAGACAGGAAGTGGATATTTCTAACTTGGTGCTCACCTGGTAAAATGACGAGAGATTCCTCTTTAGCTAGCTTCAGACAGAACTCCATGTCATCTTCGATGTCTTCAAGAAGTGAAAGGTTAAGCTTGACCTGCAAGAACAGATTGTGATAATTTTTCTCACTAAAAAACAAGATTAGATCATATGAAAGCTGTTAGTTTCTGTCTTTACCAAAACAAACATGGCTCCTTCTGCCCTTTGTGGGCAAGTAATGCACGGTATCTCCTTCAGTTTATCGTAACAGAAGGCTGAAGCTGCTCTAAGAATGTTTATAGTTTTTGAAAAGAACTCCTCTGTTGTTTTCTCAAGGATTTCAGGAACAGCGGCCTGACACCAAAGCAACATAAAACTTTACCAGCACATATAGAGCAGACCATCAGAACTCAGCTTAAAATGTTAAAAAAAAAAAAAGCTTGTCTGACCATGATACTATACATCACTGTCTATTTGACAGTGATTCATTAGAACTCTACTGCTCTTCCTTGCGAAGTTTCGTATCACAGTTAAGAGATTCTCAGACTAAGATGTTAATTTCTCATTATCTTCATGCAAGTAGCAGTTTAAGATTGCAAACCTGAATAAAGGTCGGCGAAAAAGGGGCAGGATTGAGAACATTCTCAATGGAATTAGCGATCTGAGAAGAAAACAAGTAGTGAATACGGTAACATGGTATATCAAGCAACAATTTCTACAAGCTATATATCTTTATCATCTAAATAAGTTGCATATATAGAATCGTAATAGCATATATTAAATGATTGATTGGATGAAGGTTATAAGCCTGAAGAGCTTACCCCACATTTTTGTAGTAAACCAGTAGGATCACTTGTTACTAGCCATCCAAGTCGCCAACCGGGAACCATCCATCTTTTCGATATGGATCCAAGGGTAATAACAGGCACAGTTGATCCAAAAACACCCATGGGCACAAATGGCTTGCTCCCAAAAGTAACATGACCATATCCCTCATCAGCAATCACAAGAATCCCAAGCTTTCTTGCAGTGTCCGCAATCTACGACATAACAAGATCAACAAAAGCACGTGAAAGCTAGAACCAGCATAAAAGACAGCACCCTGAAGTTATAGGTTAGTTTACCTTACTCAAATGTTCACATGAATAAACACTTCCACAAGGATTTCCAGGATTTATTAGAACCATGGCAATGGTGTTCTCATCTGCAATAGCTTCAACAGCATCTAGATCAACCTCCCAGCCTCTTTCGGGAAGAAGATCAAAAAGTCTGAATTCTAAGTGATGAAGATTTGCAAAAGTTTCATAAGTTCTATAACCAGGCCTTGGCAACAGAATATTGGCTTCTGGTCTAGCAAGGACTTTCACCGTCACTTCCATGGCCTGTTTGCAACCAGCAGTCACATAGATATCTTCTGGCGATAACTGGTAAGGAAGATCATTGGAAAGGTATTCTGCAATAGCCCTTTTAACACAAAAGAGATTACCAGCTTAGAATTTTGTTAAGAATGTCATAAAATTAACTAGCTAATGAATTAGGTTGATGTTCTTTGTTTATATTGATTTCAATCCAGTTACAATCATATCAAGGCAACATCCACCTAATTGGTTTAATTATGGATTTCTAACTATTGGTGATATAATTTATAAAATATCAAATTATCTTAAATAATAAAATAAATTAAAGAATGGATATATCTCAAGGAAAACATGACTGGCTAACACCTACTTTCTTGCGGGGAAAATACCACCGGTAGGAGCATAAGAGTTGAATTTAGCAGAACGGATAGCTTCAATTACGGCATCTTCAGCTATAGCAGTAGTCCTAAAGCACTTGAAATGAGAGGGATCGCCCAGGCCAAGAGAAATCGCAGGCCTGTGATCATATTTATTGGTAATTTCATTCAGAAAGCTGACAACACCTTTAATGCTGTAACTTGGTGGAGCTTTTTTTATCTTTTCGCTGTCTTCAAAACCAAATTTCTTTAATTTTCCCTCCATTTCTTGTTTTTCTGAAGTGAAGTTGCGAGAGAAAGAAGCACAAGAAACAGTGCATGTACTGTTGTGTTGTTGGGTACTAGGTTTGCTTGCTCACGTTTCGTGTTTAGACGGTGACTGCTGGGCAGTTGTCGGTGCTCCTGATAGGTTGGAACTAAGGCAGCTTTTGTTTTTTATATTTTTAAATATATATATATATATATTTTAAAAAATATTGATGTTTTTTTAATAAATTTAAAAACAAAAAAATTAATATAATAGTCGGTGCTCCTGAGAGGCCTTGTTCAAGAGACTGTGGCTCAATGGCAAATGTGACCTGGGCCCAGTTTTTTAGCCCAGCAGCTGCACCAAATATAATAGCTGTCCACATTAATCCAGTAAGAGCATATACATGGCCATGCTTGAACTGTGACGACCGGTAAATGATATCAGTGGAGGGTATATGAAAGCTCAGGTCCGGTACGGTTGAGAGTTAGGGCTCTTTTCCGGTATGGTTCAGACTATGAAGGGTTTAGAAGAGTCCATGAAAGGAGCAGAAATTCATTAGACCATTCTAGAAAGGTCTTGGTTTTGTGGAGCTCCCGGGCATGTGACCAAATCAAAGCTAGAACAGAACTAACAAGAAAATTCATAGCAATTATCTTATGCTTGTTCTATTCAAGAAATCAAGGTTATCTCGACGACTATGAATGTTGTCGAGGAATTAATTAATTTACAAATATATCTTTTTTTTTGTGAGAAGTTTGTACATTTTATTTCAATTTCCCATTAATTTATTTTTAAACTCATGAAATTCTGATCTATACTCTGTCCGTGCTTTATCAAACTATAAGTATATGTGTTATTTTGTAAAATTGATTTTTTTTTAATTTAAAAGAAATTAATTTGATTTTTTAATTTTTCTTCATTTATGAAAGTTCTGGACTTTTTGGTATAAAAAATTTTCAAAAAAATTAATTATCGATTGATTGATGAGTCATAAGAGGATGTGTCTTTGACTCATCTACTCAGGGTTGATTCTCACCTTTAAAAAGCTTCTTTCTTTCTTTTTTTTGCATTAGCCATGGTTTGTTACTTGTTAATGGAGTTTGTAATAAAGGTGTTTTTGAAAAGAAAAAAAAACAATATTTTCTCATATTTTTTAACTTAAGCTTATAAAAATATAAAAAAAAAACCCTAAAAAATATTAATATAAGATTTTATAGGTAAAACATATATAGTTAAAAAAATAGGTTGAACTGTAAAAACATAAGAAAATCTATAAATATGAGAAAGATTTTGAGTTTTGTCCTAGTGTTATTCCTTGAGAAGAACATTAGCATACAATCCAATAAGTTTACAGAGGAAAAAAGAAAGAAAAAAAAAAACAGAGCATTTAAAGGGTACTAAATATGACATATACAAGAATTCCAAGAGCTAACAGCTGGGGAAATCATCTTTCATATATGTTGCTAGTAGTTATCTTGATCTGCATGAACAAGAACACGAAGCAGCCTCCATGCATCGTCAAGTCTGATTTGGTAACCACAAAGTCTCTTTAGTTTCGGGTCAATGAAAGCAATTTCCTTATCTTTCTTTCTTTCTTTTTTATTTATTTTTTTATTTTTTATAGGGTGTCTGGACCAGCTTGCGCGTACCTTAACTAATCCTACAGACCTTAAAGTTAACGATTATATAAACCTCCAATAGTTATCATATTAACAACCACAAGATTTGAACCTGAAATTATATGAAAATCCAATTTTTTAATCTCAAACTTCTATTGTTAAACTGTGTTGTGCTAACAAAAACAAACTCATATTTAAATAGCAATCCAAAATAGGTAATGTGATTCAATGTCGACTTTAATTTTATTTTTTTTTGTTGATACAAAAGTTGTGTTAAGAATATCCTATTAATTTTATTTTTAATACATCACTCGAGTTTGAGAATAACTGGTATTTTCTAATATAAAAAATATATTTTATAAAAAAACATGAATAACAAAATAAATAAATAAAAACTTGAAATCAATTATTTATTATTTAAGTGGTTTAGGGATCATGAATTGTTATGCCATAAAGTAGTTTTAACACCGTTTTGTTTGTGCGACTTTCTTATTATTTTTGGATCATTTTTAATGTGTTGATGTCAAAAACAAACTTTTAAAAAATTATTAAAAACGTTTTTAAAACAATTTTTATCACAATATCAAATATGAGTACTTCTCTAATACCTTTTAAGTGGCCGTTTGGAATTAAGATTGAACCTGTTTTTCGTCAAAATATTGTTGGCCAACACCTAGTCAGTAAAGTCTCCACTGATATCGCTATGTTTGAACTACCAAAATTGATTGACAAACAAACTCAACTCTCAAAGCTTGACATGAAAAATGAACATCGATACAACATGATGAATATCCAGGTCCTCGGGGCTTTTAACTCGAGGTAGTTTTGGATCTCAATAGAGAGAGATGATCTCTAAAGACAACTTTTGGAGTATCACCTGATTGACCGACCATGCTAAATAAACAGACTTTTCTAAAAAATATTGTTTAAAGTTAAATATTTTTTAATATTTTTAAATCTTTTTAATATACTGATATTTAAAATAAATTTTTTAATATATTTTTAAATAAAAAATATTTTAAAAAATAACACCAAAATGCGGCAGAAGTGGACATGAATTTTGCATGAAAGGGGCATTTTAATATAATGTTATGGATTCAATTATTGTTTAAGCATCACACGCAAGACCCTCAAATTCAAGTGCATAAAAGCTCGCATCCATTTATAATTTATAATATTTGTTTTTATCTTGTGAACCAATTTACACTCTTTCATTAGTCAAATTACGCGAAGATTGCCTCCTAACAAGCACCATCTAATCTCTACGCGCTCTTTGACCACCCTCTTTCCGTCAGAAGTTACGCCTTGTTGCGCATACATGATGTAAGCATGTAGTGTCTAGAAGGGCAGTAAATTTTAAATAGGTTTTAAAAATATATATTAAATTAAAATTTTAAATTTTTTTAATATATTCATGTTAAATATATATATATAATTATTTTAATATATTTTCAAACTAAAATTATTTTTTAAAAAATATTATACATCACTCTATCAAACACATAATTAATCTCATTGTATTACTATAATGGTGTTTAATTATTATCTCATGACATAAAATTGAAGATAATAATAACTAAAAGTGAATGTTTATGTGTTTTTTGTTTATAAAATACTGAAATTCAATTTAAAATTCAAAAATATACTTATTTTATATCTATATCTCTTCAATAAAATATATTTATATATTTAATCCTAAAATTTCTGCAAATAATAAATAATGTAGATGCAACAATAATAAACCTAGTTATATGATTCAACCTAACTTGATAAATCAATTTAATAACCAACTGATTAAAGATCTAGTTGGTGAAAAATATAAATTTTGTATTTAAATAATAATATATTTTTTTAAAAAAATCAAAACTTAAATTAACTTAACTTGAATAAATTCTCAATATATAACCCAAATTTTAAGAGGCTTTTTTTATATAATTGAAACTGCATTATTTTTTTTAATATTTTTATATAATAATATTAAAAATATTTTTTAAAAATTAACAAGTTTCCGACAATACATAAATGGATCCGGACACGATCTCAGTATCCATGCAGGTTTTGCAGGGTGAAATCACGCGCTTATAAAGGAATATTTGAAAGCAGCCAAGGTGGAGAATACGGTCACGGAAATAAGCGACGGTAAATGATGGCAGCAACGCGGCTATTTGTTGACAGATATTCGGGGACGCGTCAAGCAGAAGACATGGACCCGTGTCAATATTTTAATGGTTGGTGTCTACTCTAACTGAACTGACCGTCAAGAGAGCGATACAAAAGGCTGTGTTACTGTTTGAGACGGCGATGCGGTGGATGATTGCTGTCTCTCGTTTAGCATCCAACGAACTGTTTGACAAGAATTCTGTTTTTAGTTAATTTTTTAAGAGTATTTTCGGTATAAAAAATAATTTTTAATAATTTTAAAATAGCTATTGAAATTTCTTTATTTTTTTTTTATGTTTTAGATAAATATAATGGCTAGATTTTCTCTTTGTTAAACGAAGTGAAAGAATCTAGTCTTTTAAGCTTCATAAATTTATTACCCATTTATCCAAGACAAGGCATTAATCTACTAAGATAATATTTATCAAAATAAAGAAAATATAGTTTTTCAAATCTATGCTTTTAGAGACTGATGGAAATATAATACAGTTAATTCAAGCCGTGATAACGGCCCCGTTATCAAAAGCCGGCACATCACTGACAAAACGCCCACTTATCTCGAAATTCCCGTGTTCCACGTAGCTCTTATAACATTGTCGTTTCTTATCTGTTTCTTCCTCTCTCTTTCCCTTGGGCGGCGCAACCCATTCCTCTCAGTCAAACCTTTCATTGACTAGACTCCCTATAAATCCACAGCCCCCACCCCTTCCTCTCTAAAGCACACCGCCCCCTGGACCCTAACCTTCACTTCATATTTTCAGGAGACTATTTATTTGCTTTCTAGTGTTTACTTGCTTCGTTGGCTCCTCTATTGCAATCTAAGATATCTTCTTAGATTGTTTTCGTCGTTGAGATTCAAGAAAATGGCACCCAAGAAGCTTAATGGTAATGATGACAATGGTTCCTTGAAGAAAGCAAGTGGTGATCATGATAAGAAGGAAATCCATTATAGGGGAGTGAGGAAGAGACCATGGGGGAGGTATGCTGCTGAGATAAGGGATCCCGGGAAGAAAAGCCGGGTTTGGTTGGGCACGTTTGACACGGCAGTGGAGGCTGCAAGGGCCTATGATAAGGCGGCGCGTGAGTATCGTGGTGCTAAGGCGAAGACCAACTTTCCATTAGCGGAGAAGGTGGTTGGTTATGACGAAGAGAAGCAGAGCTCTAGCCAGAGCAGCACCGTTGAGTCGTCAAGCTCCCCGGTGGTTTCTGAGGTGGCGCGTGATTTAACTCGCCAGGTTGGTGGGGTTGTGGGGATGGGGATGGGGAGGTTTCCCTTCGTGTTCCAGCAGCAGCAGCAGCAGCCGAATGTAAACGCTGTTGGTCCTGTCTGGTTTCTTGATGGTGTTAAGCCTGAGTTTGTGGTTCAGCGTTTCCCTGTACGGTTTGACCCGGTGGGTCTCGAGGGCGGGGCCCATAGTGACTCGGATTCATCATCTGTGATTGATTTTAAGCCAAGGAGTTCAATTCTTGATCTTGATCTTAACCTGCCTCCACCAGCTGATGCTTGATTGATAATTATTTAATTTTTTTTGAGATTATTCAGGAGAATAATTTTTTTTCCAGCTAATTTTACATCTTAAAGAGAGAAGTGGTGATCTCGTTTAATGGGTCATCGTAATCTAATGTAAGTAAATTACTAGGATCATGATTTTGCAACTACAGAGATATAATCATTATTCTCTTCCTAGTTGTTTTGTGTTGTAAGCTCACAAATTATTTCAATTGCTGATAATTTTCAATCCCCCCTTTTTTATTTATTTCTTGGGTCTTTCTCTATGCATCTAGTGGCTCAATGATTTAAGCATCAAGATGGATTTGATTTGACTTGAATTGCAACAGGTGAGATGGAATTAAATTCTCTAAAAAAAAAAAGAAAGGGAAAAATCAGCTTTGGAAGACAATTTAAAAGATAAATAAATATTTTATTGATTTCCTCTTTTATATAAATATCTAAAAACACTTATAAATTATGCCTTTTATAACCAAATTTAAAAAAACCAAATTCACCAGAATTACACATTATCTTATTATTTTTGAAAAATATCCAAAGATTGCTTCCACTTGTTAGATGCATTGGACCTGTAGTGATTGTTGACCATTTCAGCAAAGGTTCTCCTTTATGAAAAATATTTACGAACTTTACTTTCTGGGGACATGCATGGATTAAAAAAATAAATAAAGATAAGACTAAGGGGGAATATTATATTTAAGTTAGCTATAATAAATTAGCGGCAGTGGTAGGCAGATGCACCGACCGACGGGATAATTAAGCGACGGCTCGTAGTGGGGCCCAGCCTGGAATTCCGTTCTTGACGGAAGGTACTATGTGTACATGTCTTGACTACAACTTGACGGCACGTGTACTTTCGCCGTCCAGTTTAAATGCAATCAATCAAGATCTTTTTCAGCCACAACAATTAGCCCCTATGATATTAATAATATTTCACATCGGTCCTTATATTCGTGATTGTTCTCGAGATCAATCTATAATTTCTAAAAAGTTTTAATGGTGTTTTCTTGAATTTAAACCTGAGATTTCACCTAAAGATGCTACTCAAATATAAAATAAACATTTATTGAAAAGTTTTCAATTTTTTTTTTTAATTTATACTAGTTTTTTTTTATTCATATTTCTTTTCTCTCGAAACCTGTAATTTTACATTGTTTATTTTTTTCATTAGCCATCTAATTTATTTTTTATTTTGAGAAGGAAATTAATATCGAAACAAAAAAGGTTATATATATATATATTTTTGTTTGTGTATTCCATGACTAATTCTTTTTATTTGAACGTATTCCGCTCCTTTAAAGATAAAATAAAAAAAAATTGAATTAACCATTGCGATCCCAACTACCTAATATAGAAGGATTGGAACCGAAATATATTATGTGGAAACAATAGGGGTCAAAATGTAGTTTACCTAATCTTTTTATATATAATTATCAGCCTGAGTTTTTTATTATCACTGCTTTATTAAAGAAACTTTAATCATTAATGAAACTTTCGAGGAAAAGAGAGGGAAGCGTGGAGGAGAGTGAGAGGAGACAGATTTTAGGTACGGTGGACCACCCAAGAAATTTTAGATGGGGTCGTTGGTGCCGCCGCTGTCCCTTTCGGTGGGGTCCGATATCTGCTCCGAACGGAATATGTGCAGTGGATCTTCGCTTCATGCATGCATGTAATGTCTGACTCATATATATATATATATATATGTATGTATATATAATAAAACTAGTTGGCATTAAAAATAACTAATTTTTTACTGAAAAATAATAAATTTATGATTTTTTAAGCAATTTTTTTTTTTACTAAAATATTATAAAAATAAACTTGTTGATCAAAATTAAAATTATAAAAAATATAGAGACTATAAAGACAAAAAGTTATGAGTATTAAAAAAAAACTTTCCATCCATATTTTAGATTCAGACACCATATAATTTGATATAATTAAGTTATAACTAATAATAGAATAGCTATGCTATTCAAAACATAACAACGTAAAAATATTTATATAAAAATCAGCTTCGAAGACTCGTGTTGTAAATTAAATTATTAATTTAAATTTATTAAAATAATACTGTTTTAATTTTTTTTTAAATTAAAATAATAATTTCTTTTTTTGCGATGGTAATGAATTACTTAGGATCTGTTTGTTTTTGCATTTTAAAAGTATTTTTGAAAGAATTTTATTTTTTTTTTTTATTAAATTTAAATTAATATTTTTTTAGTGTTTTTAAATTATTTTAATGTGTTGATATTAAAAATAATTTTTTAAAAATAAAAAAACATTATTAACATGTATTTTAACATAAAAAATTATTTTATAAACAACGGTCACGACAGCACGTGAAGCGGTGACTGACGCCGCTGAGAAGCAGCGAGGAAATTGCGACGTGTCCTTAATACCCAGAGTCTAAGACAGACAACGAAATCTGCCAGAACGCCGCCTGTTCAGTGGGACCTACCACTCACTGATCTCGCATCTTGTCAAAACGCGTCACGTAAAATCAGACGAAGGCTAGCCTGCTAGGTCCCAGGGAAAGCTTTGCTTTGAGGAGTGGATTTACGATTGGAGTTGTTTTTTAAATTAATGTTTATATAAAATTATATTAAAATAATATTTTTTAAAAATTTTAAAATAAAGTTTTTGAAGCAATAATATTTTATAAAAAAATTAAAAATTTATTATAATTATAAGATTTTTATCACACCACAATATTATTTTTAAATATTTTTAATTGATACTTTACTAAAATGAATATTAATTTAGATTATTGAAACTACTAAATATTCTGCTTATTATTTTATGAAAAAAATAATAATTATTATAAATTAAGGTATGAAAAATACTCAAAACTAATATATAAATATTTATCAAATGACATGTATATTGAGCCGAATTGATTACAAATTTCACATGGAAAGATCAGTTATATTTATGAAAATAATTACATGATAGTTGTATAAATAATTTTTATACCTAAAATAATAAGTTATTTTATATAATGAATATTATGTTTTGATCATGTCCATATATTATCATAACCAAGTGAACAAATAAATATATATTAGATACAACATAAAACTATATATATGTATTTAAATGATTAAGAAAAAATTTATTGTTGTAGTTTTGTTCAGTATAATTCTAAATTCTATATCTCTAAATCCCCCTCTCCCCAAATCTTTTAAGAGTGTGTTTTATAGTTGGGTCATGTTTTTTTAAAATTTAAAATTTTATTTGTTTAAAATTATTTTTTTAAATATTTTTAGATTGTTATAGGTTGATATTAAAAATAAATTTTTAAAATAAAAAATATTATTTAAATAAAATATTTTAAAATATAATTTTAGCATATACTCAAATAAACCTTAAAACAGGTGGTTAATCACCCAAGCCAAACCAAATGGCTATACCCGAACAGCTTCTACCATGTGGGCCGGCTCCATAACCGAATCGGGTCCGGGATGCTTGGAATATTCCTTTCGTCTCCTTCTTCCAAGTTTCAAATAATATAAAATTAGGGCTCTGTTTGTTTGTAGGAAAGTGAATTTCGGGGAAAGTAAATTCCTGGAAAGTATTTTCCGATGTTTAGTAGTGTCATGAAAAATGAACTGGAAAACACTTTCCAGTGTTTGGTTATGTCATGGAAAATAAGCTGGAAAATAACTTATTAATATTTTATTTTTCTCAAGTTTATTAAAATAATGAGGAACAAATCTTACAAATTAAAAAGTTGAATGAGAATGAAATTGAAAAAAAAAATATAATTTCATAAATTATATCAAATAAAACAAATAATAATCAAAATACTAGGGATCAAATCTAAAAAATTAAAAAAATTAAAAAAATTAAAAAATGAAGAAATTAAAATAATAATAATCAACATTTCATAAATTATTTCAAATAAAATAAGTAACAATCAAAAGAATGAGGATCAAATTTGATAAATAAAAAATTTCAATAAAATAATAATAAGAAAAAAGCAAATAGCAATTATAAAAATAAGGAGCAAAGTTAATATAAAAATAAAATTTTAAGAGATGAAATTGAAAAATAAATATTCAAAACAAAATATATATAGCAATCAAAAGTTTGAGGATCAAATTTGATATAATCAGCAAATAATGACATTTCTAAATTTTTCACAACTTCCGGAAAGTGTTTTCCCCTCAAATTTTTCAGGAAAACACTTTCCTGAAAACCAAGCCAAATTTTCCTTTTACTGGAAAGTGTTTTCCATTGACCAACTTTCCTACTGGCAAACAAACACAAGAAAGTTTGGAAAGTGCTTTCCCGGAAACCACTTTCCGGAAAACAAACACAGCTAAAAGGAAAACACTTTCCTGAAAACCAAGTCAATTTTTTTTTTGACTAAAATTGACTGGAAAGTGTTTTCCGTTGACCGGAAAGTATTTTTCGCTGACCGGAAATTATTTTCCGTTGACCAACTTTTCTAATGACAAATAAACACAAAAAAATTTAAAAAATAGTTTCTCGAAAATACTTTCCAGAAACAAACGGGAAATTTCCTCCAACGGGTCATTTTGCTACTTCCCAACTCAAAGCGACTCCTCTCTTCATCTCCTTCTTCCCTGGTAGAACACAGAGCTAACCTGATTTAGAAAACGGATTACAGAACAGAAAGCATCAAAGTTCTTACGAGAAGAAATGCGTCGTCGTCGTCGCTGATTATGTGAACCAATAAAGTGATTGTACGATGACAAAGTCAATGAAACTGAAGCGGTTCGTCTACATCAACGATGATGAATCGCAGCCTACACAGGATAGTTTCTGCGATAATCGCATTTGGAATAGGAAATACACTCCCCTCAATTTCCTCCCTAAAATTCTCATGGAGCAGTTCAGGTTCTCTTCTTCCATTTTTTTAATGTATTTAATCATTTTTTTTTTAAAATTTCATTTTCAAATTAGTCAAGTATAAGTTTCCGTATCTTATCGAAATCTTTTCCCTTTCATTGCCTTGCCTCTCCCTCAAATCTTTTCATCAACCTAATAGGATTTTGTGATTGCACGGCATGGCACGGCACTCCTATCTTGATTCTCTATTTCAACCACCTTGCTTTGATTACATGGGTGATATCATTCTCAAGGTCCCTACATTTTGTATGGCAGAATTTATTATGAAACATTGGTCCTCTGTTGAAACAAACAAAACCTCTGCTGTCACTGTTGCGATCAAAATTTCAAGCATTATTTCTGTTCCATCTTGTTTACCTTGGAACCCCTAGATTTAGGCTAGTCCTTTATATCTTCTGTTGCTATGCTATCAATAAGCAATATGCACTGTGCAATATCTTCGTCGCAATCCCTCCTTAGCAGAGATAAAAACAGCATGATGGTTAATTTTTTCTCTAAATTATTGTGGATGTCCATATAATATGTTTATCGGGTCTCTCTCCCAATCACTTAAGAAAGGATAATTGATTGACATATGGAAACTTGTTTTTGCAGCTTGTACAGATCTTAAAATCACGTGACTATAGGACTTTGGCCATTGGTGATGGTGGGAATGATGTGAGAATGATACACCAAGCTGATATTGGGGTTGGCATTAGTGGGAGAGAAGGACTGCAGGCAGCCAGGGCAGCTGATAATAGTACTGGAAGTGAGTATTTCTTTTTTTTTACTGTGTGCAAGTCATGTCTCAGTCATGTCATGTTTGCGTTGCGTCTTTTATTAATATAAGCTGGATGCTGTACTGATTTGAGTTTGAAAACTTGTCTCTAGCTGCTTCTTGTTTCTGCAAAGGAGCTGCTCTTGTACTTCCAGCCAGGCACCAGCCTGTTAAAATCAAATCCTCTACCATGTTTGGATGCTAATGTTTATGCTAATGGTTTCAAAATAGTTTTTCTCTAGCTGTAGGACATGAATGAAACCTATTTAAATTTTAGGAACATTAGGATTTCTATCAAAACTTGAAGGCATTAAATAAACTAAATGCTGGTTAATGGTTCATGGTTAATAGTAAGATACATGATTTGACTATTAGCACACTACAGATTTGTAATTGTGAGAAACATATCTACATGAAGACACGATCAAAGACTGTTAGCCGCTTGTAAGATACCATTTTTCTTGTCCAGTCCTGATTTTTCCCGTTGTCCCATCTTGTTTGGTGGAGGAAGAAACTGTAAAATAAATTAGAGATTTTAGCTTGGAATGTAAAATGCAGGAACTTTGCCAAGGAGTTAATCATGACAACTTTCTTTTGTTTTATTGATAAGTGAAATAAATGTGGCGTAGACGAAAATAGCAGATTACAGAGGCTGCACAAGAGTTTGTGTCATGAATGCCCTTTGTTTCGTGATTCAAGAGTGGGCAAGCTTGTGTACGTTGTTCTGTTTTTTAGAGTGTATGGATCTAGTTGGTATTTCTAGGGAATAGCAGATCCACTGATAGAAGGTGGAGGATTTGTTATGAACTTGTTTTTTGGGATGTGACAGAAAGATTGTAAGGCTGCTTGGAGCTGTTATATTCGTAGGGATTTTCAAGATTCTATGTTTTTTCCCAAGATGACATGGGTTGATTTCTTTATGAGGTAGCTCTTCCTTTCGAACTCTGTAAATCAGAGAGTGAAAGGGCATATGACAATATTTCAACCTTCATCATACCAAGAAATTATTGAGAGATCTGTCATTTCTCATGAAATTAATCCAGTTTTTAATTCTAAGTCAATGACTGTTTTTCATGGTTTAATAAAGATATTGAGGGATTGTATAATTTTTTTTTAGCTGTCTTGAGTTTTGCTTATGTGCAGCTCATTTACGATTTTGCAACATCTTGCCATATGGGGGAACTTGATTGCATTTTATGTCATCAACTGGATTGTCAGTGTCATTCCATCGGCAGGGATGTAAACAATAATGTTCCAGTTATGTGGACAACCATCTTATTAGATAACTATATTCGTAAGTTCTCTTCCATGGCTGCCCTATTCTTGTTCCTTTACTACTCCCTTTTGGTCCAATTGATTGGTCACACAGAAGCCTTAGGCCCCTTCTTTATTCCATAACTGTCACCAATCCAGATGAAAATGGGTTTGATTGTGGACGAAAATGGTTAGAAATTCCAAGCAACAATTGTGAGATTTTATGAGCTAGACTAGTTGGCACCTTCAAACCATTTTATGTATTTCTCAATTCGTTTCACATCTCTCTTGTTCCCCCCTCTCTCACTTACAAGAGACTGATTACAGCACGGTACACCATGTCATGGATGCTGCTGCTGTACTTGGGAAAATCTTAATGTGCCAGCTCTTTGGGGAATGCTGACATGACAGCCTTGGTATTCCAAAGTGCAGCATCTCCCACAAGTGGACTCCAAAGAGAGAACCACTTTCCAATCTCTGTGCAGTTATGCTGTTTGTTGGCAGATCAAGGATTGGAGAGTGGCATAGTTTCTATACAAAAACGAGTTCTTGATAGTTTATCAACTCTTATAAGGGATTTGAAGCGGCCCCTGGATTCAACACTGTTTTGGAAGCTTGAAAAACCTGAGAGCAGCTTCGAAAATGGGCTGGAACTATTTTCCAGACGGCAATTCATGTATTTACTATTTTCCAGACTGCAGTTCATATGTTTTTTCTGAAAGTGACTCATTTTTTGCAGCTCATTGTTGCGGCGGGGATGGTTCGAATTCTAGCTATAAAGTACTTCCGTTATACACACGCACCCAGTAAAATCAACACTCTTCAGCAAGGAGAACGTTTAGGTGGACCAATATTGTCTCTTGGGAATATCGAGCGACAACAACGAGTGATCCTGAAAGATAAATCTAAGAACATAAATCCAGTTTACGAACCTCTCCTGTCTGATTCGCCAAGCTCTAGGAGGTTGTTGGGATCAGGTACTCCTTTCGATTTCTTTCAATCACAGTCCAGATTGTCTTCAATCTGCTCAAGAAACTGGAAATACAACTGAGTTTTAGGAGATTTTCATTGCGATAAACACACATTTAGATGCCATAGTTGAACTGTAAAGCCAAATCTAGTTATAGGGGGTGTATCAGCATTACGTATAGTCTCTAGATTGTAAAGGCTATATCCCCCCCTTCTTACATAGCAAGAACAATTTATCTTCAGTAAATGATTATATAGCTTGTCGTGAAGCGAACTGTAAATGAATGCATCGATACTTCTAGAGCGGAAAAGCTTCATGGCAAACATTTCTGAACTTCGAGCTGTATAGTTTTGAGAAATTATTACATGGACTTGGTGTTTGATGGAAAGTCCCAATCAATTATATTACAGAGATCCATCTCACAATCAATCAATCAATCAATAAGAATAATAATAATAATTAGGTTTGGTGGGGTCAACTAAGTTGCGGGTATCGGGTTATATGAATTTGGTCAGGTTAATGTATATTTTGATTTAAATTAGAACTCGATCCAAATTAAGCTCTGAATTACTAGTTTTTCATATCAATCTACTGCCATTCCAGGTTTAATAACTAGACCATGCAGAAATAGATCTGCGAAAACGAGTATAAAATAAATGCTCATTTTCACACAGGGGTTAGCCATACCTGAGGTGAAGTGAAAGGGTCACAGGCGTCACAAAGCATGGGCATTATTTTGTCCTCCGAATTGCATTCACTTTCTACATAAATGAAATGGAACTCGTGATCCAAAGGCCAGGGCAGGTGGGGGGACCCTAAAACACTAGCAAATGTCATCTTAGCATGGGCTGCTGCTCCCCTCTCCCCCACACCATTTCCTGTGAGTCTCTATGACCATCACTACCTAACCCCAGCAATGCACCAAGACAAGAAACACTGTCCCCAGGCGAGAATCATCCCCCAAACACCCCCTTATTGTCCTTTCCCTGCCATCACAGCTGTCTTTCAGACAAGTACTCCTCCCAGGAAACAAATAATTTGCCAGCGTAGAGGACACATCTGTGTACCGATCCACCAAAACTAAATGCTTGGAGATTTTAGGTTGTTGTCTTCAAGACTATGGCAGATATTATTGCCTTCTATTTGGATTAGTAATGGCTTTAAATACAGTGGTCTGTGCTGTGGTCATTTTGATGAAAAGACAACGGTTTCTAATTTCTATAGCGCTTAGCTCGACAAAATCAAGGTGGTTGAAATTATAGTATTCAAACCCAGTCCGGCCCGGCGGGTTGACCCGGGGTTGGAACCGGTCCGGGTTGAAGAAAAAAAAACCCGGTTGACTCGGTAAGACCCGGCCGCAAACCCGATGACTTTTTTTTTTTTGTAAAACAATGTCGTTTTGATTTTATTTTAAAAAAATTGACCCGGCCGACTCGACGACCCAGTCATAACCCGGAACCCAGGTCTTGGACCGAACCGGGTCTTAAAACTATAGTTGAAATATTAAATCTTTTTTAAAAGTGAAATTAGTCTCGTTCGAAATCTGTGACTATCTTTTCCGATAAGTACTTTTCTTGATGATCAAATTTATGTTCTCATTCTTGTAGAGATATAGTAGTGTTTTAACACTTAAACCAACATTATTTTATTGGTACAAACCATGCTATATGCCAACACTTTAGATTAGAAGAAATTATGGCATAAATTTAATTAAATAAGTTATTATGTGGACCAAAATGGACACAATGTTTAATAAGAACTTAAAATTTTAATTTGCTCATCAGGTGGGAATGAATTTATTGTTCTCGTAGGTACCAATTCATTACTATCTCGAAATCAAATCCAATTACAAGAATAAATTTCTTATAGATTAGTGGGTTTAAATGTAAATAATTTATTTAAAATAAGATATAAGAGAGATTTAGATTTGATAAACAAAAATAGTTAAAAGAAACCAAAATACTCATCGTTACTCATGAAAATAGATAATAAAACAATTTTGTTTTAAGATTGTGATATCATTGCTTTTTTAAATATATTTTTTTATGTCAAAAACTAAAAAGAAATTTGCCACAAAAGCTCAGCTCTTTATTAGAAATTAATAGAGTAAATAATTAATCCATAACCTTTTTTTTTCTTTTCTAAGAGTAATATTATCATATTTCCAGTTAATAATAACTAACAACTCACATCTGCTGTAATATTTTTAGTTAGAAGCTATATAACCAATAAGAAATATAGTTCGAAGGAATCATTCACCATGAGACATCTGGAAATTAAGAACTAATTCAAAAAATATGTAGTTGTGATCTATCTTATCTTTGGCCTGAAAATCCTCAAATCTACTAATCATCACCTTCCCTTCATGCATGTTGACCACGTACCAAAAATTTACCATGCCACCTAATTACGCAAATTGATATCTCCAAATTAATAATTATCTCTTAATCACCAAATTGACTTTCGAACCACCACAAATCTTGGTTAGGCTTAACACATAATTAATTATTAATTATACCTCTACATGCAAAATCACAGTAAGGGGAAATTAAAGAATTAATCGCTACTATTTCAAGAAAAACAAAAAAAACAGAAAGGCTAAATTAAAACCCTTCAAGATTTAGCTTGAATGGTGATGAATAATGATAAATGATCATATTCCAATGATCTTATAAAAATTGAAAGACTAAGAAGGGAGAAATTAAGAAGTGAGATTCAAAACATATTTCATTCGATATATCCACTTGAAAATTTGATTAAATTTCAATACATCTTCAAAAAGTAATTAGCAAAGATGATTAACATTCTCTTCTCTTGAAGAGAACTTCGAGAACAGAGTACTTAAGTGAAACTTCAAAATACAAGACTTATTTAACAATAACATGATCTTCATCATCTAAGTGAAAATCAAGAACATGGAAGAGATAAAACAATAGTAACAACAATTTACACCAAATCAACACATATATAAAGTTGCCCATATAAGGCTGGTACTGTGATGCTTCAAGCCTGACTTGTCTGTTCAAGTCATCATCATCATCATCTCTACATCAGGAGCTCATTAACCCACCCAAGATCAGGATCAGGAGTACAAGCCAAACCACCATTATTGTGATCATCAATCTTGTGAATATCATCGATGAATAATCCCTTATTGCTTGAGCAATCTCTATTGAAAAAACTTGATGAATTAGGGGTTGGAGTTGAAGGTGAAAGAATGAACTGTGGCTGATCTTCTCCATCGAAAGAGACATTAATATTCCTTGGAGTGTTGTTAACATTCCTTTTGTGATTGGGGTATAAGGACATAGGTGAAGAAACACCAGCTGCTTCATTGAAATTCATTGCTTCTAAAGAACTCATAAGCTCGGTAAACACATCTTTGTAACTCACAACTCCAGCCCTAAACTTGCTTAACCTATCGCTATATCGAGAAATCGGCGAAAACCCAGATAAGGGTTGGTGTTTCACTGGAGAAAGAGACGGTGTCAGTGATGGTGACAGTGGCGGCGACAAGGGGGACATGCCAAGGAGAGTAGAGGTTGGAGAGGAAGTCATAGAATGGCAAACAGCACAACAACAATGGCCATGATTGAGAGATGAACATGGTGAAGAGCCCAAGGTCTTATTACGTGAAGAACCCTCGGGCAAAATGCGAAGCTGGCGAGGCGAGTGAGCGAAGAAACAAACCTTTCGCTTACAATTCTTGCCATCTTTGCAAGCCTCAGTTCGATAACGAAAAGGGTGTAACCAACACTCAAAAACACCATGAGCAAACTCACAGTTCTCTCCACGGTTACACCCTCCACGTATAAATTCAGGACAGACAGCTCCGGAGTAGTGAAACCTACGAAGGTCTCTCCGACGAGCCTTTTCGCCCGGATGAGCAAAGGGGCAGTCGGTCCAGTCATGGCTACGACTGCGTGTGCAGCGACGAACTTTGAACTCATACATGCGGAAATGATCAGAAGAGTATGGATCTAACTCATCATCAATATCTATTTCATTGTTGTAGTCATTGTACGGAAGGAATTCTTGGAGATCAGTCTCATATGGGGACACGTCCAGGGTTTCTTGATGGATTTTCCTTGTAAGCAGTTTTCTTGGAGGAATTTCAAGATCTCTGAAGGGTTTATTGGGAGAAAGAATTTGGTGAGAGGGGAAGAGCTTGTGTTGCTCAGCAGAAATCGTGCCCATTTTTGTGACAGGACTATAGGAGTACTATAGCAGTGTATAGGTGTTGATGAAATATGAAGGAGGAGATGTTGAGGGAGAAGGAAACAAATGGTGGGGCAACATATATAGGGAGATAGATAATTGAAGGATGACAATTAAATGACAAGGATATTGGAGGTAAGGTTTGGGAAAAGAAATGCGTGGCTGCATAGTATTAGGGTTCATCATGCAAAAAGAAGGAGGTGGCAGCTTCTTCATATTCATAGCACACAATGCCTTGCTATGTGTATGCACTAGGATTTATTATGAGAAAAAAAATAAAACAACATTGTTTTAAGATTAAATTTTAAAGCATTCAAGTTAGCCCGTTCAATTTATAATATCCAATCATGGATGTTTAATAACTTTGATTGAGGGACATGGTTGTACTGCTTTAATATATATATATATATATATTCCACTAAACTAGATGCCAAAACAATGGCAAAAATTTCGGTTCCATGATAACAAAGTTTATAAGGCGGCTTCATACATTGAACAAGTATGGATTTCACCGGAAGGCCAAAAAGTTCATGTCTTTTTCATTGTAGTAATTCTTTACCTAATACAAAAGGGAAATGATATAGCCCTTCTTTATTGTGCTATTGACATGCATTTATCTTAAACTCTCTTCGGACGGTTGATAAATTGTTGTTCTGCTATTTTTTAATATTTTTTTCAAATTAATATATGGACATTCCAAACTCAATTAAGTGAGGAATAACTAGAGGACCTCCTTTTCTTACCTTGTTGAGTTGAAGTTTAACAATTGATGCAGATGTTGCCAAGCAAATTGCCATTGAAATTTCTTTCAATGGTGGCAGAATTGGACTGCAGCTATGTTTTCTTATGTCAAGAGGAACCATGAAACTTCCTTTTACTTCATTGGTCACCACAGGCCTAAGCCCAAAAGACTAGTGCCTAGCCCATTGCACCAACCATGAAATTTCAGGTTGATAAGGATAAATTCAAAACAATTTTATTTCAATGTATTTTTTAAAAAATAATAAGAGTTAAAACGATACTATTTTGCATAATTAAAAAAAAAGAGTCAGAACAAGTGCTGCCATGAGAAACAGTTTGGAAAGGTAAAGAAATTGCCATTGGGGTTTTGATAGAATAACTCAGAATCATGTCTTCACCAAAGTCGACAAATATTTTCCTAACAATGACAAACCAGATGTCTTCCAAACTAAGAGATTAGGTTTTGGTTCTAAAGAAGAAGACAAAAAAATAAAATAAAAAAACCTTAATTAATAAATTACATCAAACAAAACACATGAAACTGTCCCTTTTCGATCATGGACATTTTTGGCTGATGACATCTGTCATTAAACTATATATTATCTTTTTGATGAATATTGGTTAAACCCGGTCGACTCGAAAAAGTACCTGTGATTAATGATGAATATTGCTTGAAGCTAAAAATTAACAGCCACAGAAATGAATGTAATGGTTACTTTCATCTAGCCTAGTTGTAGGAAACTATAGTTTTCAGTTACTTGGAATCTATTATTTTTCCTTCGTCTGGTGCTTCCATGAGGAGATCGAAGTTTATCAGGATTTTGCTTTTGCTGCTCAAGTCAAACTTCTTCTCTCAATCAATGTCAAATAGCAGTTTTGGTGGCCAGCATCTCTGAAAACTTTGAGGGTAGATCTAGAAATAAGAATGTTCTAGACTAGTCAAGTTCATGAACTCTGCCTCTCAAAACAATGGGCTGTGGCTGCCTAACTCAAGGAGCTACTGACAGTGGATTGTAGCAGTTAAATAAGTGTTAGAGGAGGGAGCAATGGTTCAAGTCATGAAACATTTCACAATTCTGCAGAAAATTGTAAATGGGAATTTCAATCTGTTAAAATCTCTGCGTTATTTTGAAATTTGAATCACAGATACCAGATCTTATGTGCAGATTCAGATTGTATATTAGCCCTAGGAAGCAGAAATAAACTGTGGTAAAATATATTAGAAATTAAGTTCACTCTATCAAACCTCAAAACATACCATCATGTTTTGCATTCTTGTTATTTGTAGCTGTAAAACAACCATGGAAATGGCACAGCATTAATCTAATAACAACATTATTATTAAGTCCTGTTCTACATGAGCAACAACATCATGGAGCTTCAGACAAGTACATTAGCCACCGAAACAACATTTTACTGGATAACTCTGGTCTCAAACCTCTACCAAGAGGTCTTCTGCATAGCTCACTCCTTTAAGATATGCTGCAAAAATGAGAAAGGAAAATATATTCAAGTCAATTGCCAGTTACCTAGGAGTAGCATTTACACCGAGAAGTAGCTAGAAAGAGAAGTAATTCGAGTAATTCATTCTGACAACTCAGGAAGGCTTTAATTACCTGTTGCAGTCCATATACTCAGAAATGGGAAAACTGAGATGTGTGTTGCACCTGACAGGAAGATCACTGATACGGTCAGCCCTCAACTTCACAGGGATCGTCCTTGTTATTATTTCAATGCACTCACAGATAGCTCTCGAACCCATTCCGTGCTCAGCTAATGCATTGAAGTCATAAACCCGCTGACAACATTGGCTTGAAGGAAAATCGTTTGAACCTATGAGAAAATCCATGCAGTAAGGGAAGTTGTCGAAAATGACCAGACACTGATGAGGGTCCACGTCGAACTTAGCCATAGCTTGAGCAGAAATTGCAAGTATCAGAAACCCAACAACGCGAGCCATTAACTCTGCTTTGTGCAAGACAATGTCTTGAGTGGTTTAGTTGGTGCTTGAGAAGAATCTGAGGCTAAATGTATGAGAGTTTGGAGTTTATGAAGAGATGGGATTGGCCATTTTATCTGTAAAACCAATAAGAATTTTAGTAGGCTTCGTCGTCATGCAATTATGATGAATTATTTGCTGCTTGAGATTTCTTTAGTGCCAAAGCTGTTGTACACGTAAGTCCCAGCCAGGGAAAGGTGGGTAGGAATTCAGGAAAAGAACGAGAGCAACCCTGTTGCATAGTCTTGATGCTCTCATGGCTTTTCTATGAACTCCTCGTTTTTTCCCTTTCATAAATGTTACATTAACAGCTAGAAAGAGTATTAGGGCACTTGCATCTGGCCTTTATGTCGCAATCTGTTATTTTTCATTCATCTGGTGCTTCCATGAGGAGATTGAAGTTTACAGGATATTGCTTTTGGTGCTCAAGTTGAGGTCTTTTCTCTCAAGCAAATTACCATTTTTAGGGCTAACATCCCTAAAAACTTTGAGATTGGTCAAGTGCATGAACTCTGCCTCTCAGAATTTTGGACTATGATTACGACGCAGCCTAAACTAATTAAACTAGAAATCAAAGGAAAAACAGGAAGATAGAAGCTACAAAAAGGGTTTATGGAGCCCTAACCGTAGTATTTATTCTTCATAAAAATATTATGTCCATATCTGTTTTGAGAAAAGCTTGCAATAGTTTAAAAGGTCCCTCACCGATCTGATCCAGGAAAGAAAACCCTAAGGGAAAAATAAAGGAAAAAATTCAAAATCAACTAGGGAAAATACTAGGATTGAAAAAAAAAAAATTCTTCTAGCCCTGCGTACTTTGAGGGCTTCCTGACCTCCTCTTCTAGTTACAACAAGTTGACCTACTGTAAAATTTACAGGGCCAACCTCCTCATTACATTTGAGCTTGATCAAAAGATCAGAAGATCAGTTGTCGTATCCTAATCTCTTCTACATGTCCATCTCGTACATAGACGCATCTCTAGGCATTCTATTTGTGCGAGTTCTGCGTGGTCTCACATTAATATATTTCTTGATTCAAAACTCTCAAAAGCCTGTGTCTCGTGATATATTAAGAGCTTCAGAACTCATGGAAGGACTAGAAGGATCCTTAAGACCATCTCAGGAGGTTGTGAATTTCAGAACATCCTTCCCCCCAACGGGATGGGAGTTATTTTTCAGTCATGGGTACCGCATAATCTTAATGAGAATTTCAACATTTTGAATCTTTTCATTATGTTGAAACAATCGTAGACACCAGATCTATTGCACATTGTTTATTAACCCTGGGAAGCAGTAATAACCTGCACTGATTCAAGAACATGCTCAATCTTCACTCTCTCAAGCTTCAGAATATACCATATTTTGGGTTCTTGTTATTTCTCGTTGTAAAAACACTCAGGATCATTCTATATAGCATATTGCCTTAAAAATCATGGCAAATCCTGCCTTTCCTAGTCTATATGTTAATGGATGCTAGGATTTCCTGGTTCAAATTTCTTGGCGCTGCAGGAGCTGAGTATTTGACCTCTTGACTATTGAGACTTTTGTCGCAATCTGATTTTGTTTGTCATTCACCTAGTGTTTCCATTAGGACATGTACTTTGCTAAGCAAGGACGAATCCAATTAGAGGGTTTTCCAGGCTATAGCCCGGGCATTTTTTTTTTTTTAAAAAAGAAACTTTCGGGGCAGATTTGTATTAGCTAGCAGCCCATAAATTTATGCATGTTTTTGTTGGCCTTTAACCCAAGTCCATGGTGCCTAATTCTTTTTGCCCAGCCCAAAATACACTTAAATAATACACTTCTAATAGTTTATCCTCAAAATTACTCTCTTAAATAACTCTTAAACCTACCTTTAAAAGATAAGAATAATCATAATTCTAATTTAAGTAGAAAAATAACATAAAATCCAAAAATCCAGCTAAAAATCTGAAATTAACCAGTAAAATAATAAAATTGATAAACATTTCAACTTTTGAGCCTAATTTGGAGATCTTTCCTACCCTGGCTAGTTATAGCTAATTGACTCCCTTATAGAATCATGTTTGTAGAATTTCTTATAAGATTTTGTAGTTGGGTTTAACGGTCAAATTTAAAATTATGGTTTTTTTTGTTAAACAAGTTGTTTTTCATCATCAGTCATCTTCGGATCTTCCTGAGCTTGGACTTGTTCATTTGATCCAAATACATATAGGCTAGGCTACCCACTTAGTTAAAATATAATAATTCCGTAACCAATTGATCAGAACCTCCTATATCAGAATTCGAAGTTAAAATAACATGAAATTGGTCAGCATCGTTTGCTTAGATGTGGAGAGTTGATCCCAGAATAGGATTTCTTTAGATTAATCAAGTTCATGAACTCTGCCTCTCACAGATTGGGCTGAGATTGCCAAACTTGTGTAACTACTAGCTATTGATGGCAGCCAGCGGCAGAAATGACCTTTCAGAACTAGTGGTTTTTTACATTAGTTGTGTGGCCAATGCTTAGAGTCATAATATATTTTCCATCTCCAAAAGAATCGTGCATACAGTTCTTGTAACCAAAACTCTAGTTCTATGAAAATTTACTGAGATACAGCAATTTGATTCATTAAACTGCATGGTTTAACGTAAACCATTTAAGATTGACTTCGTAGTTTATTCTAGCATCTCAATCAAGAAGGCATGCCGTCCCGTGATCCATAAAACTCCAACCTCTTTGACGATCCTGCATCAAGCGATAACAGTTGACCAGTAGGATTTTTTAGAGTGAAGGAAACGAAGAGAAAATGAAAGGGGTCATGCGTATTGCAGTCCATCCATTCAGAAATAGGGAAACTGAGATGAGTTCTGAACTTGTCGGGAAGCTTACACATACGATATCAACCCTTAATTATCCAAGGCTCCGTACCCCTCAGTACCATGTACTCAATGCACAAACAAATCATCTGTGCCTCCAGTCCATGTTTCGCTAATTAATCTCTTGAGTTTATAGATATGGCCATCTAACATTTTTTTGATAGCTTGAGGTAGTAATAGCCTGTGAGAAAACCCAGAAACCAGGAGAACAAGTAGTAAGAAGTGCCCAACGAAGCGCGACATTGCTGGTTCGTCCAGGAGTTAACTGATATTGTTAGCAGTTGGAAATGCCAGAGAGATTGAGGCCACTTTATATCACCAAATCCAATAGGAGTTTTAGCTGGATTCATTGCCATGCAGGTATCATGAGCTGTTCTTGCTGGTTAGAATTCACTAAATCTGCTCTAGATACCTCATGCATGCATTTGACATGACTAGTTTTCAATACTTGGGGTCTTTTACTATGCATTAAATAAGGTTTTAATTTATGTTTGGACATAACTTTGAAGCTTTTCATGAATCTCGCATGTCCCTCATTAATTTTGTCAGAATACCATGTATTCCCTTCTTCTCAACTTCGCAAGTCTGCGAGGAATAAAACTCATAAATGGCCTAGCTAGGGACCTCAGCAACTGCCATCCTCCTGATTCAATAACATGGAGGACGACTCTCTATAGCTTTTGTGCCATAATTCTACGTCTTCTTTGTTTGAGCAGCACAAAATCTCAACCTGTAGAAGACCTTTGCATTTACTGATACCATATCTACTGTGCAGGTTGTTTATTAGCCCTCAAGGAGCAGTAATAACGAGTCATTAAATTCATGGAGATGTTCAAATTTATTTGAATTTCTTAACTCTTTCAAAGTTCAGAACGTATCGCATTTGTTGTCATAACTATAGCAGAACGGCAGCAATAATTAGCCTTGATTACAAAAACAAGAAATCAGAAGATTATACCAAGTCATGAATTACCAGCAAGTTATTACTGGCACTGCCTGAACTAACTAGACTAGGGTTGAAAGAAAACAGCAAGACAGAAAATCACGAAAAGGGCCAAACTGGAACCCTAGTGTTGCACCGTTATTTCTTAATATAATTATTTTACAAATGACTATCGCAAAAAAAAAAAAAAGAAGAAGAATACAGTCTAAATAGATCTCTCACCAACCTAATCCAAAAGGGACAAGAAAATCCTGGGCAGATAAGAAAAACAAATGCCATGATCCAAAATTAAATACAGAAACTGAAAAAATAAAAATGCAGCATCCTTGGAGGTCTGATTCGAGAGCTTTTCTGATCTTGGCTGGTTATAGAAATGGATCAGTGGAACCCCTTAACAAAATTTGAGCATGATTTAACAATCAAATAAAAGATTACAGTTTTTTTGTCAGACAAGTCGTTTGGCTAGCTCATATGGAGCTCTTTTATACTTAAACTTGGTAATTTTATCCATAAACGCATCTACTAGGCTTTCCGCGGTTACAATAAGTTGGTATTCAACTCTACAGAGTGTCCATAAACCCTGCATGGTTACCTACTAACATTATGTTACAATGGTAAAAGAGAATTTTACTTAAAGAAACTCATTCTGACATAAATCAGGAAGCTACTACATGTTCTTAGCAAATGTTTAGAAGATCATTGATTCTGGAAAGAAGGATCGATCATCCATGGCCCCCGAAATGCCAAAATAATCAAAGAACTGACAAATTCTTTGAGCAGCACGATTCTGTCTAGCTATATATCTTTGAATTTTAGGAATACCACACAACATTCAGGCCTCAGGGCATGAAGAATATTGTTCCTTCATCCTAACAATCAGCAGAAAGGTCCCATAGTTTCAGACAGCATGACAGTGTACAAGAATAAATGTGTCACGAGCATTTCCTTTTCCATCGATCGAGGAGGAGATGTCGAGATTCATGATAGTAGTGATGGAGGATAGCATTGTACCAGGATCAATGGCATGGCAGGAAGGGTTTGCATCCTAGCCGTAAACATAGTTCTTACATTTCATATGTATAAATAGGAATCTCTGAGCAGATCAGACTGTAATAATTCTCGAGCATTATCATTTCTTCTACTCTTTTGTCTATAATTCTACTATCTTTCTTTTGCAGAAAAGCATGGGATAACGTATATTTACTTCAAAGTTATTAAACTCGTGCTCGGTCATGGTTAGGAAAGTTAATTTAGACTAACCGGTGTTAATTCAAAATAATATTATTATAAGCTCTTTTTTTTAAAAAATAAAACAACCCTGTTTTCAATAAAAATATACATATAAGTTAAATCAAATTTTTACTAAATAATAAATTAACTGATTAAATTTAACTAAATCAACTCCTATTTAATTTAATTTAAACCTGATTTTTGGGGTCAAGTAAACAAATCCTTCTAGTTGACTTATCAAATCAAATGAATTTAACATCAAATCCCACTTTCTATTTTTGTTACTAAAAATAATAAAACTTCCCCTTAATAACTTTGAATATGTGTGTGTCTTTGTCAAATTCTTTCTTTTTTATTTATATCCTTGATACCACACGAATTATATCAATTTTAAAAGATGTAATATAAAAAATATATTTTAATACATAATATAATTGAAAATACAATAAATCATAATTAATTGGTAATTAAAGAAGCAGACTGATAAATTTTTCCATCTCAAATACTTTCTTTTAGAAGTATTATTACAAAATTAAAAATAAAATCAGTGCTGTAAAAACAACAAAATAAAATCAATACTTTCTTTCTTTATCAATATTTTCTTTTAGTGTCTAATACTCATCATACTCTAAAATCAATGCAAGTACAAAATTAAAATCTTTAAACGACACCGTTGAAGCAAATCGTAGAGGGTGGATAAATCATCCAAAATTAAACACGAAAGGAAATAATTTAATCAACCCATAAAAACGACACCGTTACAACTCGTCCAGACCAGAAATATAGCCGTTAGAAAAATCACAAAGCGAAGAGCCACACCTCATTAGCCAAGTTCCCAGATTCAAAAATATCCGACCGTTAACCCTCACAGCGTTGATTTTATACACTCTCTCTCTCTTTCATTTCTCTTCACTCCCTCTTCTCCTCTTCCTCCAAAAAAGAAATCCCTAATTTCCCAATCTCTCTCTCAAGAAATAACCGAAGAGAATTTTTCTGTTAAGAAAAATGGCAGCAGAGAGTGACGATTCTTCGACCGCTACCACTGCTACGACGACGACGTCGTTGACTGCTAATGCGACGACATCGTTGAAAGAGAATACGACGACGTTGATGTTAGTAGACGAGATGTATGAGTTTTCGGCTCCGAAGTTTTATGATTTTGTGAAAGGAGAATCGGATGAAGATTCTAGAAACGCTGAGCTTTGGTTCGATGTTACAGCGGCCTATGCTCCTTCTCGTATGTCTCTCTTTCTCCTTTTTTTCTTGGTTGATGATTCTTTTTATTTCTTCTCTCTTTGTTTTTGTTTTACAGTTGAGAAACTGGGGAACGGATTATTTTTAGGTTTTTGTTTATTGAATTAATGAACATTTGTGAGTAATTATGGTTGATTTTTCGTTTGATTTGATGAAATCAGGAGGGTTTTGTTGCGACTCTACGGTTAAATCAGGGGTTTTTCGAATCTGATTTTGGATTTTTGGAGGGGAATCGAGAAATTAAGGAAGGTAGAGAGAGAGAGAGAGAGTCTTGATGGTGGTCTGTTTTCGGGATTTTTTGTTGTTTGTTTGTGATTTTTAGGGTTGTGTTTGTGTTTTAATTGGTTTTGATTTGGAATTTCGAGAGAGAGTGAGAGATTAAGAAATTGAGTATATTTAGAGAGGGAGCGAAGCTTGATCATGAGTTTTTAGGGTTTTAGATTAGGAAGTTGAGAGTTGTTTGTGTTTAATTTTGATTAATTAAGTTGCAAAAAAGGAATAATTAGAATTGAGAGAGATAATTAATTAATTAATTATGAAATTAGGGGACTAAATTGAGAATCTATGTATGTGTTGATGCTACTGTTGCTGTTAAAGATTAAAGAATTTAGTGGTTGATTGATTCTTTTTCTGTTTTTGTTTGATTTGATTTGATTGGTTGCAGCTTTTATGCCTAGAATAAAGACTGGTAGATCATTTAAGGTAGAGACCTTATGTGATTTTAGTCAAGAAGACCAATTGCATAAGGTAATTGTTGATTTTATTATTTTCCTTCATATCATTTCTATTTATTTATTTGCTATTGTCAATTTAGCCCATTGAAATTGAATTGCAGGTCGCAGAATCATCTGATTCAAAACCAACTGACTCTTCATCAGACAGCAATTCTCAATCAGAGGTCATGCCACTACCGGCACCAGCAGCATCCTCTGAAATGAGGAAGGAAGAAACTAGTTCTAATGAGGAAAACAAAGAAAACAATGCTAAACTTATCAATGTGGTGAGTGGTGGCTGCAAATTTTTGTTTAAAAAAAGTTCTGGTCCCTTTTGGTCTCATGAAGTGGTGCATATTTCAGATTTCTGCTGGTGATGTTACTTGTGAAAAAGAGAAGAAGGTGGGGTTTGCAAGTGCTGAAAGTAATGGAAGGTACTGTGCTCTTTTGTTACTATTCCCTTTGTCATTTTTTTCAAGACTAAAATGGCTAAAGAAAAATAAAAACAATGAGTGCTTGTGAAGAAGATAGTTTATGGTGTTGTTTTGATAGCTTAATATCATTTTTCTGTGTCATCTGTGTGTCTGTTGCATCCCTTTCCGCTGACTTCCGTTTTTCTATCAGATGCACTTCTTCTCTGCAAATAGAGAACACTGATGGTAAGAGCAGTAAAAATGATGCTTACTGCACCCCTAAGCAACCAATGTCTTCTCGGAACAAAGGCATATTGACTGATTCCAAGAAGAATCAATCAGCTAGACATATAGCTAGTTTGGTTAAGAATCCATCGTCGGTGAAGCCAAAGGGTCAATCACAGTCTTCACAAGTTAAGGGAATCAAACCATCAAGTGTCAAAAGGTCAGTAGACTTTCTTGTTAATTTCTGTATTAAAATATGTGTTTGGTACCATATTAATAAGGCATTCTGACATGCTTTTATTGTAGAGATCCTAATGTGAAAAATGTTGCTGGGACTGCCAATTTAGCCCAAGAGAACCAAGCAATTAAGAAACAGAAGCTGGATGGGGGGAGGTCCAGACAGGTGATTGGTTACTATTGCCATGTTCTTCTCAATGAACCATAGTCTTCTGATGATACGTTTACTTGAACAGATTTTCCTTTTTTTATGATTTCAGATTGTTAATGCGAAGCCCCCACAACCATTGATGCACAAGTCCAAACTGGGTCTTAGCAGTGGCAATTCTAACTTTTGTTCATCTGTTCCAAATAAAATGCAGAAAGTGGATAGAAAGGTATGCTACTTTCGTCAAATCTCCAAAATGTATTCAATTTGTTTTGACATTGTTAGTTATTGACACGTTGAACACTTGTTTTGTGTAAAAAGGTTTATGCTCGGGAACAAGCAGCTCCAGCTCCATTTGTTTCAATGGCAGAAATGATGAAGAAGTTCCAATCAAATACTAGAGAATTGTCATTGCCACACCGTAACAGTTTTATCTCACATGTAATAACAGAAGCCCATTTCACTCGTGCTTTATGAAACTCGGTTGCTCCAAGTTCTTGTATTGCCTGCATCTGCTGTTGTTTTTCTTAAAAATTTCTCTCATTTAATGTTCAGGAGGGTCCTGCTTCTGTTATCAAGAGGAAGCCTAAACTCACACTGACGAGGCCTAAGGAGCCTGAATTTGAAACAGCTCAGCGTGTTCGCTCAGTCAAAATAAAAAGTACTGCAGAGATTGAAGAAGAGATGATGGCCAAAATTCCCAAGTTCAAAGCCAGACCACTGAACAAGAAGGTATTTCCAGCTTGTTTTGCAATTTATGACATCTTCCATCCTATCAGGTCCAACAACTAGCACTGTTCTTGTTTAACTTCAATGTGTGCTTGAATTGTTTTTTCATTGAACATAGATTCTGGAAGCTCCAACATTACCTGCATTACCGAGAAGCAAACCACACCCACCTGAGTTCCAGGTAAGCTGTAAGAAATAACGATAACTAAAAATTTACTCAAGATGATGATAATTGTAGGCTAATATTTCTTTTTTTTTGTAGGAGTTTCATTTTGTGACAGCAGCGAGGGCAAATCAGAATGAAGAATCAGCTTCAGTGGCTTCAACGGAAGTGTCTTGTCAGGTTCGAGCATCCTCATTCTTCTTTGTCCCAGCAGCGCTAGTTCAGATTTACTCACTATTGTTCCTTTGTAACTTTCTATAACAGAGTAATCAGTGGAAACCTCATCATCTCACAGAGCCCAAAACCCCTGTTCTTCATACATCCTTAAGGGCCCGTCCAGCAATGGTGAAAAGTTCTTTAGAACTAGAGAAAGAAGAGCTTGAAAAGATCCCTAAATTTAAGGCAAGGCCTTTGAATAGAAAGGTAAATGATATCAGTCATTGAACATCAGCAGCCACTTAAATCTTAGTTTGGAAAAGAAATTGACATTAATAATATCTCGTGTAGATATTTGAAAGTAAAGGAGAGATGGGGATTTTCTGTCATGTGAAGAGGCAAGTTACGATCCCTCAAGAATTTCATTTTGCCACAAATGAGAGGATTCCACCGGCTTCTTCTGTTGTTGATATGTTTGAAAAGGTAGTGTGTTAGTTATCATATACATTTTTTAATCCTAGAACTAATTGTGTAGCATATGAATAAAAGTAATACCTGCATCTCATCATGCTGATGGTCTTCTCCTCAGCTCTCACTGAGGTCAGAACCTACCAATGAAAATCCCATTCCAAGAAACACACTGCCAAATCCATTCCACCTCCACACAGAGGTATGTCCATTCATTCCTTAGTTAATGGAGAAAAATCAGGTTATCTTTTGTTTTTGTTCATTCATTTTTTGCTTGTTCCTTTATCTCCAGGAAAGAGGGGCCGAAAAAGAGAGGAAATTTGTGATGGAACTTATGCAGAAGCAGATGGAAGATGAAAGAGCAAGATTTCATAGGGCCAATCCCTATCCTTATACCACTGATTATCCTGTGGTAAGAAGATATTCAACAATATGTATCTCATTATTGCGCATCACAAGCTTTTAGGCTGAAAATAATGGTGTGCTATGACTTCATTCAGATTCCACCAAGACCAGAGCCCAAACCATGCACAAGAGCAGAACCTTTCCAATTAGAGAGTCTAGTAAGGCACGAGGAGGAAATGCAGAGGGAAATGCAAGAAAGAGAGAGAAAGGAAAAGGAAGAAGCCCAGATGAGGATATTCAGAGCACAGCCCGTACTCAAAGAGTATGCAGTGCGGAAGAACTCAAAACTTTCCAATGCTTATTGATGTGTACAAGTCAATCATTCTTTCCCATTGATGTATCTTATGCAGGGATCCAATTCCTCTACCAGAGAAAGTGCGAAAACCACTTACACAGGTTCAACAATTCAATCTCAATGCAAATCATAGGGCTGTGGAAAGGGCAGAATTTGATCAAAAGGTGAGTAGAACCACATTTACTTAAATTAGGCAAGCAAGCACGGTATGTGTGTCTCATCCATCTAATTGGGGATGTTAACAAGAAAGCTCCATGGAAAATGTAGATACATGTTCTACATTTCCATGGAAAATTCAACATGATTTTTATCTGTCCTTTAGATATTGGTGCATATAAATTAAATTTTTTTTTTTATTATTCAATAACATACATAAAAAAAACATACAAGCACACACAAACATTTCTTTTTCTTTTTTTTTTTATTTAGGTGCATGTCTCATCTCAATTGGGGGTTTTAACAAGAAAGAGCTCCATTTTTCTTTTTCTTTTTGTGTTTTTTCAGGTGAAGGAGAAAGAAATGCTGTATAAGAGATATAGAGAAGAGAGTGAAACTGCCAGGATGGTATGTGTGCTTGTGCTTGCATTTTCGCATTCTCTGGCCGTAAATTACCAGCTTGCTTATTGCTTAATGTTTTGCAGATGGAAGAAGAAAAAGCATTGAAACAGCTTAGAAGGACAATGGTTCCTCATGCTCGGCCGGTTCCAAATTTTAACCGGCCATTCTTCCCCGAGAAGTAAGAAAGAGTTTACCACACCCCAGTTCTCAATTATTTTACCAAAACACCCTTGATTGATCAAGTGATTTATTTCATCATGTACAGGTCATCCAAGGAAACTACAAATGCAAGGTCACCAAATCTGCGGGTGCTCCAAAGACTCCAAAGAAGAGACAGGAGGAAGATGATGGTGAATGCAGCTTCTTCTGCCGCTGCTTCTGGCATGAGGTGATTTGTTTTCCTGCGTAGAGCAGATAGCAGCTGTTCAAGAACTCTTGAACCATTCATTTTGATTTTAGTAGTAATCATTCTTTTCAGTATTATTGTACTGCTAATCATATGTACAAAACCTTAGATCATCATCATTTGTTGTAACATCAATTCTAGAATGTAAGCAAAACTAATGATAACGGAAATTACTATGCCTTGTACTCGGAAATTGTTTTTGGTATAAAATAGAGTAATGATACGATTATAAGACCCTTCGTCCTTTGATCTTCTACAAGGGGATTGCTTATTTAGAGTCCTTTGATCTGGTGATTACTTCTTTAATGTTTCTATCTACCATCGCAAACGGAAGTAAGACCCTTAGTCCTTTGATCTTTCTACAAGGGGATTGATTACTTCTTTAATGTTTCTATCTATCATCGTAAACGGAAGTAAACATATATGTGATAATTGTTCTGCTAAGATCATAGGGGGGCTAAATAATACAAGCTCTCCTCTCCTTTCAAGTCCCCCAAACCAAATTGCTTTGAATCTTAAATCCTAATGACAATGTTAAATTCGAGCGAGATCCAAGAGTGAGTCCGATAGCCTGCTCTTAGTTAAGTTTTCTACTAGGTCAAACTTAGTTAAATTCGAGTGAGATCCAAGGGTGAGTGTTTACTCCAGTATTTTTTTTTTCTTTTATTTAAAAAGATTTGATGAGGTAGTAATTCGGATTCTTCACCATGTCACAAACCTGATCTGGGATTTGACAACTATGATTTTACTGTCTACTCCAAAGAACTTGTGAAGGGCCCTTTCTGCTGCTGCCGGAAATGAATGAAATGAACCTTTGCTAACAATAAAAGCAACTTTTTTCTTATATATCACAATCTAACATAAAATTCGTATACAAGGATTTGGGTTCTGAGAAAAGGAAGCAGTGGTAAAAAATTAAAATTAAAAGACTAATCTAAAAGTTGAAAAAATATAAATGAGATGGAAGCCTTTTTTCTTTTTCTTCCATTGAAGCCGAAACATCAACTCTTGATTGTCTCCTTCTGCCGATAAGCTAGTATCTGCAAAACCAAAGAGCCAGGAGATGAGCAGAGTAGTTTTGTACACATGATCGAGCAAAATCAGGGTAGAAGATTGCCATCCAGCAAGAATCACACTCACCAAATGATCTCTCCTGGAAGAGCAGCTTGCTTTAAGGCCTGCCACTGTTTCCTGTCCTTTCAGAATTTGCAGCTCGTCCATAGGGATCTGAGGATGCTTGGTGTCATCGGACTGGTACTTCCCCTTGACTAACAATATTTCAACTTCTTCAGCTTGCAAAGTTGTTTGGTGAGCAACATACTGCATACAGAGTGTATATATTGTCAAGATGAGCCTCGTAAAGAATTTGAGGCGTAAAAAAACAAGGATAGCCGTGTTAACAGTTCGGGTCAGACCACATGATGCAATTTAGCAAAAACATTGAGCACAAACACAAGGCTTACCAACATTATTTCAGGATTATAAATCAATGTTCCCCAGCATTGTGAAAACCATGAATGCTGGAATATGAAGCATCATGCTTTGAGACATACTTATGCATCAAGGCACTCTTAAAAATTTTCAGAAATGCACGTTAATTGGGCTTAACATAAGCCATTCAGAATAGCAGGTTAGAATCATGGTCAAATTTGGCTAGTTTTAGAAGTTTCACTAGGTTCCAACTTCCACCGATGCATTGAGTAGAATAGGACTAAATGAGGCTTGCTAGCCACTGTTGCCAAAACCAATGTCTGTCTTGATTGATTGATTTTCCTCAGTTCAAGGGTTGTAATTCTAGTGTTCTATCAAGAAAAATAAACCAAGCATTGCGGAATAATAACAATCCTGCTTCTCAAGAAAAAATCATTTAAGGAATTAAGGTGGTGAGAGAGAAATCTCACTTCGCATAGGTGTTTGATTGACAAACTGGGCCGGCAGCAAAGGTAGGGCTGCTTTAAAGTTGGTGTGCTGTGTTTGTCCAAAGTAATAAGCTTGAGATGAATATCCAACTGCAAACACATGATATGATTAAGTTACACAGGATGCACAAATAACATGGGAAGAAATGGCAAAGGGGCTCAAGGGGTTTGAGACAAACTAGATAACTCAGTGGTAGTTGAAAGCTAGAAACTACAAAAACAAGTACTTAATTCAATCAGATATTGAAATTATTATTGACATTTTTAAGAATTTATACAACTTTGTCCATTGGAAAAGCAATTGTTGCTGTGTAATTTCATGTCCTTGTCAATTAACATTTTGATCGGTTTTTAATCCGTGTTGTTCTTTTGAGTTATAGACTATCTTGTAAGCAGTGACGATCTGCAGCTTTGCAACTACCACATACATTTAGGGCACTTTGTAATGAGTTATTCTCTTTGGATCTATGTTAGTTAACCTCCTATTGATAATACCTAGTTCAAAACATCGAACTCCTCCTGTTGCTACAGTACATCATATTGCTTTTCATAGCTACTTGACATTAAAACTTCATTCATTCCAAACCCTTCCCATCTTCTAAACACCTATATATTTACCTTACCCTTCTCTTAAAGTTGACACATTCAATCAAGTTTTTCAAACCCTAAATCCCTGTGAATTCTGGCAGCCAAAGCTTCAAGTCAGACCTCCCTGTATCAATAATACCTACTTGCACATCCTTAGAACTAGAAACCCCAGATTGTTCATCGATGAAGTCCATCATGAAAATCCTAAATTTCTAAACTCTAGCCTAACATGGTAGCCCAAGTAGACAAATAAATCAAATTTGTCCAACATCAATTATGAACTCATGCATGATGTTTCACATTGCAAATAGGGTGATCTCAACAGAAATCAATAAGAGTTAACAGCATCCTAGCATACCTCATCATTTTTCTCATCTAAGCTCCTGAGATATTCTACCAGCTTGGATAAGCGAGTATTTCGTGAATTCTTATTGTTGCAACCACTAGGATTACCATGTCTTGTATGACTCCGAGTACCGCCCCTGCCCCAAGCAAGCATTTCTGTGTTCCACACAAGCCCTGGAGATAATCCCCTGTTTTCTCTATTTGAATCTAAATCATTTTCAGCACATCCACCCTCTGAATTCACAGCTGAAGAAGAGGGCTGGGAGGTCCGCTGTCTCTTGCGCCTCCTCTGCCTAACTTCTGTAGAGCGGTCATCAGTGGAAGACGAGTCCTTGCCTATATTGTCATCATTTTCATCCTCAATGTCTTCATATCCTTGAAAATCACTGCCTCGACTGTTCCGTCGCCTCCTTGAAATAGGCCGATGTGTTCTCTGTGATCGTGTCATGAAAGTTGATTCTTTACCCAGCGTGCGTCTCTTAACCAGTGCTTCTGACTGTCTTTGAATTATTTGAGCGATTGAAGCTTGAATCTGTTCAAAACAGCAGGGAAACAACACACCAGAAACAGGGAGAACATGTTGAGTTTAGGCAACGGCTCTAACATAAAACAGCAGTGGCATGAATAATTCTACATATTACGATCCTTGAAAGAAAAAAGGCATGTAAAATTAGAGGCGCGATGAACAAACTGAGTATGCCAGAAGTGTCCATTTTAAAGAACCAGTATTCTTCTGCATTAAGGAATCGAAACTCTCCACACAAAGAGCAACGATCTCCAAGATTGTCATCTCACGGACCATCAACTCAGAATTTGAATTAGTGAAATAAATCAATATGGACTGTCAGGTGAAATTCCCATGATGTATGCTTCTTTCCAAGCATGACAATCAAGGGCTTAACAAAGCAACATCATCACAGTTATCTCAATCACTGCTTTTCTTAAATTTAATTCCCATTGAAATGAAAATGAAGGTTATTGCATATGCATGCAGACGAGGGAATAAAACATAAATCAACACACCTGCTTGTTCCGAGTCCTTTCCTCTTCATGAAAAGCCAATTCCTGAGACCAAATACTCACTCAGCAACCAGTTGCTTTAAAAAAAATTAAAAAACAAACAAACTAGCAAAGCAGTTGCTTGATTAAATGAAATACTTTCGAACGCATTGACAAGAAAGTAGATGAGCCAAGTCACTTATACCTCTTCCTCATACTTATCAATGTCTGGATATAAGGCTGCAATTAGGGCATCATAGTTTGGATCATCTCTCAAGGATCGCCGACTTGCACAATGTGTGCGGCAAGCAGGGCATTCATTGTTCCTGCAATATATTACCAATTCAGTAAAAAAAATGTAAGTGGTACACAGTATATGGAATTATCACAAGTTTATCCCAAACAATGGCATGATTAATGGATTGGGATGTCAGATTACGAAAACACAGATAAAAAGAAGAGTTTCAGTTGTTACATACCCCATTCGCATTGATTTATCAATGCATTCCCTGCAAAAGCGGTGCAGGCATTCCATTACAGTTCGTGTTTTCTTTATGATCCCTGTTCAGCCACAAGGCATGAATAATTTACTAAATGTTCCGCCAACATGGATAACAAAGCAACTTGTAGGTGCAATAAATGCAGGTATTGGATATTAATAAACTCCTGGGCAAGCTAACGTGCTGACATACATTGCAGATAGCACGTCAAATGAAGAAATAGGATTACTGCAGAAGTGCCGATGGAAACGAAAGCACAAAGTCCGGTGTTAAAGATTCATGTTCATTCTTCAATCTCAAACAGAGTGAAAATGAAGTATGGAACGGGTATAAGTTAACTGGAAACTTTGTAAAAGTTAAGGAAATCCAGCAACCCTCCACAAATAAATCTCCAAGCTGACCACAAAAGAGATTGGTCAATTAACAAATGGTCATCATCTAAAGATCCGGATGGCAGGCATCTCACATGCAATTTACTAAACACGATCTGGTCCAAACATCACTTGAATTACATACACTGGGATGAACTGAGCATTCTTGGATCCTTGGATGAAAACTGAAGGAATAATAGATTGCATTGCATTTGAGAATTTCATACATAACAAAACCTGATGGTTTTCATGACAGTACGCCATAGAACCAACCAACTTCTCGCTTTGAACACTGAGCAAGGGATATAAGCATTTCTTCCTCTTCCTTGTGTTACCATGCTTACCTTTGAACACTGAACTGTTAATCACAGTTCAGTAAAGCTAAATTTTATAAGTCAGACGCATCATGTCAAATACATGGCCATAGGTTCCCATGGAGTTCTCTATTTAAGAAAAAATATGCCTCTACCTAACATAAGTTTCCAACTATTTAGATCACATCTAGCAAACAGAACTATTGGTGAAATTCTGACACATGTTTAGCGAAAAAGGAGAACAGAAGAAAATTGCAAGCTCAGTACCTAAACATATTGGACACTGCACATCTTTACGAATGTCCAGCAGTTCCACAAAGACAAATCTGCAAATGAAACAAAATGTGAGTGGCCATTTAAACCCACTCACTGATATATACTAGTACAGTAGAATACAAACATAAGCTAGCTGTTGGAATAGAGCATACGTAATTTGTTTCCAGGAAGAATATAAGTACCTCTTTCAAATCTTTTCATAGAGACTAAAATAACATTGAAAAGAAATGGACTTTGTAGTTCATATAGAGATATCCGATAAATGTGCACATGCACATAAAAAAATATGTATGTCTTTGCAGGTGGGTGAGTATGGATACGTAAAGCCAAAGAAAGAAGGAAAATTTGTGGTAAAAACTCCCCATGACAGTGGAGTACTACATGATGCACATTGCTGTCAGCATACTAGCTTTCACAGTCTTCTTGGGTGATTCTTAGCAGTGGAACTTCATCTCCTTCACCTTCTATTATGCTTAAGGCCCCTAGTTCCTAGAAGCGGAAATCCACATTCTTAATCACGTTGTCAACTTCCCACGTAATCAAACTACCCATGGAGGATAGCCAGCTAGAGGTTGATTGCTTAGATCTTCATAACCGAGCCACACATACAAGGCTCCATTACTAAAAACTTCCAATACTGTGCAACATGATACACACTGATATCACATATGCAAACTCATGCCGGAAACACTCCAAAACAGAGAAGCCTCACTAAGATCAAAGACATATTCAAAGGGCTGAGTACAATTGAGTTAAACTCGACCCCTAACTTGTCATCTTGCATAAAGTTTGAAAAATGTAAGGGTGGCTACATTTCTCATCGTTCAGTCATCAATTTAGGAACCACCAATCAGTACTACTAAAAGACACTAGTAAACCAGCAATACTTCCAACGTTAACAAATTGGTGCAAATTCTCTGTAAAAATTTCAACATTTAGCTTCAACCCCACCAAGAAACATAGATCGAGAACATGCACCAACCTCTTACGCATTCAATCATTAACAAAACTACTACTCCAAAAAAATCCCACCAACCTCCATAACAAGAAAACGAATCCCATCGTAATTAAAACCCCATCAGGAACCAAATCAAACCCAAAAATCTTAAAAACTCAGATAAGAAACACAACCAAAATATGCACTTGACTAAATTCCAGGGAAAAAAAGAGAAGAAATGTGTAAGAATGAAAGCATACTCGGGCTTTTCCTCATTTTCAGAACTGGAAGAAGAAGATGACTGGGTTCCATCAGATTCTGAGTAAAAGAATAAGAAAAACAGCTTCAATTAATCAATTATTTTACATTACACGTCAAGAAACATTTACACACACATAAAAACACAAGAAGAAGAAAATACCTTCTTTCCCTCCTTCTCCTCCTCCTCCCCCTTCCTCTTCCTTTACTTCATAATCTTCTTCTTCTTCTTCTTCTTCTTCTTCGTGAACTTCTGCTTCTTCTTTCTTGTCTACTTCCTCCTCCTCCTCCTCTTCTAGTTCTTGATGCTGACCATTTTGATGGTGCTGCTGTTCTTGGTCAGTTGGATGCCCGTTTTGTAGAGGAGGAGATAGCTCAGACAAGTCTTGTCGTTGCTGTTGTTGATGATGTTCTTGGTCTTGCTCTTGCTCTTGCTCTTCACCTTGTTGTTGTTCATTGTCCGGATTAATGTTATCCGGTGAAGAAGCCGAGGTGTGGGCAGGCATTGATGGATGCTTCTCTTGTGTGTCGCTCTGTAAATATGAGATTTTGCTGGGCCGTCAAATATACATATATATATATTTTTGGTGTGTCTGCTGCTGCTTGTGTGTATGATGATGTTGTTAAGAAAGAGAAACGAAGAAGAAGATGGGAGAGTGAGAGCTTTGTTGGCTTTTTTTTTTCTTTTTTTCTTCTATTTTTTGCCTTTGTTCTCATACTTTTCCTTTTCCGTTAAATATTTTATAATAATTTTTTAAACAAGTTTTTTTATTATTATTCTTTCCTAATTAAAAGAACATATTTTTCTAAATAATTATATTTTTTTAGGGAGCGCTTTGTTACGTTCAAGATAAAAAAAAAATACATATTAAAATATTTATCTCTAAAAAATAATATAAATCATATCTTAATAGCTCATTTAATAACTTAAACTATTGGATTGAGAGGATTCGTTAACATGATATCAGAGCTTTAATGATTTAGTCATGAGTTTGAATCTCACTATTCCTATTTATTTAATAAAAATTAAACATAAAGTAGTGTAGATTTGAGAAAATGTGTTAGAGAATAATATAAATTATATTTTGGAACCTCATTTAATCGTTTAAGCTATTAAAATAAGATAATTTTTTTTATAATATCAATTTTAAAATGATTTTTTATCTTTTTTTATTCAGTAAAGTAAATGGGCAACAATTTATGGATTTATTTTTTTATTATAATTATTGATGAATTTACGTTATGGGCAGTGTCAAAATAGGGAAAAGAGGTTCAAGGAGGAATGGATGTTACGGCCACCGAGAGAAGCAGCACCTGTTGCCTTGGTGGGCGGCCTTCTGTCTCTTCACTTTTGCCCCTTTTCTCCCTCCTTTTTCTTTATTTCTTTTTTTCTCTCTCATTATTTTCTTTAATATTTAAATTGTTTTTCTGGCAAAATAAGTCAGTTGATTAAGTAATTCTTAATTAATTAATTCTAATCTAAAATGTTACAAAATCATTCAAACTCGATCGGGTTTTAGCTTTCAATACAGTTAAGAAAATCGAACTCGGTCAGCGAATCAACCGCAAAGACAAACCCATTTGTAATTCTAAGTATGCTTAATTAAAGTCACGCTCGAAATGATAGAGGAGTTAGCAAACTCCGATACTAACACCTAGTAGGTGAGGGATTGTGGATCTGTCATGTTGAAAACTCTTTCTGGGAATGAAAGTTAGGTCAACGATCCCACTTGCCCCGACCCGTTAAATCCATTTGCATCTCTGAGCTAGAACGAATTCAACAAGTCGAAAAATGATTGGATTTCTTGACCATTAATGCCCAACTTGAACTGGGCCTGACTTAGGGCATCGGACACCTTTTTGCCTTTTTTTTTTGGGTCCCAAATGATTATTTATTTGTATATTTGTCAGTTGAAGACAAAGAAATCGCCCTTCGACAGAGTCCCATGTTGGCAAAGATATGCTTTGACTGGAATGCGAAGCATGCCATGTTGATTATCGCAGTGACTCTATCAGTAGTGGTGGCTAAGAATAGATCAGAGACGGCGCCTGTCACCGCGCAGCTGTCTTTTGTTGACAAAGACGGCTACCTCTCTCAACTCTGAAATCCAGAGCTGTAGCTGCCATCTTGCCCGACGATCGAGCACATGTTCGTTCAATTAGATGTATCTCAACTAATGCAATGCTATGGACACTGATGAGTGTTCAAAGAAAGTTTTAAATATGGAGGAATTTCCCTATCTGGTAAGAGTAAAATGATTGTCACGATCCAATCATTAATTATTTAGATATTGTTTACTTGTAGTTTTAGAAGGTGAAGATGGAGTTCCATAAAACGGAAAACGACTTGTTTTTCTATTATTATTGTCTTCAAAGCCCAAAAATTCATTTCAAAATTAATTTTAAATCTATCTCTAAAAAATTTCCCTGTTTTTCCTCGTTGCAAGAGTAAAATAATTGCGATAATTCAGTCTTAATCATCTTAAGTAGTGTTTGATTGTTATTTTAAAAATAAAAAACATTGATAATTATGGAGCTAAAGAACACAAGAAACAAGCTGGCTCATATCCCAAGAAAGATATGGCGATTGACTAGAACTCAGGCCTTCATGGCAACTCTATCGCAGTCTTTTCAGTATGATTAGTAGCCCTAGAAACCCCATTTGATAACTGATAATATATTGATTGAAGCAACACACTCAATACAAGTCAAGTCAGTGCTTGCAACAATACCCTGAAACTATTAGAACAAGTTGGGTTAAGTTAATTAGCCAAGCCTAGTGCCACAGCTAGCAACCCTGACACCATGCATGGTTGTCACACAATGTGACATTAGCGTTTGTGTTTAGCAGGAGAAGTACATAATAATAATAATAAGAAGAAGAACAAGAAGAAGAACAAGAAGGGGAAAGAGTATCAGCATCACTACATCCCTAGGATGACAGAAGAGAGAGAGCAATCGGTTTAGCTTATCTGGAAATGTTTGTAAGTGGCATTTTCTTGGATTGTTATCTTAATTCTTCCCCTTTCATCAGCCTGTCCACATACCAGATCCTTCAACTGAGTGCCATGAGTTCCATTCACCTTGCGGCTTGAGCCTTCCACGTGAGATTCAACAACATTCTTCCTTCGCCTCTCATTGTGTCCGGCCAACCGCCTGCGACAGCTTCTTTTGGTGTCATCAAATTCTGATAGTTCATGGAATCTGCATCACAATCCTCCTCAATCAGACTACACAAAACTGTCACAGTTTTTAGCACTCCTTGATGATCTAGCTATGACATCAGAAAAAAGGCCAAAGACATCATAAAGTTGTTATTCCTGCATATGTTTGTGGTTTGATTAAGATACTTAACATGCGTGTCTGTGTTGATTCATTTCAAAGGGCTCAGAAGAGAACTAGTGCTTAAAAATTTATAAAATGGGGCAGCCAAGACGAGGTTTTTTTTTTTTTTTCAAATTAGCACAGCAAACAAATTTATTTGGAAAAATAGGATACAGAGAAAATAAATTGCACCAGTAAATCTTCTAATACTGCAACCATCTTGCTGACGCAACAAAAAAAAAAAAATCCCTAATCGTGCCAGTGACATTGTCACAACAAATAAAATTATTTTGCTGTAACAGTGCCACTAGCTACCGTGACTTGTTGCTGCAGCATGTGTTATTTATCCAGTTTTTGTTCCTCGATTTGATTTGATTTGATGTTTTCTTGCTGACTGTGTTAGTTTTGAAAAGAAAGAAAAAAAAATCCAGCAAAGCCAGTGGATTCCATCTTTACTAAAGAAACGGTACCAACTTGAACAAAGAGGACAGATGTGATACAATCCACAGCTTAATATGCTAAGATAAAGCTAGATTATGGAATCATTGAATTGCAAGAAGAAGAAGGCATGACATTTGAAGTAGACTAGAATCCTGCAATAAAATGTCAAATCTGGCCGAATCATTGAATTTTATCTTCTTGCCTTTACCACAGCCTTAAGATATGTCCAGATCCACTAACATAAATAATATTATCGTAAAATATTAATTAATAAAAAATGTTACTTAGACTAACAAAAGCTAACTGTTCTGGAATCATTTTTCAAAATTTGTGCAACCGTTTTAACCTAGCCTTGCCTCTTTTGCACTTAATTTTTTTTTCCAGCATCGACTGGTGTCATGCATCAAGCAGATCTCATTATTAGAAAGTTGTCAAGTCGATACCTTTTAGGTTCTCCTCCAGTGAATTACTAAACCAGCTTCAAGCAAAACATCAATAAATTCAAAAATAAAAGGGGGGGGGATTAAACAGAACTAAAGAGAATTTATCATCAACATCATTCAAAAAATAGCATCTTCTCTTATCAGAAGCAAACTACACCAGGGAAAAGCGGATGATCAACAGCAGTAAACTTTGACAACCCCAGCTAGTCACCCAGAGTTCCCAAAAAGGGAAATGGTAAGAAATGAACATGAGACTTTCTTAATAAAGTCATCAAATTCAGGTTATATAAGCAGCAATTAGGGCAAAACAAGAAACCTAAAATCCAAATTACTTGGAAGCCAAGTTGGGATCAACCCCATATATGAATCTTTGTTTCTACAGTACTGTTTAGTTTAAGTAAAGCGAGAAAAAAGACACTTGAAACTTTGCAATTATTTAATGAAACAACAGTAAGCTAAAGTTTTTCAACATTATGGACCACAATTAGACACAAAGATCAAAACTTTTCCACATATTAAGCTAAAGCAATGACAAAAAAAAGAAAAGGGCACTCATTTCTAACCTGCTACATTGCTGGCAAAACCTCTGCCTAATTCCAGCTACAAGCACAACCTGAGCCTTAGCATGATGTCCACAAACCTTATGCCTCCTATGATATTGCTTTGCATCAGTCAGATTAGCTGTACACTTCTCTACTTGACAACACCTCATCCCTCCTCCACCACCACTTGACACCCTCCTTCCTCCACCACCAGCAGCAGCAGCAGTAACTACCACTTTCTTTTTCTTGTTACTCTCGAAAAATTCATCTTCCATAAACCCCATCTGGTTTTGCTCATACACTTCATCATCTGAAGAGTCATCGGCACTATCCTTCTTCATTACTGCCCTCCCCATCACCATCCTAATTTGCTTCCCCTTACCATCCATTTCTTTTTGGAAGAAAAAAAAATTAAAGAAAAAAGAAAGTGAGGTTCCAAAGGGTGAAAAGAAAGAACGACAAAAAAAAAAAAAAAGGAAAGATATATGCTTGAGGTGGGAATTAGAGTAGTAAGTAAAGGATAAAAGGTGAAAAGGAGTCAGGACCACAACCACAAGCTCCATTTTTATTGTTTCTTTTCCTGTTTTTTTCTGCCCTTTTCCCTATCCAAGCCTGGTTTTGTTTTTTTGTACATAGGAAAGGCTATGAGGCAAGGAATGTCAAGTAGTACAATAATAAACACTGCCATACAAACAAGCAATCCAAAGAGAAGGAAAGAATAAAAAATTCATCTATTTGGAGAAAGGGAGGGGGGGGGGGGTAACAAGGGACTACATTGCATCATCCTTCAAATTTTTCATTTTGGTTATATTAACCCTACATCACAATTTTGGGCAGTATCAATAATCCGAACGGCTAGGAGATTTCATCTGAGAATTGTTAAAGGTTGAAATTTTTTTGAATTTAATACTAGCTAGATGGCCACCATGTGTTTTCTCAAGTGTTCAGGGGGTTCCATGTGAAGATTGCGACAAAAAATTACAAGTAAGAGGTTTAAGATGCTTGAAATTGTGATTGAGAGGCTAATATGACTAACCTTCTAAACTTTGAGGACCATATGGAGGGGAGGTAAGTTTACCTGGTGCAAGTACTTACTGGTGGTGGTCTTGCTTGTGCTCGTGAGGGGGTGGCCCTACAAGGGTTGCAGACAGTGTGACCAAAGAATTGAAGAGTGAGTACTGTTGCTAAGCTGTGTGTGTGATGTGTTAGGTTTTGTGTACATCTTGCTTTTTGAATGGGACAACTATGAACAGCTTTGACAGGGATCTGCTACACCTAGTATACCTTCTCCACATTGGTATCAGCGTGTAACACCTTGCCGTCTGGAAAAACCAAGGGGTCTCGGTTTTTATGAATTATTTGATTGGTGGATGTAACCTTCAAGGATGTGCCATTGGTATGGTGAACATGAGGCATGAATTTTCATGGAGAGCGAGAGCAATTTGGTAGGTGGGAGGTGTTTATAGCTTGGAGAGGTGGTGAGATGTGATTGGTTAGGTGAGGGAGTGGTGTGGCTTTAGGTTCGATTGTTGTCGGGATAAGCCAATGAGGGATCGAGACATGGTAGGGTTTCATGGGGATGATGATGATGAGTTGTTAGCTTGGAGAATTTGGTGCTGTCTCCTATCAATAAGTATGGTACTGTCTCTGTTTACAGTGGTGGGGACTACAGATTCTTTCCCCTTGAAAAATCCTCAACTCATTGGGCCTTGCTGACATTAATGGTGGAAAAAACAAAACCAGCTCTCCAAGTTGCACAGCCATGAACCCAAAGCTAACCAAATTTCTATCCTTTTCGATCCTCGCCCGTCTAATATTATACTCAAAAGTTAAAGTGTTCCTTCTTTTATTCAACAACAGATGATAATGTTTTATATTTATATCTTATTCATATAATCTCGGAGCTGGAAGTTTAAAAAGCTTTTTAACTGATGGATTCCATGGAACGAGGCTGCGAGGACTTTATCCAAAGGGCAGACAACTCCATTGGAGAATAACCAATCACAATGAGATCATGGCCTTCACTTTTACATGGTAAGAGGGAAGAAAGTTATCCTGACATAAGTTTTGATGGTGCCGGGAAAAAATTCTTCCCGGCCGGCCGGCTGGCCTTATGGCTGGAAATCTAGCCCAAACGAGCTGGAATTTCAGCGGAGGACACCCGCCACCTAGCATTCTTCTCTCTGCTTTTTTTTTTTTTTTTGATTTTGGGTGTCCGGGTCAGCTTACGCGCACCACAACTAATCACAGGGCTTTACTGAACATCCTGCAAGCCCAGTAGGCAGGTAAGGCACCGCGGGGGTGACAGGCTGGTACTCTTAAAGATCAAACCCAGAACATTCACAAAAATAAACTTTACAATTGACTAATCAGCTAAACCCTCAAATATATTTTTTTTCTTCGTCTTTCCATGCACATGAATCTTTTATGGCACATTCAAACTTCAACTTTTTCTATACAGAGAATATACTATTTTCTTCCCTAATAATATTATTCGTCGTCAACATTTCAATCAAAGGCATGCTTAGCATAACAACTCTAGCATCATACAATAACCAGCATATTATTTTTTTTCCTTGAAAAAACTTTAAGATCTTGGTCTATAAATATACTCAATTACCATATAAAATACAAATCTTATTATTAATTAGAGCTCCACTTAGTCATTGATAACTAAACGTATTCTAAATCATAAAAATCAATCATGTCATTCTAGATTTTTTTATACACTACAATCTTTTTATAATTGTTGATTTAAGCATTAAATTGACACATCAAAATATTCATTGTTCCATGCAAGACTTGTTTTCCCATAAAAAAAAAAAAAATAACTTGTAAACTTAGTTTGTTTAGGAGTGTGGTTGTGATTGATTTTTAAAGTGTTTTTCGTGTTAAAATATATTAAAATAATATTTTTTTTATTTTTAAAAAATCATTTCTGAAATCACCGCATCAAAATAATTCAAAACATATAAAAAAATTAATTTTATTTAAAAAAATACTTTTATAAAACGTGAAATGATATAGTCAAACTTGCTATCATAAAAATTCAATTTGTAGCTAAAGTATTTTTTTTTCTCTCTTTGTAAAATTTATTTTTAACTTATAGCAACCTATGTTAAATATGGAGTTTTTAACATTTTTCTTGATGTAAACAATCAAATATGAGACCTCATATACCTTAAAAGTTGATGGGAAGGAAAGAAAAAGGAATTTTGTGACAAAGAGTTCCATGATTTCGATACAGCCCTCGTTCTTAACAAGGATTTGACAGGGCAACCTTAAAAGAACCTTTCCTTCCTTTCGTCCCCTTCTCCATCGATCTTCGCTATCTGTTTGTTTGCATGTGATTTGATGTCTGATGATATATTTCTTTGATGCCTTCTCATTTCTAGCATGGTATACGAGGATGGAAACGACTATTCCCTGTTATACAAATAGGCAGCAAAAAAAAAAAAAAACAGAGCTTAAATCTTCTTTTCCCATTACTTAGTTTTTTTACACTTAATGAAAGTATACATTTCTTAACATTTTCTTTCAATTCGTCATGATCTATATATAAAATACATAATCTCTTATAAAAAAAAAAGATATTAAGAATAAAATTAAAAGGTGTGGGTTTTTCTCGCTGCAAGATTCACTGTACATTCTTTTATATATTATTACTGTAAACGGATTGTGTAATTTTTTTTTTGTGTTTTTCAATTTGATTCCTAAACTTTTTTTCTCGGTGATTTAATTTTAATTAAAGTCTAATTCATTTTGATTTCTTATAAAATGGTGAGATTGAAATAATTAAAAGGAATTAAAATGAAAAAAGACATCAAACATGGGTGATGTGTCATAAGTTTTGTAAAATATTCATTTTGGTCCTTGAACTTAAAAAATAACACATATTATATAATTTCAGTACTTCAATATTTTTTTAAATTCAATGGTGGTAAAAAATAAAGTTCATTTGTGTTGTTTTTTAGTTGCCGGTTGAGAGAGGATAAAGAGAAGTCATTAAATTCCATGCGATAAAGAGAGAAACATGTCATTAATATTGATTTAGGCCACCAAAATATATGATATTTGTGTTAAATAATTTTATTTGATAAGAAAAATTCTCATTAGATGTTTTTTTACCTTTACAGTTAGTGAAAAAATAAATTTGAACTCGAGTTAATTTTGGTTTTGAAGACTGTATTTAGTTTTTTAGGCCATGTACATATTTATTATGTTTTTTAAAGTGTTTTATAGATGTTTTGAGAAAAAATAAGTTGAAAAACATGGTTTTTTTTTTTTTTATATATATATATATATAGTAAAAAAGAACTTCAATCTTGATTTTTCAAATACTAATGACCAAAATCTGAGTAAAATCAGATCTAATTATGCGAGTCTACTAAAATAAACCCACACGTAAGACTAACAAAATAGGGCAAAGTAGCTGAGAGTAATAAATAAAAGTAATAGCACCAAAATGATTAGAAATCATTTAAAAAAAATATTATTTTATTTTGTTTATTCCACAATTTGAAAATCAAGTATTTCCCTCTTCTCTCCCAAAGTTTCAAATTTTTCAAACAGACAGCCCGTCACCATGACCGTTATGTACACTGACCTGAGCGACAACGCTTCTTCTCTTCTCGACCCTCTCCTTCCATGGCTACTGTACGCCCTGCCCTCTCTCTCTCCCTTAAATTTATTTTTGTTTTTAAAGCATGAAAATTGGCTGTAATCCCTTTTGTTGTGATTGATTTTCAGGTCGATCAAAAAGGCACTTGATAGTAGCATCTCCAGTTTGGAACTAAACAAGATTTTATTAGACTGTATTGGGACTTTCAAGCACAATCCACAGTATAAAAATGACCCCAGATTTCTCAAGATTTGGCTTCTCTATGTAAGTTTAATTACACCCATTATGGATCTCTGTTAGTTTTAAGGTTTCATTGCTTTGATTCTGTTTTCTGGTTTAGTTTCCTAGATGGGTTTGTTTTTCTATGCTTTTTTTTCGGTTAATTTGGTTTTCTTTAAAGTTCAGCAAGTTGAAATTTGTACTGGTGGATTTGTTCTTCTCTTCTCCCTTAAATATTAAGTGCTTGGATTCCGTTTTTGTTTTATTTAAGTTGGACTGTTTTATGTTAACGTTTGGTTGTTTTTAGTTGTTGAAGTTGAAGATTTTGTAAGGATTTTTAGAGGGTTTTTATGAGAAATGGAGGATGGTGAAAGCATTTTTTGGGGGGCTATTTTAGATATTGGGTTGTTTTACTTTGAACTTGAATTATTTGATTGCATTTTTTGAACAAATTGAGGGATTGAGAATGAAGTGGCCATCATTCAATTTGCTCAGTAGTTTCGTAATTTGAATTGTGTAAATTTTCTAACTTGCTATGTATTTTCCTTCTCATATCTATGTGGATTCTATTTCTTGAGTCATTGTGTTTCGATAGGTCTATTCACTGTAATCATATGGGGAGCTAGAATGTAACATTGTTTAACAGATAATTTGGTTTTGATGGCAGTTGGAAGGTAGTGATGACTTTGAAAATGTTTTCAAAGAAATGGAAGAGAATAATATATGCAGAGGCAATTCTTTGCTCTATGAACTGTACGCGGGGTTTCTTGAAGCAACAGAGAATTGGAAGGAAGCATATATGGTTTATCAAACTGGCATTTTAAGGTTGCTCCCTCTTGTTTTCCGTGTCTTTCTTTGTGGACTTTTTTGCATGTTTCTTTGTCATTGATATTGGGTGGTTGATTTAAATCGGATGACAGGAAAGCAGAACCTCTTGAGAGGTTGGAACGTGCAAAAGTCTTATTTCTTGACAGATTGTCTTACAGGATAAATGCGTCTTCACTTCAAAAGGTATGCATACTGACCCAGGGAAAGAAATTATGCTTCCTTCGGTTTTTCTTCTGGTTTTCCTTTATTCATATGTATCACAGGCTAGGTAAGTGACTTGAAATCCATAAACTTAAATTCAGAAGAAACCTGGTATGTTCTGCAATCTTTTTTGTGGCGGGTATATCAGTGCACATTTTACTTGATACAGAGGAGTATTTAGTGCCTCAATACAACAGGAGTGCTAGTATACTTAACGCTATGCCAAATTGTTTGTGTGAGTCTATTGTTAATGACACACAATCTTTTTATCTTTTTGTTCCTTTTCCTCTACTTGTTAGATATCATGTCCCTAAGTACGATTGCCATCAACTTTTGATAATTTCTTTGTACTTTCTCTTACGTGAACAACTGTATCTCAAGTAGTCATGTTTTTTTATGCGACCTTTCTTTTATGATCTCCAACAATACATGCTTGAAAGTCAAAAGCATGTTCCTTTAATAGTTTTAACTCCAGATTTTAGCCTTTCCATAATCTAAGTCATGATGATGATGGGCAAACCTGGCTGATGGTGTTATCATTTATTTCCCTTTTCCTTGTCAGAATATATTTTTATCAAAGAGTTGTTTAGCTTAGATTGGTATATGTAGGCTCTCTAAAGATTATATTATTTTGTACTCTTCATTTACAGACTGATTACAATGAATCCATGGAAATGGAAAAAAGTTGTGTTAATCCATGGTCAGCCTCCACCACAAAAGAGTTGCTGGAGAGGATAAATCCTCAAATGATGAAATATGCTGTAAGACAATTTGAACATTAGTAACTTCCTTTGATTGTTGAAATTCATTGATTGGTTGCTTAATATTTTTGTTTGCTTTGATAAATTAACTTTCTTTTTGCTTGTTTTAGGGATACCATCCAAGCAAAAAAGCATACTCTGGAGACGTGGCTTTATCTTCTCTACAGAATTCATCAAGGAATAAGATGGTTAAAATAGGTTATTCTTATTGTTATATTTACATGGATATTCTGTAGTGCTTCGAGTCTTTAGTCATAAATGAATGTTCATGATTGATTAACAAACTTTAGTTTGTGAAAACTGAGGGCAAATTTCATGTTTGAAATGTTATTTTGACTTTTTGGAAGTAAGAATTCTGCATGTATGGCCAATCATTTTATGGATTCTGTGTTTTGTTGAGGCACAACTTCAATTGGGGATTCAAATTCTTATAACTTAATCACTATTATTCTAATACTTAAAGGTGGAAAGAAGTACGAGATCAAAGGTTGTCCTGTTAAAGGCGGGTTTGCTCAAGTATATAAAGCATATGTCAACAGTAATCCAGATGAAGTTGTTGCATTGAAGGTAATTAAATCCCCTCCCTTAGTAAGAGTTGCGGATTCCATGTCATAGTGGGCTATAATATTTGAACGAAATTGCAGATACAAAGGCCTCCTTTTCCTTGGGAGTTCCATATGTACCGTCAACTTGATCAACGGATCCCAGACAATCAAGTATGTGTTCTTTCTCTTCTCATGATTTCAGCACTTTTTTTTTTTTTTAACAGTAACTGGTTCTTATTCTTCTTGCTGTAACTTTTCAGAGTTCAAGCTTCGGATATGCTCATAGATTGCATCTGTTCTCTGATTATAGTATACTTGTCTGTGACTATCTATCTCATGGGACACTTCAGGTGGATTAATCTTATCCTATATTTGTTTTCATACCAGGAAGATCTTGTGTGATACAATGCTTGCATGTGACGTTTGCAGGATGTCATAAATTCTTATGCGGTCACTGGCAAGCCCATGGAAGAAGTGTTGTGTATCTATTACACCATAGAAATGCTACACATGCTGGAAACCTTGCATGGAGTTGGCATAATTCATGGGGACTTCAAGCCTGATAATCTGCTTATTCGCTATTCCAGGTGAACATTGTTTTCACCATAAATTTGGTTATTTTATGTCTTTCACATAGGTAGCTGTCTTGTAATTTCAAAAGCAAGATCATAAGCATAGCTTCATCAATGTCTTTTACAGATGGCATGGTTTGACATACAACATCTAGTGACATTAATAACCTGATATTTGGCAGGAGCAATCTTACAGAAGATGGGTTTAAAGAACGAAGTGGCCCTTGGAGAGATCAGGTTAATCTTACTTGTGATAGACTTGATGTGCAGCTTAATTGTTTATCTCGTATTTAAGAGTTTTCTCATGCAGGGTCTTTGCCTTGTTGACTGGGGGAGGGGGATAGACCTGCATCTCTTTCCTGATGATATAGAATTTGAGGGAGATTGTCGGACTTCTGGATTTCGTTGCGTTGAAATGCAAGAGAGGAAGCCATGGACATTTCAGGTCATTGTAATAAAGCACATAAAGTCCACTTGCTAGTTTTTAATTGGACTTGCACTCATTAGTATCGTCATTTTGAAATCAGGTTGACACATATGGCCTCTGTGTTGTAATTCATATGATGCTGCACCATTCTTACATGGAGATTGTAAAGAAAGGGACATCTGATGGAGGCTACATGTATCTGCCGAAGGCTCCTTTTAAAAGGTATTTTTCATATCTAAATATATCTGCATACTTAGAAGACTTTTGTGAACTGCGGCAATTTCCAATTTGTAACTTCACTATGTTGTGAAACTGCAAAACTTTAAAAATTTATAGGAGTAAATTATTTTTCCCGTCATAGATTTCTCTCTTTATTTTTCTGTTTTCTTTCCGCAAACCTTCTGATCAAGTTCTCATTCTATTTATCTGCAGATACTGGAGCGATTTATGGAAGGATCTCTTCACAAAGCTGCTCAACAATAATAGCGGCAATGACTGTGAGTTGTTGAGGAACTTGAGAAAGAGCTTTGAGGATAACTTGCACTCTGATGATAAACTCCTAAGGAAACTGAAGGAGTTGCTGGCTAAGCAAAGACTCCTTTTGTGTTCTGCTTAGTGCATTTTTTTAACCATTCCTCCAGATACATTTCTTACGATTGATTGTCTTTGCAAATTGTTAGATTTATATGCAGAACAGCCAGACGCATGCTAGAAGGTGAATTCTTATTTGAAATAAAATCCCTACTGCGCCCTTGCAACTCATTTGAACTTTCTGATTCATCATTTTATTCTAATATTTTACCCTCTTATGAAGCAGGCAGTCAAATATACAGAATCTTGGTGCTGGAGCATTCTTTGCAGACATCAACTTGCTATGTTAAAAAGATAGTGTTTTTTTTTTCTTTCTGTCACTGATGATTAGGTAAAGGAATGTATTCGCATTCACAAGCTTGTACTCACAATTCTTGACTGAATGTAAATTTTTCTTTTAGGGTCTGAGTATTAGAAGATGAACTATCAAGTGTCAAATGGCGTATTCAACAAATGCCGATTCCACGATCACATTGTTTTAAGATTTTCCTCTATTTCTTTTGATCAATGAAGCAAAACTTCCATGGTTGCATGAGCAATTTTCCTTTATTTGCCCACAACATGACCCGTTCGGCCGTCCAAAACTATGCCACATCATAAGCATAGTGTTAAATCCAACCCAAAACTTCCATGGTTGCATGAGCAATTGTCTTTAACTTGTGTTTTTTTTTTTGGATGAGTCCATGGATCAGATAAGCTTTTCTAGATATTTATTTTTTGGGTTTTTCAGACTATTATCCAGAGTTAATTATTTGAGGTTTTATCAGTTAAGATGTAAATTTCTTCTAAAAAAATTTACGAACTTGAAACTATTTATTTAAGCAACCAGAGCCCTTCCTCTCATGCAAACCTTGTTGGTTTTGCTGGATATTAATGAAATTGAAATGATGGATGCAATATATTTTTGCTTAAATTTAGTATAAAATGATAATATAAAATCAAACTAAAATAAGAGAAGGAATATTTTTGAGGAAAAAAAGAGGATAAATCATCAATGGGCCTTTAGAAAACCCAACAAAACAATAAAGAAGTCCTAAAGCCCACAAAATATGAAACTCACTTTCACTTCTCACCAATGGAGTCTTCGACACTGTTACAGTGACAGCGTCAGACTCGAATACAAATGAAGATGCAGAGGCAAACCAAGGTCAAGATGGTAATTTAAAAGAAAAACCCTAGAAATTCTCTTAGGTATAAAGACCACATTAGTAAAACAGTTCTCCTTAGTATCAGGAGGAGGCAGTGACTGTCCTTACTCTCAAGGTTTTTTTTTTTTCCTGTTTGGTTGCTGAGAAAATGGAAGAAACCATGAAGTGTTTGGCTTCTGTTTAGCTTTTTTGCTTGCATGTTTAGATTTGATGAATTTTGTTTGAGGTTGACTATGTACAATTGTTACTAACATTAGATTTAATGTTAAAAATGACACTCAAATTGTGTGTTTTAGTTGTTACTAACGTTGGATTATGTTGGAAATGAGATTGGTTTTCACATTCAAATTGTGGGTTTAAGTTGTTACCAACCTTGGATTATGCTAAAAATGAGGTGGGTTTTGACATTCGAATTGTGGGTTTTAGTTGTTGCTAACGTTGGATTATGTTAAAAATGACATGGGTTTGGCAATCAAATTGTAGGTCTTAGGTGTTAATAACGTGAGGTTACGTTAAAAATGGCATGGGTTTGAAGTTTGTCTTTGATTTGTGTTGTATGGTTTGTCCTTTTTGCTGCTTTGTGGGGGTGGTTGGTGGAAGTTAAGTTGGATTATAATGATGATCATGACATTTTGTTGGATTAGTATATGTTATCTAGTTTTATTTGCTTATTGCAAAATTGTAGGTAGTACTTTGTTCTTGAAGCCTAATTTTGTACAATGGTGGATTGTTTCTGACTTTCAGGTCACCATCTTGAGTTGTAAACATGGCGGATGAATCGTGGAATCCGTTCGCTTTCAGGAAGATACATGGACAGTCATCTCTCATTTCTAAGCTTTCCCCAAACTTGCACAGCAGGAATTATCACTTGACTAGTGGTGCATTTTCTAATGGTTTTCATAACCATATGCATCCTGCAATTCAGGGAACTGGTCTGGCATTTGTGCCACATGTTTCCCCGATATTTGTTGAAGCACCATCCGAGAAAGGCGCTAAAGGATTTATGATTGATTTTCTCATGGGAGGAGTATCAGCAGCTGTTTCAAAGACAGCAGCCGCTCCAATCGAGCGGGTTAAACTCTTGATTCAAAATCAAGATGAAATGATCAAGGCTGGTCGATTATCTGAATCATACAAGGGTATCACTGACTGCTTTGCTAGAACCATCAAAGATGAGGGTGTTCTTGCTCTTTGGAGAGGCAACACTGCTAATGTCATCAGATACTTCCCTACTCAGGTCATTTCACTTTAAATTTCTTTTTTTTTTTTCCCTTTCCTTTTGTTATTTTTTATTACATGTGCTTGACTGTCGTATTGTTTATATCAATTGACACTTTTGTGCACCTACCAGGCCCTGAACTTTGCATTCAAAGATTACTTCAAGAGTTTGTTTAACTTCAAGAAGGAAAAAGATGGCTACTGGAAGTGGTTTGCCGGGAATTTGGCATCAGGTGGAGCTGCTGGTGCTTCATCACTTCTATTTGTTTACTCCTTGGATTATGCCCGTACTCGTTTGGCTAATGATTCAAAGGCAGCTAAAAAGGGTGGTGAGAGGCAGTTTAATGGGTTGATTGATGTTTATAAGAAAACCTTCCAGTCTGATGGCATTGCCGGACTTTATCGTGGATTTAACATATCTTGTGTTGGAATTATTGTGTATCGTGGGCTCTACTTTGGAATGTATGATTCACTTAAACCTGTGATATTGGTTGGTAATTTGCAGGTGTGTACTGTCTTTTCTTATTGCATCTCTGCCAATCTTTTTTCCCTGCTTTCAAGTTGTCCTTCTCCTGTAATGGTTCTACACTGCAAATATGTTGTTTTGACCTCAACCATCTTTGCTGGTGGAACTAAGTGCAAGATGAAATGGACTCCTCATCTTATGGATTTATGCTCCTGTGTCCTAAGTATTGTATGTGTAAAATTGTGGTCATGTGTTCACCACCTTTTGATAAAATTAAGTCAAACTGAGATATCTTAATACTATTGAATGTGTGGCACAGCAGCGGTGCTGATTTTCCTCTACTATATGAAGTTTAACATGATCAAATGGTTAATGTTGGTTTGTTTGGTTTCTACAGGATAGTTTCTTCGCAAGTTTCTTACTGGGATGGGGAATCACAATAGGTGCTGGATTGGCCTCTTACCCCATAGATACAGTCCGTAGAAGGATGATGATGACTTCAGGAGAAGCTGTGAAGTATAAGAGCTCTTTGGATGCATTTAAACAGATCATCAAGAATGAAGGGAGTAAATCACTCTTCAAGGGTGCTGGTGCAAACATCCTACGTGCTGTGGCAGGTGCTGGTGTGCTTGCTGGGTATGACAAGCTGCAGGTCATTGTCTTTGGCAAGAAATATGGATCTGGTGGCGGTGGCTAATATGATTGCGGATGCCAGTGGCCATGATGATGATGATGATAAAAGGAAAATGCTTCTGTTAGAGTGCCTTTCTCAGCTTCGAATAATTTTTCAAGAAATGATAGTGCTCTTGATGTTTACCGGTACTTGGGATTTCATAAAAACAAATATAGTTGTCTGGACATCTTCAATTTTGAGTGTTGTAACTAGTACAGCGTAAACGATGTTAGTTTGTATGTGTCATGATGAGAATAGTTAGATAATATTCTCTCAAGTGTGCTTGTTTTGGAGTGGTTGTGTCCTGTGGAAATCAATGATGTTTTGTCCCTTGTTTATTGAAAAATTATTCAAAGGATGATCGGTTCCAGCTTCAATCCCAGTACTGCAGATTTTGTCATACTTCCCCGGCATCTTCAATATCACCGATCTTGATTATGGTGGCCAGCAAGACGTTCCAAAAACTTGGAAGTGTACAGTGCTCAATTTAATGGAAAAGAATTTCAGTATATTGCTTGGTGGTGCTGGACTCATCTAAGATGCAGTTGCAGCAGAAATTGATGTGAACTTTTCCATTTGTTAGAAGACTTGAAGTTCATGCCATAGAGTAGTCGAATTCTGCACTTCTTTGCGTTTTTGGCAGGGTATGGGTTTGCCAATCTTATTTCCAGGAGTTAATGCATTGGATCATGCACAATTATCAAGCTTTCAGCACCATCTGCATTTGTGCTACCGTTGCCCTAATTCTTTTGAGAGATGAAATCTAGCTTGGACCAGGAACTAGAGGTATAGAAAAATCTCATTTCATGTGTTTTTTTGTTCTATTTGTAAAGGGTATTCTTGAATCAGTTAAAGCATTAATTAAAAATTCACGATTATTTTATTAAAAGATTTTAACAATACAACTTCCATGTCGGTTTGATATATTCAAATAATTTAATAAATGATACCAGTCTTAAGATTTGCTTTCTGAATTTAGAGAGTCAACAATAGAGGCAAATGTTTTACTAATTATCAAGTAAAACTCCTTGTGGTTCTTGCATCTTGTAATAGATGCAAGATTTGTGCAAAACGCCGAGCACAACTTCAATGTGTAAATACAAAGCTATTGTAACTGACTCATCTCTTGCTACTCCATCAGGTGGAGGTTCTTTCTCAAGGAAGCTGGAATCATTCCTGTATCTTGGAAGTATGATAATGTGCTGCCATGAATTTTTTAGGATTTACCCCTTTTGGCTCAAGAGTCATGACAGGTAATTAATCCCTTAGGTTCGAAGAAATTCTCCTCTTTTTCTTAGGGTGGCTGAGGCTGTCTTTCTCCAGCTCCACTTGAAACAACTGCGAAAACTACATGGAAGGAGGCAAGTCTTTATCGTGCGCATCGTACTCTCTATACCCCCATTTTTCCAAATTCATAGTCTGAAACTAATCTCCATGTTATTTCCTAACATGAGATGTGCCTTTCATCTTCCATTTTTTGTCTCACTCCAAGCCTCCAAAGGACAGCATAAACTGCAGGGATCGAGACATGATGTTTGGTACGCTTTGAAATCTTCATGCTTATCTAGAAATGGCCATGTTTTAAGATCATATGTTATGGTTAACTGTCACTGTACCAGGTCATTCTGACATTTTCTTCAGATGCTATCATCAGCAAAGAAATCAATGTCTTCCATTGGACATGAACAGCATGATTAAACATAAGACTGAAAGAAGCGTTTGACATGGAAAGGACTCCTTACATAAACAGCCAAGACTACCTTAAACCCACGAAAATCAAATGGCTTCGTCTCTGCTTTGTTCTATCACAATTCGTTCTTTACTTGTCTTGCTCTTACACCTATCTTCCTTGTCTAACTATCTAGCTGCGAAGCATAACCAACATGGCTATCACCGCCACCGCTCACACAATCATTCTCCAACTTCAAACCAAAGGCTCCACCAAGCTTATATTGCCCTCCAGGCATGGAGAAGGGTTATCTACTCTGATCCAAACAACTTCACTACCAATTGGGTTGGTCCTGATGTATGTAGCTATAAAGGAATATACTGTGCAACTGCTGTTGATGATCCCAAAATTAGAGTTGTCGCAGGCATTGACCTCAACTTTGCTGATATAGCAGGTTTCCTTCCCAATGAATTAGGTCTCCTCTCTGACTTAGCACTCATCCATTTGAATAGCAACAGACTTTGTGGGATTATCCCACAAACTCTAACCAACCTTTCACTTCTATATGAGCTTGATGTCAGCAACAACAGATTTGTAGGCCCTTTCCCTTCTGTTGTGCTCTCTCTTCCTACGCTAACCTATCTTGACCTTCGCTACAATGAGTTTGAAGGGCCATTACCTCCTCAGCTTTTCCAGAAAAAGATTGATGCGATATTCGTTAATAACAATCGATTTACTAGTGCAGTTCCCGCTTTCTTAGGTGGAACTTCAGCTTCTGTGGTGGTCATCGCCAACAATAACTTCAAAGGCTGCCTGCCGCCGAGTATAGCCAACTTGGCAGATACTTTAGAAGAGTTGCTGCTTATCAACACAAGCTTGACAGGTTGTTTGCCACCAGAAGTTGGGTATCTCTACAAACTGAGGGTGTTGGATGTAAGCCATAACAAGATAGTTGGTCCTATACCTTATAGCCTATCAGGATTAGCTCATTTGGAGCAGCTAAATTTAGCACACAATCTGATGACCGGGATTGTACCTCAGGGAGTTTGTATACTGCCAAATTTAGCTAATTTTACTTTCTCTTACAACTTCTTTTGTGAGGAAGAGGGAATTTGCATGAATCTTACATCTAAAGGCATCAAGTATGATGATCGCCGCAATTGTTTGCCAGAGAAGCCACTCCAGAGAAGTCAGAAAGAATGCAACGATACACTCGAGCATCCAGTCGACTGCTTTCAGGAATGCTGTGTAGCCAGCGAAGGAGGCGGTGCTTTTGGTAGGTCAACTCCTTTCGCTCCTGCACTTGTGCCTGCTGCAACCCCACTGCTGTCACCTTCTCTTGCTCCTAGCTTCCCGTAAGTAGTCTTGCAATATAGTTACAATAAAACCAAAATAAGATCCAAAATTTGGCCTGTAGTTACATGTGAATCTTCTTCTTTCTTTTTTTCTTTTTTCCTGTAATAGAAGTTGTATTTGAATTTTGTACATGTATATAATCCTTGAAAAAAAATTTATGTTACCCAACCCACAAACGACAGGACCTTGAAAACTTGAAGCTTTCACTGGCTTCTGTGTTCCATATGATCCATCATTTCATGCCGACAAGGGCAATGTTTAGAAACCCCTACTCGATTACCAAACACTGGTAATCACGCATATCCACCTTAATAAACTGAAACATGACTGGAAAGCAAAAAAAAATTATTTATCAAGGGAAACCAGTCACATTGCCTTATTGCCAATTTCATATAAATGCTACAAAGGTTAATTTATTGCAAGAGAAATAAAAATGTTGCGTGCCAACGATAAAATTGAAAATAATTTGCATTAGTAAAGCTTTCAAGTAATAATACATTATACAGTTAATACAAGTTGTGTCAAATACAAATTGAGTAACATCAGTTAAAGTTCGACATTGCTTATGCCTTTATATCAGGTATCTTCTGAAGCTGTACCCATGCAAAATATGGGTTTCTCCCAGCCTGAAAGAAAACAGACATATTAAGAACTACAAAAGATGTATCAAAAACAATATCCAAAATACACCTCAATCATAAATTCAGGAAAAATGGAATGATGCAATAGGGAATCATAAATATTCAGTAAATGCAAGTTTTTACACCAGCTCATTACCAGAATTAACAAGTCGGGCAATATCAATCAATCCCCTTAAGTAATATAAACAAGTGTACTAATCTCCCTATGCTGCTGGTAGCGGACGCCGGCAAGTTGGGCATTCCATCTTGATATCCATCCACCTTTGTAGACAACCGGAATGAAAGAAATGATCACATGGAGTTACCTGTCAAAGATTTTGCAATTTAAAGTGCGACTTATGTGCAAACTAAGTAAAAGAAAGGGTGGAGGAAAAAACACAGAATCCTGATGGTATACCATGCAATCATTAGAATGCCGTGTAAGGTCAATTGCAGTCATGCAAATGACACAGTCTGTAGTGTGATTCGATTCCTGATCAAACCTTCTATAGTAGAAATATTTCTCAGGTAGGATCTGCAACAAGCATAGCAAAGTGATATTTTCAATGAAAGCAGTCACAACATGCTTTAGGTGAAAACAAACATATATCATATTCATGCCATCATCAATCACTAGCCCTTGCTTGGTAAAGTTCCAAATGGCTTGTTCACCCAAGGTTGTTACTCTCTCAACTTAGCCTAGCGTTCAGTGTGTCACAAGTTGTTGGAAACCAAGGAAAGAAAAGAATGATATGGGAGGGGAAAAGTAGAGAAACAACTGCACCAACCTGGCGAGGAACAAACCATCGAGACCCAAGATAGTGTTGAAGAAGAAGAATTGACGCTTGCAGTCCAATGAATACACCCAAATACAAACACCATGTCTTGTCAGGCTCAGTCCTCATAAAGTTGTTAGGGCATCCAAATATATACAATGGGATTGCTAGTCGAGTAACAGTCATGCCTAAGATGTAATGGGGATGCAAAGGTTTTCTCGAGTCACGAATGACATTGGTGAATATTTGAGGTATCCAAAAAGAGTACATTAAGAAAAGAATGGATCGAAGATAATTATGGAACTCATACATAACTAGAATGCCTCCCAACAGGATCCCATCTGCAAATAATTATAGCAGTTGGATCAAATTATACCAGACATAAGGAAAAGGAATTTTATATTGGACAGCATGTAATTGAATCCGTAAAACAACAGTCGATGATCACATGCATGTAGCAAAGTATTCAGGAGATTGCGAGATGCATATGTTGAACATTTCAAATTGGTTACTCATTCAATGGGGTGACTGACTGAAAGCAAGAGTCACAGACTAGAGCGTCTAATCAATACCAGATCATTCAATGAATCCTAGAGATAGAATTTCCCTCCTATGTATTGATTTCCAAAAGGGCACTTACAGAAACGACTATACAGAACTGATAGTTCACGCCTCATTGTCTCCCATCCTTCACCGCTATTCATAGGCCTGCTTGCCTTCCATATAGCAAGAAGATATCTCATCTCAAAAATTGAGAAGACTACAAACTTGAAAAATGCAGCAGTTGCAAAAGCATTAAACAAGGATTCTGCACAGGAAAGAGCAAAACTATTTACTTATCAGAGACAGAAAATGACCCAGTGCTTAGCATAATGTGCAGTAGGAGCAAATTTCACGGTGAACAAGTGAGAATAGAGTTACACTGATTCAGTATGACGAGCATATTCAGAAAAGAAAAAAGGGCACAATTAATGCACAACAAGACATAAAAAGGGCACACATACTAATTAAGAAAAGTAAAAAGTAAAAACTACTTTGTATATATTGAGTAACTTAGGTCAGGTCAATGGTGTGACTGTTTTCAAATGATATCTACTAGGATACATTAATTTTGAAATTAGAAAAGTTGGTGAACTATCAGAAATGAGTACATAAATTTGGCAGTTCTCGTAACACTCAAGAATTCTGATGGTTTTCCAATGGGTTCCACGCCAAGCTTTCACCCAATTCTATTCTTGCATATGAACAAAACATTCCCATTGAGTCTCGCTACATGATAGCATTAAAATATGTGCACATCACCAGACAAATGAAATCCTTTCAAATTCCTAACCATGCCTTTACTTTAACAAATCTATTTTTCAAATAATTGCAATAAGTTTACTGCAAAATTAAATATACAAATTCCATTGCATCTGGAAGCAAAACCAATCTAGTAAACTGCATAAGCTGGAAATTGTACTTACCAACTAGTATTCCTGCAGTTAGGTGTAGAAGGCAAAGATAAGCATCCATGATGGCATGCTGCCCAATCATTAAAATTGAAACTTTGGCAGCCCCCTGATAGAGGTAAATCAGAACCATTATCAACTTATTTGAAAACATAAAGTTTCAAGAATAAAATTGATTGTAACAGATGTATGAAGCAAAATGCCGTACTGATTGAGTGTTACTATGTTCCATTTGCCGAATCAGCAAAAGAACTTGAAGGAATGAGACCTGATGCAAAATGTTAAGGAAGCCACCCAAATAATGGAACATTAGGATGAATCCACAAGAGTGACGATATATCACATATAAAGGATACAAAGGTGACCATCAAGGTATAGTTCACTGCTTTGTTATAGTAGACTTCAATGTTGACAGAAGTGGCATTTAGTAGTAAAGGTGAGAAGCAATCCCCTTCATCATCTGCAGCAGGACTCTCCATTAATCCTTCAATATGGAAATGATCACGGTCTCCATCTATAAGAAAGGTCAGAGATTTTAGTTAGTAAATAAGATGGGCATATAATTTTTTTATAAGACGTTATCCAAGATTTTGTAATATCGAGTAGGAAGGTTGAAACCAGACACAAAACTGCTCCTAACACCATGAATATGACCAGTCATTTAGATTGGATGTTGTCAATGCTTCATGGAGTAGAATAGGTAAAATTTCTTCTCCCCTAACTCAAAATGAGAATGATTTGTACAAGGCACTGTTTCCAGATTATTAAGAAAATGTCCTTGAGATTCTACAATATCAACACCAACCTCTACACATAAAGGAAATAATTCATAGGTATTTGGAGACTTAATTGGGAATCACACGGGATATTAAGGTCAAAGACAAAAAACATAGAGCTGAGATAGCTCAAGTACCACTTTGGACAGATGGCAAGCGTGTAATTTGGGCGGCAATTTCAATATTACAATGCTTCTCCATCTCATAAATTGGCCCTGCAGTAACATGAGGTAAAATTCACTGAACTGCAATGTTAGCACAAACTTAAAAAGTCAAAGTGAGGTACAAAACATTACAATTTTTCCTTCTCCATATTTTATTTCGAGGAGAATCTAGGAACACCTGAGATGAAAATACTCCAAGCTGTTCAAACAAATAAGCAAACACAAGCTAGAAGTTAAAACTTGGATCACTTATCAACAATAGAAGGTTATATACAAAGACACTAATTCCTTCGCTCAATGTATATATCTTTATTGCAGGACTCGTCAACTAGTGGCACGCGTAAAAGGATCTAAAGGGAGCCATGTGCAGCATTCAGAACTACAAGTCCCAAACAGAATACAGTATCCAACACCAACACAAGCATGTATCCCCACCCTCGCCCCATAGTTTATGAACAATATTGAACTATTCAGACTAATAAACCAGTTCCTTCTGAGGCCAAAAAGATCAGTCAGTCTCGTAATGAATCTACAATACAAACATTAAACCTACCACAGTTTATGTGCCTATCCTAATGGTACTCTAAAACTTCAAATAAGAAAAGATTAGAAATGACTAGGCAACAAACAACCAAACAGAAAAAAACAAAAAGCAATATGAAAAAGATGGCGAGCTGTGCTGCAGACACGTGCTATAAAATCAATATAAATTAAAAATATCACACGCAAGCCGAGTAGGAAGTGTTACCAAATGATATGGATTAGATAACATATAATCTTCTTCTTGGATGAATTCTCCCTCTTTACCACTGCCATAGTTCATTAAAGAAGACAATTAGAGTTGAGATGCAATGGACCAAACCAACTCTATGACATCTATCAACAAAAAAAAGATGATGGAAGTAGACAAGAAAATGTAATTAGAATCCTGTATCACGAGAAATAAGGACAAAGAAGAGGATACGAAAATTTATAATCAATCTATATTTCTCATAAGTGTTGAACAAAGCATACATAACTCACATGCTCTTCAACTATAGTAACTAAAATAAAGTTTCACATTTTGCAAAACACATGCATCCCTCTTACTGCCCTCAAGACATACTTGGGAAGAACAGAGATAGAACATTTTCTAACTTCAAGTGACCAGTTCACTTGGAAGACATTTGAGAAGTAGCAAAAATACTAACATCCATGAAATTTACCTGTTAGCTACCATTCGAAGTTGTCTAAAAGGCCATATATATACACCTTCTACCCTTATTTGAGCACCATCAACATTGTGTTTATTGTCAAGCACGTCATGGAAAATTATTACACCCTGTTGTCAACACCACAAGCAAGAAAAAATATAACAGCTTTCTTTCTTAAAACCATGACCATATACCTTGAAGAGCCAAAAGAATTTGAAGCAATCATGTATTTTTTTTCTTCCCATAAGTGAGCTTATGAGAACCTAACTCCTAGATAGAAAAAAATCAAATGCTCACCTGGACATAATGCACACCATTTATCTTTGTTGGTGTGCTGACTAATTCAATGACAGAATCACCATTGGATTTCCTGAAATCTGGGAGCATGGAAGAGCTATTTGCAGAATCAAGAAATTTCCAAGACCCTGGAATTCACATTTCCAAAACATGTTTACCAAGACAAGCATAGAAGACCTAAACAAATTGAGTGTGCATTGCTGAACATGACAAGTAGAATACTAACCAAGTTAGCTAATAATTTTGTGCATGCATCACAAGGACAAGAGCAATTTATTACTTTTCCTCATGTTCTACAGTAATGAATGCATAAGCATGTGAGTGCATGAATCACCGAAGACAAACCTCGGTAAGTTCCCGTTATGTTCCACATGGAAAATGGGCCCAAATCATTTTCATCTTTTCTAATAAATAGCCACTGCAAGAAGAAACATCATTAACAACCAAAATTAGGTCCAATTACATTAGCATGGCAACCACTAGGGTAAAAAAAGGAATCTCATCACATTAGTCATAAAATAAAATAATTGCATTTCAGTATCTTGGCAATTTGATTGAACTGACTTTCATGCTACTTAATAAAATTCTACTCAACAAGTTACTGAAACATCCAGTGCCAATCCTTCTCTAGCAATGTGACCTTCGTTCTCATTTACCACCTTTATCAGCCAAAAAATTGTTGATTCTTGATGATCAACACTGCAGCATTACACTATGAGCTATCAAACATGACAATTCCCATTCCCTAATATCATTTTCTAGTATATACTAACACAAAACACCTAAATGCAGCACAGTAAAATTGACAAGTCAGACCCCATCAAAGTTACACTCCAAGAAGCAAAGGAGCTAAATCTGGCAAAACAAAACACGAAGAACATCACTCAAAGCTCAATGAAAATCTATTTTTGCATAACTAACAAAGACTCCACCAATCAAAGTTACATTCTTTACAATCCAAACTCACTATCTTGCTAACAAACTCTAATCAAAATCTAAACCCAACCCACAATCAATCACAAACAAAAACATCAATTCCAATACAAACCTCATCGCTCCACGACTGTGCACGCTCTCTCAATGGCCTTAAGCCCACCACTGCCTGTAACAAACCCAAGAGCACAAACCATAACCAAAAAATCCAACCCACAGAACCTAACCCTCTCCTCCATAAAAAACCCTCTAAATTAACCATATCAAAATACCCAAAAATCATCAACTCCAACCAAGTTCAAAGACATTAATCTTCTCCAAAAAACGACTCTTAAGAACAAACGCAAAACAACCCATGAGTGTAAAACAAACAAGAACAAAAGGGTTTGCTTCAAATGGAGTCAAACCCCCATTTTTGTAGAGAAATACTAACAAACAACCTGAACAGGAAAGTGAGAGCTCAACAACTTAAATAATAAAAATTTTAACCTCATTAACTAACTAACTACTCTAATTAATTAAACAACCGCACACCAAACAGAACTTAGCAGCCCTTCACCGGTTGAAAACCATTTTAAAACTGATAAAGATACGATCTTTAAGAATCAAAGATGTAGATTTTGAAGTAAAGAAAGGATCTTTGAATTCTTGAATGCTGACATTGTTTTTGTTTCGGTAAAATGACGGTCGGGAGGGAGAGGGAGAGGGAGAGGAAAGAGGAAGTCTCTGTGTTTTGTTGGCTTAGTGGTCGGGCTACGCGCGAGAATGGGAGGGGAGAGTCACGCACCTATCTCACATGGAACTGGTTAATAGTGCATTTAGTCCCTTGAATTTTGATAGTTTCCTTCGTACCCTTTCTATTTCTTATCCTAGTAATATTCGCCCTGCATTTGTATGATCCTTTCATCAACATTATTTTTTTTCAAGTAATTAACAAGATTCTAAGATTATTTTTCATTAGTGAATTATATTTTTATTTCATTGACTTTTAAAATATCTACGATGAAATATTATTTTCAATCCCATATAATAATTTAAAGAAAATATCCGAATTATACTTCTAAAATTAATCGAACATGGTCTCTTTGGAAATTAATAATTGTTCTAAATTATCATATATCAAGAAAGATGTAACGAAAATTCCATATTTAAAATGAAATGGATTTAATTTCACTTTTAAAAAAAAAATTATCAGTTGATGAAAATTCTACTCTATCTCTATTCTAAAATATTATACAATTAGATATGTTGTTGTGAGCTGTGCGAGCAATTTTGTTTTGAAAAAAAAAGTGATAAGTTAAAAAAAATTGAGTAATTAATTAAAGTGAAAATTTAAATAATAATAAATAAACTAACAAATAAAAACAACGAAAAAAAAGAAGGAGTACGTGTCTGGTATAAAAACAACTAAGAAAAAAAAATTGTACTCTTATCATGTACGGATCTGATAAATTAATCACATTATAACTTGTTCTCCTACTATATATTTGATATTATTCATTTACTTAGTTGTGGAAAACTCATCTTTTTATCATTTTAATCTTTTCAGGTATATAGTGTGTGTTAACTGATCTACTACAACTTATTAGTAAGAGGTTCTTGTGTGTACTCTAAGTTGTTTTATGTCATATATCTATAATAATATTACATATCACCATGATATTAATAAATTGAACAACATTAAGAAATTCACTAGAAAATAACATTTGAAAGTTGTGTATTAGTGTAACAGTGGTGATGCAGGAGAAAGCTATAAAGACAATAACAACACAGGAAACATAACAAATTTAATGAGTGAAAATGGTTATAAATATAAACTCTAAATTCACAATTTATTTCTTTGAAAATAAAACTAATAAAGTATATCTCTTTAGAAATTTATAAGACTTTTAAATAGATTAAAAACCTTATCTTTACTAGCAAAAAACTAGAGATTCGAAAGCACTAAATGCATTAAAACAAAAATCCAAATTAAACCATAATTTTTTTTAAAAAGAACTAGAAAAATAACAAAATTGGCCATCAACCATAAAAACCAGTTTCTCGATTCAAGATGCGTAGAACATAGTTGCTGCTACCATTGTCAGAATATGTAAATGTGAGAAACCACACTAGTATTCCGTATTTAAGCAGCTTTTGGAGACCTGCTTGTATTAAAGTAGAACACATGATGGTCCGAAAAAAGGCTTGTTCTATGCCCCTTGCATATTGCTAAAAAATTATTGCCAATTAAACGTATCAGTGAAGTAGGCTGATGGTATAGTTTCTCTCTTGTATTTACAATATTTAAATACTTTCTCTGCTAGTTTATTTCATTGTCTTGACTAAAAAACAAAAAAAAAAACAAAAAAGAAAGGGAGGCAGAGGTAACAAGGGAAAGAAGTTGATAGGAAAAGCAAAGCGCAGCCAAAACGTAATTCATGAGGCTGCAAATTTATGGAATATATAAAAGATAATGAATGGAATGTTTGAGGCCTAAAGTGACCTATTCTCAATCTGGTGATGAACTTATTCTATTTCTCGGTGAACTGAAGTATACATTGGCTTTTCAAGATACTTCAACTCGCACTTCTCTTAAGATTCAGTCTTCATAAATCACTAAAAGATCCAAGTTCCCATCGATTTTGACATAAAACAGATAAAGGATAATCAGGTCAAGTTAAAAAAAAAAAACGATGACTGATCATGAGACACGCATAAGTTTGATGAACAATTTCACTTTCATGTTTGAAAAATAAAGATCTGAAACAGAAAAGAACCATATAGATATATATATCATTCCATATATAGAACAGGTCAAATGTATGTGCCCATGCCTTAAAAGATCTACTTCCATTGAGGAGGGCATTCTGCATTTGGGATTTCTGTTGAAACTGGAGTAGGCCATCAAGGAAGCATGGCTGTGAAAACTCAGTTGTATAATGCTTAAGATTATAAGTCCATTTATAGGTCTTTAGTCCTAGATAAGGAATTAAACTATTCAAAGAAAATCCTAATCTAACAAGAATTCTAATAAACTAATTAATTTAAAGAAAGATTTTAATAAACTAGTTTTTTACAAATCTTTCTATATTAACTATTATTGTTTTTAGCTTATATTAAAACTTCTATTAATTTTAAATTTTACTAGTTTAAATCTTAGTTGATATCCAACTTTAACAAAGAAGCGCCATGCGTATTGTGTGACAGGAGGTGGAGGAAGGAGAAGCCATTGCATTGTCAATGGATTTCCCTATATATTAGGATCGGGAAGGAAGGATATGATCAGATTTTTCCTTATTCTTTATTTTTCCTCTCAATCAATCTAAAAGATAAGGTTCTATTTTTCCTCTATTTTTTTTTTCCTGATTTGAGCAAAACCATGGAGAATATTTTGCAGGGACAGGCAAACTATATATTCTTTATTTTTCTCATTTTCTTACCCTTGTTTTTCCTTATTTGATTCTTGCAAATAAAAGGGCCTCTGGACTAGCTGTAGAATATGTTGTTCAGAACAAAGGCCAGTTGTAGATAATGGGCAATCTCTTTCACACCGCAGCTCTGTATACATATCTATATATATTATCCACAACTCGCTTTTGTTCCGAACAATACTGTCATTCTTATCTTCAACACCAAGCATTTTTCTCCTAATTTTATATATAAAATTAGGAGAAAAATGTTTGGTGTTGAAGATAAGAATGACAGTAGCATGAGTGTAAATTTTGTTGGCATTTGTTTACCAATGATATTTCCATTTCGAGGATCAAATTTGTCAGGAGAGAAAGGACACGGTATTGCCATTTGTGGTCAGGTTCCAAAAGAAGTTGAAGAAGCAGCCTAGCTAGGTTCTTTTTTCAGAATTATCTCATGGAGTTAAATTAAAAAGAGGTCACCTAGCTTTATCAAAATTAAACAGAGATTAGCCAGTGTATTTCATAGAATATGGGAATGGGATTAATAATTCAAGGAGCCCTTTTCACAATAGGGATACATATAAAACAGGCAAGTGAGAAAGATCAAGCAAAAAAGGGCTTGAAATCCAGTACAAGAGCTTACAAGAAATTCAAGAAAATCTTCCCTACTTTATTTTTATTAAAAGAAGAGGATATAAAGCTCATACGCGTGGACTGACAGAAGCATAGGCTAAGATGTCAGGATTTTTTTCAAACTTGAGCATTGCTTCCTCGGATAATGTCACCCATGCTTCTATTCCCTCACCATCTCTTGTATCTAAGAGAAAAGCACCTCTGGGCATAAGCCTCATGGCAGTGCCTACCCAAACGGGCTTTCCAAACCCTAAATCAACCTCGTAGAATGGAAATTTACACCAACTGCTGAAACCAAATAAACTCCAGTTGTTGGGATCTTTTACGATCTGTGCCAGTAATCCTTGGTCAGTACTACTGCCTGCATAAACCTGACAAATATAGTCATTATTTATCAGGTTTATAGACTCGTGAATTTTTCCTGCTAAACCGTTATAGTCTACCACTTTTGCTGGCCATTTTGCCATAGCAGTATGGATTATATTTCCAATACAATGTTGTGGTAGGGGTGGATCCAATCTCTTCCGCAAGTCCACGTTGTGAGCTGCGACTTTATATACCTTCGTAGACTCATTTTCTTCTCCGACAAATGCACCACGCATAAGGGCGGATACAGCCTCAATCCTGGTTGAACGATCTAAATATGGTCCACTGCTCAACTTTCCTCTGAGTGCAGCTACCTGAGGGCCATAAAACACGAACCTTTTCGTCACCGTTTTACTGCACGTGTTGTCATTTCTGAAACTCTCATGTAATTTTATGACTGACAAATCTTGTGGAGGAAAGAGTGAGGTGCAATCAACAACTACTCCGTCAACAATATGGTGGTCAACTCCACAGGAAATTGCAGACCAGCAATTAACAAAGCTTACCAGTGACGACCCATCAGCTACTCGATGGGAAATGGATACACTAACCGCTATCCCGCCACAATCGAAGTAGTTCACTTGGGCTTGCTAGCATTACCCTGGTGCTCAGCTCGTCTATGTTTTCATCTGGCTTGCATGGCAGTAGCTGCTCCAATCGATGAATGTCTGGCTGCTGAAGTATCACAGACATGTTGCATGTAACATGTGCTTCAATATAAGTGGCTCCATCATCATTGCAGTCAATGAATAACTCATCTTTTATTCGCCCAGCAAAAGGGTAGAAGAGGGTTAATGTTTCGGAAAAGGCCTTTTTTAGGTAATCAGAATTTTTGCTAGACATTTCGCTGGTTGGTGAGTAAAAAAGAATCACAGGGACATGTGCTAAAGCAGCAATCTGATCCTTTCCAGAGAGCTTATAGGTTCTTAGGTGGTGTGGTGTTGGAGATGAGGGCTTGATAATTTCTTGAGAAATAATTTGAACTTCCATGTTCACGTATTCCTCTGCTTGATTCATTAAGAGAGATTTAATATGATTTTTATATATAAAGATGATCGACAGCCTTTCACCGAAACTTTGACAGTTAGTTGATTGAACATGATTTGCATACCAATCAGTCAGCTGTTTTTTTTTTTTAATGTGGATTTGGTAGTTGATTGTCAAATATGTCTGATTTTGCTTGCCTAATTCTTATCAGTTATTATAGTATTGTTGAATCTATTTAGCACTTTTTCTTACAGTGTCACTAGTCGTGAGATTGCGGAGCACATTCATTGACAAGTTAGTAATGACTTGGTGCTTTCCTCATCTTGCAATCGATAAATTTCAAAAGATTAAGATTTTGAATGAATTAATATTCAAAATATTAGTAAGGATAATAAGTATTATTTATTTTTAATATAAGGATAAAAATTTTTAAATGGGTTAATATTCAAAATATCATTAGAAATAATAAATATTATTCACTTTTAATATAAAAATAAAAAAAATATAAAATGGGTTAATATACAAAATATTATTAGGGATAATATTTTTATTACTTATTTTAATATAAGGATAAAAAAATTATATGATGTTAATATTTAAAATATTATTATGAATAATACAACTCATTCACTTCTAATATAAAAATAAAATCCATAAGGAATTTTATCTGAAATATTATTTTAAATGATGTGATAAAAATTTCAATTTTACCTTAAAAGAAGCCTCAACAATAATTAAGAGTATTTTACTTTCACAAACTGAGTTCTTGATTTAAAAAACTAAGATTTGTTCATCGTAAAAACCTATTATAATAGGTCAGTAAAAATACACATCATCATATTATAATAAACAATTAAAAAAAATACAGCTTACAAGAGAAGTATAGTGATTGGTAATAAGGATAACTTTTTTTTATTTCTTATTATTTCATGATTGGATATAAGAAGTTGGCTTCTATTCGTTTCCAAGAACATCTCATCACATGTAAGGATTTGTCTGTTAACTGAAAATGTGATTGCAAAAGAGACAGAAAATTAGAAAGGCCACAGAACATCAGGCGTTACATACCGATTGCCCACTATCATATTTTTTGGTCGCCTTGTGGATGATTATAATTTTTTTATTGTTATCTTTTCAATGATATTAACATGATAAAATATATGATTTTAATAACCTATTTTTTTCTTCTCTCTCCCTATCTCCTCTCTCTTTTCTTCTTTTTTTTGACAAGTTAATCTATTGTTTAAAAATATAGTTATGATTATTTTTAAAAATATTTTTTTACTTAAAATATATTAAAATAATATAAAAATATAAAAATATTAATTTAAAATAAAAAAAATTAAATTACTCTGTTTCATGAAGCAAATGAAGTGGCTTACAAAAAAGAGCATTCGATCTGGTGAGATTGACGCTCAACTCACTCCGTTTGGACTGTGGACTTTAAATCGAGTGATATTTTTTTATTTTATTATTTAAGAAGAGCATGCATCATCAATGATGCTTCATTTGTGGGAGGCTACATAGTTAATTAGAAATAAGATTGTCCAAATAAATATTATATTGAGTGGTTAATTCTAAGAACAGTGTTGTTTTTCAAGATATATAGGAGGTGTCAATTCTTCTCTAGCAGTGTCATAGAATCCCAGATACTTTACTGATGAAGTCCTTTCAGGCTCCATTACATCGATCATCGTTCATTCTGATGCTCAGCCCATCAATTCCTACCACTGCCTTCATAATTTGGTTCTGCTTCCTGAATAGTAAGTATCCAATATGGTTAGTCTATTGATTACGGGGTGAGTTGGAGTGAGTTATGGTTATCGTGATTTTAAAAATATAAAATAATATTAATTTGAAGTAAAAAAAAATGTTTTAATGTTTTAAAAAAATCATCTTCAGCTACCACTTGCTTTATTTGTGAATTAGGGCTTAAGAATTAATTTATTTTTATCGTTTAATAGTGTAATTAAATTATAAATTAGTTCCTGGATCAAAGTACTCAGCTCTCGGACAACAAGACATTTACTATACCACGTACTTTTTCATGATATTATATATATAAAAAATATGCACTAATATTATTATTATCACCAGTAATTATCATCATTTTAATGTTCATCATTGATTCATTTATCAAAAAAAAAAAAAAATTTCATGGCATAGCATGATATTGTATAAAAAAACCATTTTAACCCAAAAATTTAAGTTGTTAGGTGAAGTCTCAAGATATGATTTATTATTTTCTAACACATCTCTTCAAGTGAAAGTCTATTGAACTTGAAACTTGCACGGGCCCACGTTACTTTGTGTTTGATTTTTATCAAATAAATAAATATTGTGAGGTTCGAACTTGTGATCGTTTGGTCATCAAGACTCTGATACCATGTCAAAAAATCATCTCAACCCAAAAATTTAAATTGTTAAGTAAAGTCTCAATATATGATTTATATTATTTTTTAATATATTATAACATATGAAACATAACTCAAAAATAAATTTATTTTATTTGTGGGGCTTGAGCCTAATGATAATAAATAAGCGCTGATATATAGCAAAAAATATTCAGGCTGTCCATCTCTTGTTAAGAAAACAAGAATGGAGGTAGAGAAAGGAGAAGCATTGGAGCCAGGGAGCCCTACTGGGCAGTACTTCAACAGCCCAGCTCCATGCATCTCCATTCTTACGGTCTTTCAGGTAGAAGTTCCCAGTGATTACTCAAAATCTATTTAAAAATAATATAAATTATATTTAATAATTTCATTTAATAATTACTTAAAATATGATTTTTATTACCTATTAAATTAAATTATATCATGATTTCACTTATCAATTTAAATTATTGAGTTAAATTTATTATTTTGAAATTATAATTAATTAATTAGGTGTTTATTAATTTAGAGTTAATTACAATCTTATTGAGTGGTTTTTTAATATGTAGTTAGAATATTTTTATTGAAATTTTTGTAATAATATCGAGTATGTCAAAAACATATCCTCAGCTTATCCTTGGTAACAAATTATTATATTTTTTTTTCTTATCGAATCACCTAAATTTATTTGATATTGAATTTTTATAAAATTTTAAGTTGATTTTTGCTAAGATTAATTAATCTTCAAAAGACATGGTTTAACATAACTAAATAACCTTTATTGAAAATAACAATAGTATATAAAATTAATATTTATAAATATGATTACATTCAAATTACGCTACTTTGTAAATATTTTTTCAATTTAGACGATTCTCTCAAAACTTTTATTAAATTGTGTCGTTTTTTTTATTATCAAAAAAAGTCATTAATTCAATGAGAAAAGCGTTGCTATCATTTGACTGCATTGTTTAGCGTGTTAGAATAATATCCCGGCCGACAAAGTCGACGGTGGTATTGATGAGGCCTTCAGTATTGTCCTTGAGCTTGTAGTAATGGTGCCAGAACTCCTTAATTTTCCGTAGGACCTTAAATTTATGCAGTGCAAAAAAGGAGAGGACCTTAAATTTAAGAGTTAATGCATGAACAGAGAAGGTAGGTGATTGAATAAGGTTGCAATTATTTTGCTTAAAATATTTTACATATAAGATATTTTATTTTAAAATATTTATTCTTAAAATATTTTTTAATAGTAACTGTAAAGGAAAAAATGGTGGTAATGAAATAGTAATGATAGTAGAAAATAATAATAATAATAATAATAATGATAATAATAATAAAAAAAAAGATAACAGCTTTGTGGTAAGATAGAATTGATAGTTGAAATATTTAAATGATATTATAAATGAATTATTATTTATAAAATATTTTATTAAATTTCATGAATTAAAAGTATTTTTAGGAAATGAACTAGATTTGAATATTGACTGTAATATATTTTTTATTAATTATTTTTTATATAAGATATTTTACAAAAAAAATACAGGAAATATTTTAAACAAAACAAACAAACCTTAATTATTGTAAATCTCAATTTCATTGCCGAAAGTAATTGATTCCATTTACAATCCAATACATAATATTTTAGATTCAAGTCTCATCTTAATTATCATTATTATATTAGCTCAATACTATACAGATAGCTAAGACACTTCAATAAAAGCAACAGCTCACATTTGACAGCAATGTCAAAGTGGTTTTAAATAAGCGCCGTTTCTTTTGGTGATTTAAAAATATTTTCAAAATTTTTTAAATATTTTTTTAAAAAAATTTCAAATTAATATATTTTTGGTGCTATTATATCATTTTTATATGCTGATATCAAAAATAATTTTTAAAAAATAAAAAAAATATTATTTTAATATATTTCTAAGTAAAAAATACTATAAAAAATAATCACATGAATACCCAGACAGGCTCCAGTAAAATTGTAGAAAAATCCAGCAAAATTGAAACCAGAAGGTCTTTATGACTTTGATTTAAAAAAAAAAAAAAAAACAGAGAGAGAGGGGCAGATTATCCTCAGCACTGTTTAAAGTAGAGTTTTTAACACTTGCTTGCCTCAATTGTTTTTAGCTATTAAAGGATATGCTAACGGAGGTTCCTTTCAAATTATAAAGATGCCATGGATACGTGATCAGTAGTACATGAATGGGATCTACACATCTTTGAATATTAGTCCTTTTGTTCTGTTAGAAACTACACATCTGCCACGTTTCTAAAGTTTTTCCTTTTCTTTTCTTTGTTACAAATTAAAGTGTTTTCAATATGTTGTTGAAATAGGTGGTGATGAAAGAGGAGGTTTGGTGATGATAAGATCACGGTAAGATATAGTCAAGGTGACAATGAAAGAAAATGTGACAGAGGAGGAGGAGATGTGATAGGGACATAATATATATATCTTGAAAAATTGAGAGTTGACATCTAGGAATTAGAGAAAACTCGAGATTTCAAATATATATAAGTATTGGTTTTAGAAAATTAGGTAAGTGATTAGTTAATTATATTTATTGGAAGAATGATGCCACCCATATAACATCCTCTCTCACAAAAGATTATCATTATTATGTGTTTTTTTTTAATTTATTTTTTGATTGCCCTCGATAGCTTTACTTTCACTGTTTTCCTGTAATATGCTTCATAAGAAACAAATATAAAAATTAAGAAATATTTTTCAAAAACAAACACATAAAAATTTAGAAAATAAAAAATATTTTCCATAAAACAAACAAACCATAGGAAAAACAACTTTATCAATAAGTAAAAAAAAAAAAAAGCTCTTAATTTGTTCAACACTCACAATTAATGTTTTTTTTTCTTATTAAATCTTAAATATCATCTATATCCAAACTAGACACTCATCTAAACAGATATATTCAACATATTTTTATATCACAATCTTTTATCATGTTAAAACTTGATATTATAAAATTTTGTTGATAAATTCACTTCTAAATCGTTTCAATATATAAAACAAATATAAATATTTGTATCAATTTGAATTTTAAAAGCATGTTTGTGATTATGCTAGAGATTGTTATTTTTCAAAATATCTTTTTACTTGAAAATACATTAAAATAATAGTTTAAAAAAACTTTTATTTTTAATATCAACACATCAAAATGTTTCAAAAATATAAAAAAATTAATTTAAAATAAAAAAAATTATCTTTTAAAAACACGGTTAACCCACGAAAATAAATCCACATGCCTGTTGCTGGTTTTAGTTAATACATACGTGTGATAAGAAAACAATCAATCATAGCTGACAATAAAGATATAACAGTAGGATTTCTGTAATTGATCACAACAATAAAAGGATTCTTGTAATTTTATAATTATATAGTTATCTGTAATATAGGTAACAATCACTCATGTAATTAATATATATATATATATATATATACACATGTCTGATAACAGAACCATAGTGTGGGTTTTCTTTCCTATGTTTTGCATAATCCTACAACGTGGACATCGTGTCTTCCTCTGATCTGAATTAATTTTCTAGATATAATCCGGCCCCTCAGGATCTTAATTATCTAGTCAACAGTGTAAGTCTTTCATTTTTATAGTTTTGTACTCCATACTTTGCAAAGCAATATACTTCAGAACTCACAAGTATAGCAAGAGAGAAATCATAGAGCTACAAATAATGGAGAATATTGTACAAGAAGCAATATCAGCACCTGTCAGCCCAGCAGGCCAATTTTTGAGCAACTCTGTCTTATCACTCTCTGTTATTGCTGTTTTGGAAACTGAAGTGCCTTTTGATGACTCCCAAACCGTGTCTTTGCTCAAAAATGTCTTCCTCCCTATCAACCCTCGTTTCTCCTCCATCATGGTGCTCTTTCTTTCCTTCTTTTTCTCTAGTTTTTGGTGCCCTTTACTTTAATGCACAAAAGAGAAAAATTTGAGCTCTTTTTCCTCCCTAAATATCTCTTATTTCTACAAATTTGCATGCAACTTAAAAGTTTTCAATAGAAGGCCTTAATCAACTTAAAATCCTTTGCTTACTTTATATTAATGTCTGCATATATAAAGCAATGAGAATTTGGACGCAGGTTACTAATGAAGATGGAGAACAACGATGGCAAAGGGTTGAAGTGAGGCTGGAAGACCACGTAACTGTTCCTGTTTTCGCCTCCGGAATGTCACCGGAATTTTACGACAAATGCCTTGATGATTATCTGTCGGAGATTGCAACGGAACATTTACCACAAAGCAGACCGATGTGGGAAATTCACATAATAAAATACCCCACAAGTAATGCAGCTGGTAATGTGATATTCAAGCTTCATCACTCACTTGGCGATGGTTTCTCTCTAATGGGAGCTCTTCTTTCTTGTTTAAAAAGAGCTGATGATCCTTCTCTTCCCTTGACACTTCCTTCTCTTCAATCGCACAACAATAAGGATGGCAAAAACTTCAGCACGTGCAGGACTGTGCGTAAATTTTTCTCTACAGTTTACAACACCACGTCAGATTTTTATTCGAGCATTATGAAGAGTTGTTTGATTGAGGATGACAAAACACCAATCCGATCTGGGCAACATGGACTGGAGTTTCTGCCTGCTGGAATAGAAACAATGACCTTCTCTCTCGATCATATTAAGCAAATCAAGAGCAAGCTTGGAGTGGTAAGATCATCTTCTTTTCACTTTTACATATCTTGCGCTTTTGCTTAATTTTATCTGCTACGTAAACTATACTCTTGCCCTGAGAAATTCATCGATATATATATATATATATATTATATAATCTCCCTATGTCACCCCTATGGCTCCTAGAAAGCTTTAATTTTTCCCTTTACCACTAGATAACGAACAAAAAACTAGCTTCGTCGTGTTATTATCATGTCCTTTCCCTTCTTTTAATTTCTCTCATTTCCCTCCCAAATCCTTAATTATATATGTTATAATATCTCATAAAAACACTTGAAAAATATTCTCATTAAAAAAAATAGAAAGAAACTCTGAAAACGAAATGAAAGTTCAGGATTTTTAATGATTAGGGATAACATTGGAACTTCCAAAAAGTAGAAGAGTCACATTGCAAAAACATAAAACTGCAGGGGTAAAAATTGAAAACTGACAATCTATAAGATTAAAATTGAAGTCTACCCCTTTATCTACTTCGATCTTAATAGTTACGAATATTTTAGCCTTAACCTATCATTTTATCTACGAGTTTTTAAAAAACTCAATTTCATACAGGTGTTAATAATTTTTTATTTTGATATGTTTTTTATTTAATTATCATATTGATAACGACGTCTTACTCGTTAGTTTACTATTAAATAATGTGTAATATATAGAAAATTAATGAGTCTGACAATCCATTGGTCACCAACTAGGATCCACCAAACCTACTTCAATTGAAATTAATAATTTTGAAAAAAAACTAATAACACATGAACAAATTGAAAATTTATTAAATATAAGTAAAACTGAAAAAGACAATTATAAACATAAAGATAAAATGATGAGTTAAGCCAACATTTTATGTATCTTCATTATTATTTATTAATCAAAGCATACCTTAAAACTCTTATTTCAATTCACCACTAAGAAATTACTGAACCATATCCTTATACTTTACATCCATTTGTATTTTAATTATCAATTATATTCCAACAAAATAATATTATCGGTTAATTTCTTGTTGATGATTTTATTTTTACTTGTGATTTTATCAAGAACTGTTTTTTTCAGCGGAATTATCATTGCATTTTTAGAGACCAAACAAATTAATGATATATTTTTATATTTGTCGGATTTCTAGGGGTAATTTTCAAACTTTAAAATGAAACATGGCATCCTTTAGCCCATGTAAGTAGATATGTTTTTGGATATATATAGTCTTGTACAATTTTTTTTTGGAAAAAAAATTAAAAAAAAAAGAAGAAGAAGAAGGAGAAGGGTTTTTCTTTAGCAAATTAAATCATAAATTAACTCTTTTTAACTAGATCAAATAGAATTAATTCCTCCCTAATTTTTTCTTGGATCACCCGGATCAGGTTAAGTCACCGCATGTACTCCATTACTTTAATTTTGTCATTACCAAAAACAAAAATTCCATGGAAATGATATGCGCACTCCCTTGGACTCTGAACTCAGCGAAATTTTCTGATTAATATATTTGTTTTTTCTATTTTTTTCAAAATTTAATGTTTAAACTGATTGATGTATTGGACTTTTGTGAGGTCATATACACTTTTATTGCCTCAACCAACTAGTGGTCAGGGCAGGATGTAGCTTACGTGACTGATCATCAACTTCCCAGCTGTTTTTGTAAGCTACCGGCCCCTAAATAATTGATGGAACAAAAGCTCCAAAGAAATATTAGGGGATTGATCAAAGGGCCAATTCATGTTCTTCACCGTTAATATCGCTTGCAATTAGAAGTCAAAAGGAAAAGCAATCGAAGGTAAGGCTATGTTTGTTTCTCGGAAAGTAGTTTTCGGGAAATTATTTTCCAAACTTTCCTTTGTTTGTTATTAGAAAAGTTGGTCAATGGAAAACACTTTCCGGTCAACGGAAAACACTTTTTAGTCAACAGAAAATACATTCCGGTCAACGGAAAACACTTTCCAGTCAATTTCAGTCAAAGAAAAATTTGACTTAGTTTTCAGGAAAGTGTTTTCCCTTTAACTGTGTTTGTTTTCTGGAAAGTGGTTTCCGGAAAAGCACTTTCCAAACTTTCTTGTGTTTATTTGCCAGTAGAAAAGTTGGTCAATGGAAAACACTTCCCAATAAAAGGAAAGTTTGGCTTGGTTTTCAGGAAAGTGTTTCCCTGAAAAATTTTAGGGGAAAACACTTTCCGGAAGTTGTGAAAAAATTAAAAATATCATTATTTGCTGATTATATCAAATTTGATACTCAAACTTTTGATTGCTATATATATATATATATATATATATATATTGTTTTGAACATTTATTTTTTAATTTCATTTCTTAAAATTTTATTTTTATGTTAACTTTGGTCCTTATTTTTATAATTGCTATTTGCTTTTTCCTTATCATTTTTTTATTGAAATTTTGTATCTATCAAATTTGGTCTTTATTTTTTTTATTATTACTTATTTTATTTGAAATAATTTATGAAATATTAATTATTATTATTTTAATTTCTTCATCTTTTATTTTTTTTATTTTTTAGATTTGATCTCTATTATTTTGATTATTTTTTATTTTATTTGAGATAATTTATGAAATTTTTTTTTTCAATTTCATTCTCATTCAACTTTTTAATTTGTAAGATTTGTTTCTTATTATTTTAATAAACTTGAGAAAATTAAAATATTAATAAGTTATTTTCCAGCTCATTTTCCATGACATAACCAAACACTGGAAAGTGTTTTCCAACTCATTTTCCATTACACTACCAAACATCGAAAAATACTTTCTCGGAATTCACTTTCCAAAAATAAACTACTTTCCAGCAAACAAACGGAACCTAAAGTCTATCATAGTTCCTTAATTTCCAACATTAATAAATCTTATTAAGCCGCCCTTGAGGCCGTAACGTCTCTCAATATTCAACAAAAATACTTTATCCTATATTATTAGTCTAGCAATTAAAATATTATTATATCACAGATAAAAACATAAATTTAATTTTTAAAAAATATATTTATTAAAAAAAACTATAAACTCCAAACCGGATTAGTCTCATTCTAAACTCTAAATTTAGAAGGATAATCTCTCGCAGCTCCTTCCCGACATTAATGAATAATGTTGTAAAGCCATTTTTGTTGAATATTACGTTTCATAGAGGAGAAACTTGTAGAATTAATTTGGTCTTCATAAATTATTCCACCATGCACTTTCGCGTGCAGCTCCTCGATCGTGGGGGAAGCTTAATTATGCTATCAATATTCGATGATTAACAGACACTAAATGATGTGATTAGCGGGACAATATTCCTGGGGACAAGATTGTACATGGAAACATTGAGCCCAGGATCAGGCAACGCAAACTCTACATCATTGGTGTTGCTAAACACGAGGATGATTGAGGGCTACAAGTCAATCGAAGAAATGGTGGGGCCCAATGCTGACTCGCCATGGGGCAACCATTTTGCGTTCTTGAATATACCTGTTCCCAAGCTAAGGGATGCAGCTGTGGCTGAAAACCCTCTCCAGTTTGTATTCAAAGCAAGACAGATCATAAGGAGGAAGAGGATGAGCTCTTTTGCTGTTTACCTCACTGCAAAGTACCTTCAACTTGTTAGCAAGTTTAGAGGTGCAAAGGTATGGTTTTTTAATTATTATTATTATTATTTTCTTTTACTTGTTATTAAATCTCGTATCTTGAATTGAATATCACTCTAAATTAACGTTGAAGAATTTATATAAAAGAATTCAAGTATATATTAATAGAATTTTTTAGTGTTTTTCGCTTGAAAATATATTAAATAATATTTTTTTATTTTAAAAAAATTATTTTTTATATCATCACATAAAAACAGTTTAAAAACATTAAAAATAATCTTAAACAAAAATATAAGTTTTCATGAAACGCCGTTTGAAAAGCAATCCCAAACGACACTCAAATACAACCTAGCGGGTCAATTTGAAACTAGGCTCGAGCTAAGTTTTACGAAAACAAGATGAAAGTTGAGTCGGTGTAATCAAGTTAACTCAACGGGTCAACTCGCAACACAATCGACCCAAAACCTAGTTTGATTTTTTTTTAATTTCAAGAGGATGTTGTTTTAATTTTTTTAAAAAATAAAATAATTATATTTTGATTGAACCAAATAAACCTGTAACTCAATTCTTGAACCAGATCATGAGCCAGACTAGATTTAAAAATATTTTGTACACAAAAATAAAAATAAAAATGTTTTTGCGTTTTATGTAGATATAACAAGGCTAATTGTGTGGGGTTTAGCCTTTTATATTGTGCGTGTTTTAGGTTCTAGACACGAGACTTGCATAGATTAATTCAACTTTAGTAATGGATTAATTTTTTTCCCTAAAACAAAAAATGTCATTTCAATGTCAAACATGTAGTAAGTGTGTGATTTAGAATACGATGCACAGTGTTTTAAAATTAAAAATACATGAAAATAATGTTTTTTATATTTTATTTTATTTTATTTCTTACAAGAAGCCATTAAATTCATTGAAAATACCTAAAAAAACATTTAAAAAATAAATTAAACTGTATTACCAAACACTGAGCCACCAGAGCTGAAAACAGTACCTTTTTCTAATCAATATTAATTATTCTGCAGTCGGTATTATTTATGGTACGATTTTCTATAACTCTCGCTGCAGGGAGCATCTAAATACATCCATGGCACAATGAAGAACACAAGCATGGGAATCACGAATGTCATGGGACCGATTGAAAAGATGGCCTTATCTAACCATCCAGTTAAAGGATTATACTTCGTGGTGACAGGGGCACCTCAGGTAAATATGCCAAGACCATATCACCTTGCTTCCTGTTCTCAGTCAGCAATAGCATGCCGCCGTCCCTGTCAGCTATATTTTCTTGAAAAATCGCGGTGCCATTGCCAGCTTTATAACATGGCCTCTATGGAATTGCAGAGTCTGATGGTCGGAGTGATAAGTTATGCAGGGAAGCTTAGAATTGCTTTGCTGGTAGAGAAGGACTTCATCGATCCCCGGAAGCTCAGGTCACACATAGAACATGCATTTGACATGATTTTCAAAGCTGCTTGCAGTCGCAGGACTTCTCCACCGGCTAATTAATCATCGAAACATGCCAACAGTTTTGCGTTTTAATTGACGCTTTCGCTATATATTTACATAAACATCCTCTCCTTAGCTTCCGATGCATGAAGGGTCAAGTGCCATGGTGTCAAGTCACAAGCTCCATTGTTCTGAAACATTCATAGATATGCTAAAGGATATTATGGGATGTGTTGTAATTTAAAAGATATTGTTCTAGTTATATATATAAAGAAGATGGATATTGATTATATAAGCACTTTAATCAATAATTATTTATGCTTCAACTAAGGATTACGACAAGGCAAACGTGCAATTTTATTTGGAGACCTAAATTATATAAATTTTCCCATCTTCCCAACAGTTTCCGTGTAGATGAATGGCCACAATCATCATTTAATTTCTTGCAAGCATGAAAATGACAAATATATTTAGTCGCTTTCTACCGTCACAATCCCCATTTCAGGCATATTGGATGGGAAATTATGGTTGTTAGATAGGATTTTTTTCTTGAATTAAAACTGTCACTTTATTGGCGTAGTGAACTTCAATGATATTATTATTGACAGTTTCAGTGGGATTTTTATGATACGATGCAACCTATAACTTGGATAGAAGTAAAAACAAACCTAACAAAAATAATCCATAACTAAGTAAGGAAAACAATTGCAAAATTGATTAGAAAAATAATTAAAACAACAAAAAGTTGCATCTTGTAGATCTAATTTCAAACCCTTGACTGATTGGATCTTTTTTAAGGATAATTATCATTACTTTGATTTATTAAACATTATTAGTTATCGGTTAACAATCACTTAATCTTTTTATATCAAGCTACTAAATATCTTTGATGTTAGAAAAAATAAATCAGATTGTTTGAACTGTGAGATTAACCGATTATTTAATACATTAATTAATTTTATTCTTAAACATTTTGAATTTTAATACTGGTAAAAAAACTTTTGTATTTTATATATATATATATGCAGCCAATTACTAACTCAAATGCAGGATGAGGAGATTAGATTTAAAAAAAAAAATACTTAGAACAAACTTCTTGTCATTTCTATCATCCATTAGCATGATTATGCTAAAAATCTTATGGGTCGCCTACTTGCACCTAATACATTAACCACAAGCGTGTCACAAGATTTTCCGATCGAATAGGTGCCATGAACACTATGAACTAACCACCGGAAAAAAAATCTTGATTCGGTATTTGTTTGATTTTCAGCCATTGATCAACCAAGAAGTTCTCTGTGACTCTGTGCATTACGTGGTTGTAATAGAGCTTCTTTTTTCCTTGTCTGGCGTTGGTTTCTTTCCATTTTTCAACCAAATTCTGACAACATACACAGGAAATGAGACCTAATTTATCAAAACACACCAAAACTTGAATATGCCGTCCACGTATCGTCGAGGATTCACACTCTATCCGAAGCCATTTCCTTGAGCCTCTCAATTACAGTTGAGTTTTAGCCATGCAAGACTACTGGATGTTAACAGCTGCTCTAGAACATTTCCCGGTACAGTTGGGGGGTTTAACAGCTGCCGTGACGACTTATATGCCTTTTTCTTTCTCTTTTTGTTCAATTACAGTTGCGTTTTAGCCATGCAAGACTATCCGATGTTAACAGCTGCTCTCGAACATTTCCCGACAGTTGGGGGGTGTTAACAGCTGCCGTGCCTACTCAAATCACCTTTTAGTATTTATTTATTTTTACTTTTAAATTAATATTCTTTAATTTTTTAAATTATTTTAATGCGATGATGTTAAAGATAATTTCTAAAAAAATAAAAAATATATTTTAATATATTTTTAAATAAAAAAAATATTACCTGTATTACACGGTGTGTAGTCAATTCCTCGTGGGACAGTAGCAATTTACACATATATGCACTCGCACAGTCGCACGCATTTTACCCTCGCAATTAACATCAATCTTGTAGCCTAATTTCAGGGCAAAAAATGGCTTGTAAAACATCACATGAAATTTGAGATTGCGGACTCAGATAGTGTTTGGATGTGTGTTTCAACCTGTGTTTTGTTAAATTTTGATTTTTTTTTTTAAAATTAAGTGTGGTTTGTACTATTTTGATCGTTTTGATATGCTGATGTTAAAAATAATTTTTAAAAAATAAAAAAATATCATTAACATGTATTTCGACACAAAAACTATTTGAAAAGCAACTATCACCACGCTGACAAACACACTCTTAGTCTTTCTATCTTGTCCATAATTGAGTCCCCAACACATTCCACGTCCTCATAGTATGATTGGTTTGATGGAAAAAACAGGTTCGTATAAAAACTTCTGAGATTAGACACTGCAACTTACGTATATAAATAATGACACCCTTCACGTTTCTATAGCCACACATCTTAGGGTTTCTTTCTTTGGGTTTTGTGCTCTCCATACTGCAGAGCATTCCCTTCACATTTTGCAAGCAAGAGGCCTTGGTAGACAGAGAATTAGAGATCGATCCAGAAACTACGTCCAAATGGAGCTTCTGCTAGATCAAGAAACATCAGAACCCGTGAGCCCTTCAGGACAATTTCTGAACAACTCTGTTCTGTCAGTCTCTATCATTGCTGTTTTGGAATTGGAAGTGCCTTTTGATGACTCTCTAGCTATTCCGTTGCTCAATGATCTCTTCCTCCCTATCAATCCTCGTTTCTCCTCCATTATGGTACAGTTTCCACGTTAGGATCTTCATTTTCTCCTTTCTTTTCATCGTTAGCATTGAACAAAGAGGATTTGGAAATTGCAGGTTACAGATAAAGATGGAGTAAAGCGATGGAAGAAGGTTGAGGTGAGGCTCAAAGATCATATCAGAGTTCCAGTTTTCGCCTCCGGAATGTCAACACAATTTTATGATGAATGCCTTGATGATTATCTTTCAAAAATGGCAATGGAGCAATTTCCACAAAGCCAGCCACTGTGGGAGCTTCACGTTATAAAATACCCCACAAGCCATGCAGCTAGTAACATGGTGTTCAAGTTTCACCATTCCCTTGGTGATGGCATCTCTTTAATGGGAACTCTCCTCTCTTGTTTAAAAAGAGCTGATAATCCTTCTCTTCCCTTGACATTTCCTTCTGTTCAGTTGCATGCCAATAAGAATGGCAGAGATCTTAGCATGTTCAGGAAAGTGCCCAGATTTTTGTCATCGGTTTACGACACGCTGTCAGAGATCTGTTCAACCATTGCAAAGGGTTCCTTGTTCGAGGACGACAAGACACCGATACGATCCAGGCATTCTGGAGTGGAGTTTCTTCCTGTTTCCATAACAACAATGACTTTCTCTCTTGATCATATCAAACAAATCAAGGCCAGGCTTGGAGTGGTAAGATCAACACAGCTAATTCAATTTTCGTCTTCCAAGTCCTCAGGCCCCTTTTCAATTTCAAATCTTAGTACTAATTAATTGATGACATTTATTTTTCTTGTTGAACTCTGACCCTCGGTAATTACAGACATTAAATGATGTCATTACTGGCACGATATTCTTGGGAGTTAGGATATACATGGAAACGGTGAGTCAAGGATCAGGCAACGCGCGTAGTACATCATTGGTGTTGCTTAACACAAGAGTCCATAGAGGCTACAGGTCGGTCCAAGAAATGTTAAAACCTGGTGCTGATTTGCCATGGGGTAACCATTTTGCTTTCTTGAACATACCAATTCCCAAGTTAAGAGATGCTGAGGCTAGGAAGAATCCCCTGCAATTTGTCCTGAAAGCAAGAAAAGTCATCAAGAGGAGGAGAAGCTCATTTGGTGTTTACCTCACCGCCAAGTATCTTCAGCTTGTCGGGAGATTTAGCGGTCCGAAGGTATGGCAGTGCAATTTTTATTGTCTAAACAATATTACACCATCTAATTCATGATCATCTGAGATCATGGATCAAACCAATAATATATTGTTCGATTAGTTTGGTTGATGATCTTAACAATTTGAAATGCAATTGTCGGCGCTTTAAAAATGTTTGAGAGCCTGTTTGTATTTCAGAATGTTTTTGTTTCAAAAAAATTTAAAATAATAAATTTTATTTTTTATAATTTATTTCTAATATCAACATATTAAAATCATCTAAAATCATTCAAGAAAATTAATTTAAAACAAATAATAATAATAATTTTTTAAAAATATATATATTTTTAAAATACAAAAAAAAATATTCCCTAATAAATACACATAGCTACCCATCATAATTTTTCCCTGTTTACAACCTCGTATTCCTTTTTTTTTTTTTGTATATATCTCTCTTTGGTGGGTGGGCATTGATTACTATACACTACTCCATGTTTATGATTTCTGGGACTTTGCCCTTGTAGAGAGCATCTAAATACATACGTGGCACGATGGAGAATACAAGCATGGGAATCACGAATGTCATGGGGCCGGTGGAGCAGCTGGCGGTGGGTAACAATCCAATAAAGGGGCTGTACTTTGTGGTCACAGGGTCACCTCAGGTACTTGTAAATTTCACCGGAAAATAATCTTGATTCTTGAGTCCTCTACGCAGCACAAAAACAATCAAGATTTTAATATCATTACTTGACTCGAGAACGGCTTGTTTTGATGCAAATACAGAGCCTTATGGCTGGAATAGTAAGCTATGAGGGAAAGCTCAGAGTTGCTTTGCTGGTGGAGAAGGACTTCATCGATCCACAGAAGCTCAGGTCACACATAGACAAGGCTTTTGGCATGATCTTCAAGGCTGCGTGTGGCAGTGGAACAGCCACTGATCCGCCGGCCAATTAGAGATCTGTTGGAGAAAGAAAATCTGCGCGGTGGGCTTTTCGCTCTGATATGTATCCATGAAAAATTATTGCTGTTCAACTTCAATAAATTCTTACCTACTCATTGCCAAAATATTCCGGAAAAGTAACCCAATTGTCAAGTTGTGTAACTTTCGATTCTGAAGTTTAGGGTTGCGACAAGGAACAAACAAATTAAGAGTAAAATTAAAAAGAAATTCCTTCATCAATACGCAAAAATCTATAACATAATTGGGCTAAATATTGGGCTTTTGTGTTTAAGAGAAAACGTGGTGGGCTTTGGTGGGCTGGGATTAGAAGGTAATGTAAAATGGCCTGAGAATAAAAGCTTCCACAAGTAGCAGTCCTCTAGGGTTTTGAGTCCCACCCCTATAAAATCATATACGATCACCTCCACAAGACATGTCCTTTCTTTCCCCTCCTCGCAGAAACCAGATCTGCTTTACTCTGTTCTCTCTACTTTTTGTTTCTCTTTTGGTTACTAAAGATGAAGATGATGAAAGTAATTTATGTGAGTGATGATCAACTTCATATGATCAAGCAATACTTACTTTATCGCTACGTTCTTTCTGATTCATATTTTTTCTAACTGGCTCCGAGCTGCTTTTCTTCTCTCTGTTTTTTTATTTTTGTGGGTTTTGGTGCTTCTTGATTGTATTACATCAATCACCATTAAAAGAGATGATGAAATCAGAAAATCTTAGGACACCTTCTGACACTGTACGATGTTGTGCTGTGTATGAGAAAGATTTTCGTTTCTGATCATTTTATGATTTATAATCTTTGAGATATTTATGATTTATCATCTGCTACCCTTTAAAAACGAGAAACCATAAATTATATGTTTGGCCACACCATATCAGAGACGAGCTTGAAAAGAGCCTGGAAAGGTAATTAGCAAATGCTCTCTGTTAAAAGTATGCTGATTTAACTCCAATATTAGGATAATCCGAACTGTCCATGGCCAGCAAATTTACTAAGATGAGAATTGCACTGAAATGATTTCGGATAAATAAAACGAGCTCTGCGATATGAACCGAGCCTGATACAACTGGAGCCTGTCAACTATCAAGCTCACTAATTCCAGTCCGATTTCTTGAGGAATGAAAAAATTATCACAAAACAATAAAATATTAGTTAATTCATTTTTCCGTAACAAGTCATGAATTATTTCTTGCCTGTAAGATTATCTTGGGCTGAAAAGCATTGTTTTTCGCCGATTGAAATTAAGAATTATTTCTTCCGGCTGTTGTCTGGTCCAGCCATGGATGTTAGCACCTGAAGAATCTTTTCGATAATCGTTTTATGCAAAACTGAAGTAGTTTTTCCAGCTAGAAAATATTCAGGTTTAATTATTGATTATAGTGATTAGTCAAAGGTTAATATGTTAAACAATCTAAAAATATAACGAGAAATATAAAAATAAAAACGATTTTTAATGGTGATTAATGTTGCGGGTGAGGTGTTTGATGAAATGGAGGGGATGAACAAGGTTTTGTTGGGGTATTTTCACCAACTATTCGACAAAAGTCCTAACTCAGAATCACCTTTGCTAGACTGTATTCAGCCGTGTGTTTCAGCTGCACAAAATTAATCATTGTTGGCTCCAGTACGAGATGATGAAATAAAGAGAGCTGTTTTCCATGTGAAACCTTATATCTGTTAAGGATTATTACAGAGATAATTTATTGCAGAGATAAATTAACTAGTTGCCGAATTAGGATTTCAATTTTAGTATCAGTTTTATCCATATAAGAAAAACATTTTTATCTACAATTTTAAAAAGAAAAAAGTTAAAAAATTACATATCAACATGTAAAATAAATAAATAAAAATTATTTTATCTTCTATATAATCAAAACTTAAAACTCATTTACATGTCAGTTTAGTGCAAAAAGTAAAGTTTAGTATAAAAAGCAAAAATTACTTGGCTAACCAAATTATTTTTTCATCTTGGTTGTATAAAAAATATAAGGTACCATAATAGCAATTGGTATTGAAAAAAAAAAGTATTTAATTTTGAATTATTTGAATTTTTATTTGAACTATGTATTTTAAAATACTTGAACTATGTATGAATTTTTATTTGAAGCATGTATTTTAAAGTGTTTGAACGATGTATGAATTTTTATTTAAAGCATGAATTTTTTTTTAATGTATTTTAAACTTCCTTATGATTTTACGATCTGTTTTTAAGATCCGAGTTTATTTTACGTTTTTCACGCCATGTTAAAATCGTGATTTTAACAATCTTGTCTGCAAGTAACCAACATAATCAAACAATTGTTTTGGTGGTAGATGTTATAGCACGATATTTTGTTTCAGTTGAAGATTGAGAAACAATAAAATTGTTTCTTGCTCTTCCAAGAAATAAGAGAATCATCCAAAATGATAAAGAAAGTAGTAACAGATTTGCGATCTATGAAATCACTGTCATGATTAACATCAGAATATGCACGCAGTTCCAAGAAAGAGGTGAATGTAAATAAAAAATTGTACCGCGAAGATATCGTAAAATATGAAGAATAATTGCTCAATTTACAGTAGTAAAAAAAAAATAAACTTATTAACAACATGTGTGTCATGCTAGAATTTCAAATTTAATATATGTTTAGTATGCATACTAGAATATTTATATTTTTTTTATTAATAGCATGTTTGTTATGAATTATACTTTTATATATTTATAATTTTAAACTTATATAAAATCTATTCTTTTCTTGAATAACTTTTATTTAACATGTTTTTGTAATTATAATGATAAACTAAACAATTTATTCTAATTATTTTGAAGTGCACATAAAACCCAAAATTTAGATAGTGTTTTTATGAGTTTCTTTGACACTCTAAGCTTGTATCATCATGTATTCTAAAACCATAGATAGCAAACACGATGCCCACATCACTTTTTGCATGAACACTCCATTGTAGATTCAAAGCTATATAAATTATCTATAAAATACATTCTTTATGGCTTCATTCCCCTTAACCTAAGTCTATCTATCAGCCACAAAAAAGAATTAGATTTTTTTGAGATTTTCGTGAACGTCGTCGTTACTGAACCACATGTCATGGAATGAAACAGACACATCGATCCCCCTTTTTTTTTTTATCTTTTGTAAGTCAGCATCTGGACTTGTATTTTTCGTAAAACTACAACAAAGGGACTGTGTAAAGGGAGGTAGTTGATCGTTAACATCAGGGGCAAACTTGATTTTCAACCCAGGAGATAACCTTTTTTTGCTCAATAATTAACAGGCCACCTGTTTCTTATCTGCTTCTTTGTTCTCTATACTTTTCTTGGCTCAGTTCTCCTTGAATTTGAGCTTCTTGTTGATGGTGTGATGGAAAAAGATGAAGATGCTTGTGAAATGAGCATGTGGGTGATGATCTAACTCTACTTGCTACGTCCTTCATTTTCTCCACTTGTTATCTTTGATTTTTCTTTCTTAAAGAACTTGTTTGCTGTGTGTTTGCATCAATCAAGATGATGAATCAAGAAAATCTTAGGACACTTCTGACACAGTACGAGAGGTTGCTGTGTGTGAGAAGGATTCCCGATTCTGATATGATTGATGAATGATTTTTAATCAATATATAATATAATAGATAGACGTATAGATTCAAGATTTTATGTTTAAAAGAATCTGTTTTTATTTATTTATTTATTATTATTATTTTGGTTTGATTTCATCTGGTGAAATTTAAATTACATTACTTCCCAGCAGAGCTCCAATACTGCAGCTACTGAAGATGGAGTGCCTTGGAATCATGGAACAAAAATAGCTTATGGTTTTTTTTTTTTTTTGTGGATAAATCCAAGATTAAATTTTGGATGAAAAAATAAGATATAATAGTAACCTAAAATAATAAAATGAAAATCAGCCTTGGGTATTACACTTGCATCAATATTTTTCTTGCATCTTTCTTAATAATAAGAGTATTCTTGAATCCATTTTGTATTGAAAATAAACTCTCTTCAAATTATGTCTCGAGTAAACCATTTATATAAATTTTCTCCAAATCTGGATTTAAGCATACAATTGAAGTGACACTTGATGTACTTAAAAAAAATTATTTTAGTAGAATTTAATTTGAGACGTTTTGTGTTTTGGTTAATATTGCAGTAGAAAAGTGACTCGAGTTATACTATAAGCTGATCTAATTTTTTCATAGCGTAAAGAAAAGATGATCCAGTAATGATAATATTTAGAAAAAAATAAGAAACTCGGGTTATTGATATAATTGAATTCAATAAGATCGGTTAATTTTATAATATAATTTTAAAAAATACATCTATAAGAGCAAACAAAAACAATTTGGCAATAATTAACAATAGTAAATAGGCTTCTAAAATCATACTCGGGAGAAGAAAAAAAAAATTTCATTAGAACTCACCATAACTCCGTCATAGATACCGCCCCACCACCACAAAAAGCTTACCAAAATAGTTTTAATACTATTGTGAAACAATGCTGGATGAAACTAAAAAAAGGCCACACATGCTATCAGAGATACGATTTAGAAAGCAAATCAAATAAAATATCATAAAGTCAGCATCTTATGATTATATTTAATCAATTAATTTAATTTAATTCAAAAAAATAAAATTTCTTTTCAAAAAGATAAATTTAACATAGAATGATAAATAAAAAGACACTAGATAGTCTTATTTATTTTCAAATTAGTAAAAAATCAAATAGAAAGCAAATAAAAAAATTATAGAGCCTAGTTTCCAATTAAATAAATGTTGAATGATGAAACTATAAAACCTGAGCTTAAAAAAAACAAAAATACAAAACAAAATAAGCAAACCCAGGAGAATCTTCTAAATTTGGATTAATCTTCTAAACTCACAACTCATGAAATTCTAGACCCGGACTTAATAAAAAAATTCGATTCCTAACCAATTTTATTGTTGAATGATGAAATTAAAAAAATATATTAATTTCAAAAATTTATCAAAGTAAAAATATAACAATCAAAAGAATGAGAATTGAATCTAATAGAAAAAACCTAAAAGATGATGAAATTATATATAAAAAATAATTAAAAACCATCTTAAATAAAATAAATAATAATCAAATAATATGAACCAAATTTGATACATGAAAAAATTAAAGGATAAAATTGAAAAAAAAATTTACAAATTAATTCAAATAAAACAAATAGTAATTAAAAGAAAAGAGATCCAAAACAAAGAAAAGACGAATAAAATGGTTGCTTTGAAAATTTGAAGGATCAAGTATGAAAATAGAGGAGCAAAGATAAAAGAAAAAAAAATATTGTCAGCACGAAACTAGAGGTCCGGTGGCCCTATGTGCTGCCAAGAGAAGAAAGAGCAACCAATACAATTTGAATGCTACCCTAAGAGCCATTGTTTGTCCACCGCAAACCCCCTCATGTGCAGCCTGAAGGGTGCATGTGTGTCCCACTTGTTTTATTTTTAAATAATATTTTATATTTTTAAAATACCAGATTATCTCTTAATCAACTTGATTATAATTAAAAACGACAATGAAAATACAAAACAAATCCCTAGATGCAGGTTTAGAATTTTTTTTTCTCTCAAGGGTAAATGAGTCATTTTACCATGCTTCAAAAACTAAAAATACAAAAAAGCCTATGAATGCCAACTTTTAAGGGCAATTGAGTCATTGTATTGTGCTAATAAAATATAAAAAGACCGTCTTGCCCATGCTCAATTAAAAAATGACCAATGGCCATAAGGAAAAGACTATTACCGTCAAGAGAAAATTCAATTATTTTTTATGAAATAGTAAAATAATTATTTTACTAATATATGGCAAAATATATAGTGAAAAACTGATCACTTATATATTTATTTAAATATACAAATATCAAAGAAATAAAAACATGTTGTTTTGAACATACATGATAAAAACATAAAATAAATTTATTTACAATATAATTTTTAAATTTTAAATTTTAAAAACAGAAACAACAAATAACCACATATTTTCTATCTACATTATCTCTTTTATACCAAAACAATAATCGAGTACCTAAATAATAACGCTGAGAATAAACATTACTTACTATCTCTAGTAGCAGCAGAAAGATACTAATTTATTTTATTTTTTATCTCTTTTAAAAAAAAAAATATAAGAGGCGTATTAATAAAATCTGGTATATATTCCCACTATATTCTATCCGAATATTGCAATATGCTTAGAAGAAGCCATTAATGTAACTTTGCATAAACTTAAAATTCTCTCTATCAACTAACACCTTCGTCTCTCCAAACAAAAACCAAAATCAAGCAATTCAGATTGTTTTGGACCGCTGAAGAAGTGGCAGCAATAACATCCCACTCCTTATGCCTCACTGGTGAGTTTTCTTTCTACTGCTTAATTTCACTGCGAAAACGACCTGTCATTCTTCGAAAAAAGGGGTCTTGTCGTTCATGCATTCATCCCTCATTAATCTGTTATACTCGTGTGCGAAGTGTATGAAGTCCCCTTTTTTTTTATTTGAACCTGCAGGACCACCGAGAGTGTGTTTCTTTTTCTTTTTTTGCTCCTCTAGCAGCACATAGCCTGTTTGATTAATTGCCTGATTTAAACCCGCAATGCAAACTTTGCTCTTTTTTCCTTCGTTCTTCTTATAGAATTAAGTCTCTGAGTTCTAAAGATATATTTGATCAAATGGTGGTATTTGGAACGATAAAGACTCCAGTTTTATCATTCAAAGTTTGAATCTTTTTTCTTCAAGAACTTCGCTTTCTTGATATTAAGAAAATTTAAATTTGACCCAGATAAATAATTTTACTAATCTTGATGTCTTGATTTTGTTTTCTTTATTATGATACAGGTACTGAAACTCCCATCTTCAAAAATTGAAGGATCTAGGCAGTTGAAGTGTAAAGCTTCAAAAATGGAGCTTACTATAACTCAACCTGATGATTGGCATCTTCATTTACGTGATGGTGAACTTCTTCAAGCTGTTGTCCCTCACAGGTCATTGTTTTTTTTCTAATTAAAAAGCACAGCTCTTTTGCTTTGGTTAACTTGATTTTTTTTTTATTGGTTCTGGCTTGATTTTTATGATATGTTGTTATGCAGTGCTAGTTGTTTTGGGAGGGCGATTGTGATGCCAAATTTGAAGCCTCCTATTACTTCCACTGCTGCTGCTGTTGCTTACCGTGAATCTATCTTGAAAGCATTGCCTGCCGATAGTGATTTTAATCCATTGATGACACTTTATTTGACAGATACTACAAGCCCTCGTGAGATCAAGCTTGCAAGTAGGTTTATTTTGATTGCATTTGCAAATTTAGTAGAATGTGGTTGTAGCATTAGCAAATACTAGCTTTATAGAATAGGATGAACTTGTTGAGAAATTATTTAGAAAAATGTTGATTGATTGTAAGAAATCCATTTGATTTTTCTTACAGTCATATAAGCAGGTTTATTATTATTTTTTATATAATTAAAATATGTTGGTTTCTTCGCTTTTAGGCTCAAATGGTCACAGTGTGGATTTTGCTGTTTCATTGATAATGCTCTGATTATATTGACAGGAGAAAGTGGGGTAGTTTTTGCTGTGAAGTTGTATCCTGCTGGAGCTACAACAAATTCTCAAGATGGTGTTACTGATCTTTTTGGAAAATGTCTACCTGTGCTAGAGGAGATGGCTGAGCAGAATATGCCTTTACTGGTAATTTTATCATATTGACTTGTGTCCATGTTATTAGTAGGTTCTCTTTTCTTTTTCTTTTCTTTTTTTTTCCTTTCTGCTAATATGAGCAGTGGACGAGGTTTAAAGTTAATAAAGTTAATCTTTTGTTTCATGGTTAGTGATCGCATGGCTATGCTTGGCACTTTTTTGAGATGTAGCTTAAGATTTGATGCTAAAAAATGATTTTAGCTTATCATTTTTTTTTGTGTGATTTTATAATTGATTTTAATGTGATTGGGCATTGTACTCACAGGTTCATGGAGAAGTTACAGATCCTAATGTTGATGTGTTTGATCGTGAAAAAGTCTTCATTGACACTATTTTACAGCCTTTAATCCAAAGGCTTCCACAGCTAAAGGTTGTAATGGAGCATATCACTACAATGGAAGCTGTTAGGTTTGTCGAGTCTTGTAGTCATGGTATGCTTGCTCACTTACATGAATTAATTTTGCTATTCTTACCATGATTGCTGCTGACTTGTTAACACTATGTAGATGATTTTCTAACTTTCTATTTAATTCTTTAGGATCTGTGGCAGCAACTGTTACTCCACAGCATCTACTTCTCAATAGAAATGCTATCTTTCAAGGAGGATTGCAGCCACACAATTACTGCCTCCCAGTGCTCAAACGAGAAATCCACAGTGAGTCTACATACTTTGCAATTAATTGCTCTTGGAAATGCTGAATCCCTAGGCTCCCTCGCTTGTAGTGTCAGCAAAGTTGGTTTGGTTACAGCATTATATGGTATTCCAATTAGCCTTGTAAGGTATTTTAATGTCAATATGATAGTTCTCTTTGTGGGGATTGTACTTCATTTATTAAGGATTAATAAAGAGAAGAAAATATAAGAATTTTTTGATACTATGCATCATTGTGACTGTTTTCAACAAGCTAATGTGGTTTTATATTACTCATCCAGGGCAGGCTATTGTTTCAGCTGTGACTAGTGGAAATAAAAAATTCTTCCTTGGAACTGACAGCGCACCACATGAGAAACGAAGGAAAGAATGTGCTTGTGGATGTGCTGGAATTTATAATGCCCCTGTTGCTATATCACTATATGCCAAGGTTTTTGAAGAGGTAAGTTTCTGCTGTATCTATTTTTCTTAGACTGCCCTTTGGGCATCAGCTTTGTGATGTGAGGGGACAGGTCATGTCTATTATTTGCACTGCAAATTCCTTATCTAGGCTACTAGTTTGGCACATCTTATGATGAAATTTTGAATTTGATTGGTGAAATACTTGATGCTTGTCCGCAATTTGTATGTATGTTGCATGCTGCTGCTGTTGCGCATCCATATTAATGGTTTGCCCTAAACATGCTGCGTTCATGATAACTAAATTGTTGGTAATGTTGCTTTAAGGCTGGTGCACTTGACAAGCTGGAGGCATTTACAAGCTTTAATGGACCAGATTTCTATGGACTTCCAAGAAACACCTCAAAGATCAAACTGACTAGGACTCCATGGAAGGTTCCAGAGTCTTTCTCATTTTCATTTGGAGATATTGTTCCAATGTCTGCAGGTGGAACACTTGAGTGGCAGCCATCCTTCATTTGATTTACATCATGCAGTGGAAACGAGAGCTGCTGTAGGTATTTGGAAATGGAAAGAGTTTTTCAGAACGTTGTTGTGTGGTTCTTGTTTTGCTTCGTTTATTAACTTCTTACACAAGGGATCATAAGGTTTTTTTCCCCCAGAAGTTGACAGCCTCACACGATTCTGCATATGCGATGGATCGGATTATAGATTATTAACTTCCGCAATTTTTATTTTCTATGTAATAATTAGAAACCAATTTAAATGATCTTATAAACTTTGTAACGATCAATGGATTTAGCCTAGTATGAAGTTTTGCTCTCATCTGCCTATTATTCTTGTATCAGTGGCTCTACCAAAGGCCCTGAAGTTAACCAAGCCAACGATCTCTTTTCACTACATTCTTGTTTTCGATGATTTCTTGTATATTGTCTTTAATAGATGACCGTGATATCCTGCACATGAAAAGTGGGATGTTTTATTAACACTTGTGTTTGGGATGGGTAGATTATATTTTAAAAAAAATTTAATTTTTTTTCAACTTCAAATTATTTATTTTTAAACTGTTTTGATCAGTTAATATCAAAAATAATTTTAAAAAATATATTATTTTAATGTATTTTAAAATATAAAATATTTTGAAAAATACTAATTCATTTTCGATCACCAGTTTTTGCTCAAGAAAGCTACAGAGTTGAAAATAAGGAAAACTACAAACTATTACCATTGGTTTTTGAATAAGCCATCTATTCAAAGTCAAATAATGGTTTACAGACCATATGGAGGAAGCTAAATGCTGCCACGAAATTTCCTCAAGTGTTCTTCCTCTAACGTATTGAGTTGGGCTGAATGATTTGACAGTTCCACTAAACAATGTTAAACTTTTTTTATTTGGTTCAATGAAGAACATAACTAAAAACCCTGATGGAGATTTTGCTGCTAGGGTGGTTTTAAGCAAACAAATTACAAGGGTTCATACCCGGTCCGACCGCGGAAGTTGGATCGAACCGAGAAGCTGCTTCGATTATCTGTTAGTTCCAGGCCTTCAGCTAATGTATAGATGGAACGTTAACGGTGCAAGCCATTTGTTGCTGTGGAATGGATCTCCAAGGTGCTGGTCTGGTGGGGAGCCGACAGGGAAGACTTTCAGCAGAACCACTTGTTGATTTTTCAGGAGAGTTTGTCCAATTCAAGGTTCCACCATAATATACACAGGACTAACAATTTATTAGTTAAAGAAACTAAAACATATATTAGTTTATTCAAGAAAAATCCCAACCTAATTCAATTGTCAGTTTCTTTACATGCCAAAGTCCTAACTTTACAACTCATGTAACAGTCCCGACAGTTCTATTCTATAAAACACTAAAAGATTATGACATATACTTTTAATATGACGATAAATTTATTTATTTTATTTATAAAGAACTCTATTTCAGTAAAGTTTCTTTTATATATAGAACGTTTAACTTTCAATTGATTTGTTTAATTCATCACATCACGGTACAAGGATTTTGTACTTTATTGCCATTATCAATGGGGTTAGAAAAGTCTTCATTTTACTCTCTCTTACTCTCTCACATGTATTTATATCCTTTCTAATTGGAACTAGGTTTTATTTGGTTATTATCCTATTAATTCCTAGTATTTCTTTCTTTTTTATATACATTTTAATTCTTTATCTTGTAATTTTTCATTCCCACATTTTAATAGGTAGAGTGACTTCCTAATTTATTTACTTATTCTGAACTTACTCCATAAATATTGATTATTTTTTAATTAATTTCAAATTGGGGTTTATAACTCATATTTTAAATCCTTGACCTTATAAAATAAATAAATAAACCATATGATGAGCATTGCTAAGTAAACAATGAGAAATGCTAATTTTATAGAATATTCTTCTTGAAAATCCCATGTATTAAAAAAATAGTTTTTTTTAATATAGTCAAGATTTATTTAGGAAATAATTTCTTTCCTGATGTGGATGCACCATGGTAAGGAATCAAGTCTATCTACAGAACATGTTATCTATTTATGAGAAAGATTGGCTCTAAATTTATTTATTTATTTATTTTCTCAGTTAAATGTGAAAAGAAAATATCTCTCTTTTTCCTTTTTGAAAAAGTTTTAAGTCAGCTGGCAGATGAGGTTGAGTAGGCATTCTTTTCCACTTGGTTTTTAGAGATTTGAAATTAATTCCAATCTTCTTGTAAATTCTTATTGATGTAGACTTTCTCAGATTGCCTTGTAACTTTCTTGCCCTAACAATGGTCCACTCGAAGTAAAACACACGACTTTTCCAGCACGCCTAATATTAGCTACTCAATTAAAAAAAAAAAACAAATACTGAATAATTTTTTCAATAATTTATTTCTATAAAATACTGAATAATCAAGTAAAAACAATACACTTGAAACAAATGTAATTTTTTCAATGATTTTTTCATAAACATTTCTGTCTATTCAAATATTTTTTATGTGATTTTATTTTCTAATTAAAAAAAATTAATAGAGATTTATTGAAAGGACGAGACTCTAGTATTAATTAAACTACAATTTACTTGAATTTATGATTTTTATTTTATTAACCTAACATCAAGCTTCCAGCACAAATACTTGAGAGAAATATCCAACAATCATAATTTTAAAATATCTTTTTAAAATTAGCTTTAGTTTTATGTATGATGAGCATGCATAATACTTTATATGTAAAAAAATCTTGATATTCTTTAGAAATAAAGACTAATTAAAAGGTTTAAGATGTCCCAACAAGCAATTGATTATGATAATTCTTATAAATTTAATAGTGTAGAGCATTTTTTTTTTTGTAAGAATCGAATACCTTACGATAAATTATTTTAATTTTTAATTTTAAAAAAAAACAGTTAATTTTTTATTATATCAAATTATTCATATAGATATTTTATGGTAAGTTTTTATGTTTTTTATATTTATTAAGAAATTTAGTATTTAGTGTAAAATAGGTTTAAATATATTTAACAAAAAAGTATGTAAATCAACTTTATCAAAGAGATAAATTTAATTTTTGTTTGTTTTAAGTCAAGATAATAATAAAATAAAAAAGTAAAGAAAGAAAATCCAAGTCCCACACGTGTGAATTTTCTGTTTGCTAAGACAATAACATTAACAGAGACAGATAAAGAAAAGCAAATACAGCAACAAAAAGCATAGTACACTTACCATTTCCTTCTCTCTCTATAATTTTTTTATAATAAAACGAAAGCATTTTTATTAGATCTGATTTTGATTTTGACCATAACAGAAACCCAAAAGACAGGCACTTTCAGCAACGAATTTCAGATATGGACGGTGGAAGTACGGCAGATACAGAGATGTCGGATGCCCCGCAACAAGAGCACGCTCCACCACAAGCTATGGGAGGAGGAGGAGGAGGAGGAGGTGGAGGGATGGAGAATATACCGGCAACGTTGAGTCATGGAGGGAGGTTTATACAATATAATATATTTGGAAATATATTTGAAGTTACTGCTAAGTATAAACCTCCTATTATGCCTATTGGTAAAGGGGCTTATGGCATCGTCTGGTAATAATCTTTCTCTTTAAAGAACATCCCACTTTGTTTTTTCATGTATATTTGTGTTTTCTTGGTTTGGTTTTGGATAGGTTGAAGTTTTTGTTTATTAATTAATGGATAAAACCCACTTTTTTCCTTATAGAAGTTTTGTTTTTTTGCCGTGCTGAGGTGAAGTTAGGTTATATTATGCAAAATCTGTGTTTTTTGAGGTGCTTTTGTGATAATTTGTGGTTTGTAGTGTTTGTTTTTGGATAAATTTGAGGTGTTGTTTGTTTATGGATTGATTTTTTGGGGGTTCTTTTAAGGAATGAATTGGAGCTTTTATTGATTTTGTGGTGTTGTTGTTGTTTGCTTGCTAGTTCGGCGTTGAATTCTGAGACAAATGAACATGTGGCAATAAAGAAGATAGCAAATGCGTTTGATAATAAGATTGATGCAAAGAGGACACTTCGTGAGATCAAGTTGCTTCGCCACATGGATCATGAAAATGTCAGTGAGTAATTGATTAGTTTTATTGATGTCGTTATGTTTCGTGCCAATGTGTTGTAGTTTTTAGGGTTTTTGATGAAATGATGAGAGTGAGAATTAGGTAAATTCGGTGACCAATCAATAAAAGTATCCAAATGATAGTATGATTGAATTATTTTGCTTTGGTAGACATGAAGCCAGAGTGGATATTATTATTCTAGCTTCCATTTAGAGACATTAGAGATTTCATTCCAAATAGAAACTGCATGATGACAGTTATTATGATTATTGTATCACAATTAGTCATAGTTGGTAGCCCATTCATGGCACTTTTCTTTTAACTCGCATCTCAATGGTATTCCAATGAAAGTACATGACTGGATATTCTTAATCGGATTGCTGAAAATGAAGTTAAGGCCATGACCTAGGTTGCAGCTGGCAATGATTTAGTTAAGCAATTCTCATGGATTTAATCTAAAACTATCTGAGGTGGCATCAAATGGCTTTTAACCATTGGTCTGTAAAACATAAGGTTTTAAGTTGTTTCCATCCTTTCTGTATAGCTGTCCTTTTGATTATGTCGTAACGCTGACTGCATCCAATCCATAAACCCAGAAACAAAACAAAGTTTGTTCCCTTTTGTCAAGATCTTGAATAAAAATCCTTGTTCGTCACTTAATTTGAAAAATATCTACAAAGGGAAGATTTTATGGGAGAAAGAGGTCACTGTTATGACTTTGATGATAGTTTCTGTTACACATCACTTGTATTTGTCATGCAGGTTGTGGCAATCAGGGATATAATTCCTCCACCGCAGAGGGAATCATTTAATGATGTTTATATTGCATATGAGCTAATGGACACTGACCTGCATCAGATCATTCGCTCCAATCAAGTATTATCAGAAGAGCACTGTCAGGTTAGTATTAAATATTTGCTTTGTTTAGAGACAAGTACTGAAAGCAAAGGGAAGAAAACAACCCAAAGCTTTATGCTAGTTATCTGAATTTTCTCATCTCCTTGGTCTTAATATGGCTCCATCTAGGGCTACTATTATGGCTGATTGACAGCCCATTATGTATTTTTCTTTCACTCAATATTCCTTTTTAAGATAAGTGATTTCTGTGGTCAACATGGCCTTTTCATATTCTTTGACATATGAGAGAGGACCTGAGTTATGTGAGGTCTAGTCAGCATTGAATTTCTATTGAGCCTTCCGTCACAAAAGGGTATAACAGTAGTTTGTTTGTTTGGATACAAACGTAATTTGGCAAGCTCAACTAAATACAACATCGGTATATTTTCTTAATTTTTACTTTATCAAACTAAGTCAAAAGGCTAAGGACCGAACATATTCTTCTTTTTTTGTTTTGCACAGTATTTCCTGTATCAGATACTCCGTGGATTGAAATATATACATTCTGCAAACGTCCTGCATAGAGATTTAAAACCTAGCAATCTCCTCCTGAATGCCAATTGTGACTTGAAGATATGTGATTTTGGTCTGGCTCGTGTCACCTCGGAAACTGATTTCATGACAGAATATGTTGTTACAAGATGGTATCGAGCACCAGAGCTGCTCTTGAACTCCTCAGATTACACTGCAGCTATTGATGTATGGTCAGTGGGTTGTGTGTTCATGGAGCTGATGGATCGAAAGCCACTATTTCCTGGCCGAGATCATGTGCATCAGCTTCGTTTGCTTATGGAGGTAAATTAATTGTTAAATTTCTGTTGGCTTGTTCCTATCTGCTGAAAAAGTTTTAGGATCACATCTGACTTGAATTTATTGATAATCCTTCAAATGTCATGCCTTTTATCCTTTTGAAAACAAGGGGGGCAATCTCCTCTTCTTTTTTCACAATCTTGAAAAGAATTTGTAGTGTAAACCATAGTTTGGTAATCTTGACCTGAAAGTTAGTTATTTTGGCTGCATTTCTTAGATAGACACCTTTAAGTGGCCTTTAGTTATATCTCTTCAGTTCTTGATTATTAAATGCCCTTACAAATCTAGTCACATGTGTGCAGAAACTAGTTAGTATTACACGTTTTCAAATAGGCATATGGATATATAGTGTCCATGTGTCATCTTCTCAACATGAAGTTTTGCAATTTATGATTGATCATTTCTAATCCTTGCAGCTGATTGGCACCCCATCAGAGGCTGAGTTGGGTTTTTTGAATGAAAATGCAAAGAGATACATTCGACAACTGCCACTTCATCGCCGTCAGTCATTCACTGAAAAGTTTCCAACTGTCCACCCGGCAGCTATTGATCTTATTGAAAAGATGTTAACTTTTGATCCCAGACAGAGGATTACTGGTGAGTTTGTTTCCCTGACCTTCAGTGTGTGTCAACACCATTGGCATTACTCGTGTTAATTTTTGTCTTATTTTTCTTGGTCTTTGGTCTGTCACAAATGATGCTCATTGCTTAGTTGATATGTATTCTCTTAGGAGATTAGAAATGGGATCTTGTGGTGCTTTGATTGGTATTTATAGTCTTACACTGACTGTTTATTTAGCAATTAATGTCATGAGTGACTTTGAGAATTAAAAACCCTAGTTTTAGTTTCTAGCCATTTCTAACCCTGCATCTGTTTGCGCACCAGGCAATTTGAGCTCTCTTTGTTTTGACTGTAAAACTCATTGATACATGGTATTCAATGGAACTCCAACCTGCAATGGTTTTATTACCAATTGGTGAAGCCTCTCCTCTCCTGCACCTTTCTTCCCTTAATCCAAAGTTTCCTTGTATCTGGCAGTAGTGTATAAGCCCGTATGGTTCATCTCACTTAGATAAGTGGCAAGTCCTGGTATTGAGGCATGTAAATGGGTGGAGTAGGACTTGGGGGAGGGGAGGGGAGAAAATGTCATTGCATTATTATCTGCCAAAAACTGTAAATCTCATAGATTTTCGTGCATTACTGCATTTGGGAGAGCAGGGATCACTTTTGTTGCTTGCGATTTTATAGGAACTAGTACATATTTTTGTGACTTTGGATCTCAAATTGGGGGTACAGTTCCTAGTTTCCGTTGGGGATTGTCAGTCTCCTGTCTAGGAAAGGAATACTACCAGCATCCTTTGGGAAGTGGTCTAGGGCATGCGTCAACTGACCTTTTATTTTTCTTATCATGGTCAACTTAACTTTTTGGATTGCTTAATGTTGCTAAAAATGCAACTATGCAAGTCTAAGTCTTCTGTGCAACTATCAACTCACGCTGTGCTGACCTTTGAAAAATTGGAATCGGTTTGCTGACTTTCTTGCATGTGGGGTCGCTGATTCTATGTCACCGTCCTCCCTGTTGAAATTCTGTGTGCACTAGTCTACAAATTATTCTTGGTCTTCAGAGAAGAAAAAAAAAACTGTGTGCTAACGTTCAGTTAGGAGAAATAACAGATGTCCCATGATGTTTAGGTTAAGTGAATAAGAGATACATTTTCTCAGGTGAATAAGAGATTATTTTTCTGATGAGGTAAATATGCAATAATCTAGATATCACTTGGATTGATCATCCATGCCAGCTGGAACTTGACTCCAATTTAAACTAGACTTTAATAGAATTAAACTTCTATTATTCAATGGCTGATAAATTCATGAGAAGATAATGGTAATAGATAAAAATCTAACAGGAGACATGTTCCCTTCTTTGTCTTTCTTGGATCAAGATAGTAACCAAACACTACTTAATGCTCCTATAGCTTTTCCTTAACTGAATTTTCTTTTTTTTTGCTGAACATGATATTGTTTCATGTTATGATATTACATTATTTCGATATCCTGCAAACAATTTCTCCCCTTTCACTTAAAATTGTTGTCTTAGATTTCTGAAATACACTTCAAATAATATCCATTCCTCTTAATTTGTTGCAGTTGAGGATGCACTTGCTCATCCATACCTAACATCGCTTCACGACATCAGTGACGAACCAATCTGCACGACCCCCTTCAGCTTTGACTTTGAGCAGCATGCACTGACTGAAGAACAGATGAAGGAACTTATATATCGGGAAGCTCTTGCATTCAACCCTGAATACCAGAACTAGTGACAATGAGTCATTTAATCATTGTGACTGATCAGCTTGATTTCCTTGATTTATATGTTTTCTAGTGATTTCTTTCATGGTGTAAATACGTTCCATCCAAAACCGGGTGGTTCCTGAATCGAATTATTTATTATGGACAGAATTCAGGGGAACAAAACAATTAAAATGGTGTTTGTGTCGGCTGTAGCAGTGTTGTTCTTTCTATTGAATTGAGCCAACTTTTTTCCTGGCATTAACTTTCACATATGAAATATTATGCATCAGTGGTCGCGTGCCAGCTTCTAACTATCCCTGTCTTACAATTCATGGACGTTGCCCTATGATAGCCTTCGCATGGTGCAACCATTCACCATCCTTGTTATGTTTTCACTTCTCAGTTCTCATGTTCATGTTAGTTAAAACAGAGACGGGGAAAGGGAAATCTACAGGGTTCTTTGCAGGTCGAACTACCAGCAGGAACAACACAAGCATAAACTCTATATGTTCAAATTTATAACATCACTGCTCAATTTATATGATACATCTCACATACTTGATTAAGAGTGTATTATCATAATATTCTGAAAGAAAGAGTGTACTATCATAATATCTGAAAAGAAATGTTGGGACTGAAGTTTTAACGAGAAAAATTTGGAATCAAATTAATAGCATTACAAGCTCAGTGACTTGAAAAGGAAGAAGCAATTGGATACATATTTGCTCAAAGCAAATTGCTGGAAAAATTGCTATAAAGAACAAGGCTATTGATATCCTCTTATAGGAAGAGCCATCTGAAGGGTACCCTAGATAATCTTTGATCATGCCATTAGTTCTTCAAGCTTCCAAAGAATTTAGAAAGTGGCACAGGCCCAGCAGCCTCTTCATCATCAATACTGGAGTGCTTGGTTCTGGACTTGCGCTTCTTTTCCTTTGTTTTTCTAGACCTTGACTTTGATCTTTTTGATTCCCTCTCATCTTCACTACTTGAAGAATCCGAGGATGAACTGGAGGAGCTAGAATCATCAGATCTCCGCCTCGAATGCTGCAAGGTAATGCAAGATCAGGGTTCAGGGTCCATTTTGAGTTTATATACCAAGGGAATGAGAAATTCGTAGCAGTAGAGATGGAAGTAGGGAGGATAGTAATGATCAATCAAGAAGACTATACAGCAGACACTTGATAAAAGAACACATGCATTTGGCAGAGACAAGAAACAGAAACAAATTCATGCAACAGCAAGACAGGAAAACTAGCTACCCTCTACTAACAATAACCCAGAGAGAACTTCACAGGGCTAACCAGCCAAACTCTTCAATTTGGAACTTCTTTCCAGATGAATTCATCCAAAAATCCCTGAATGACAATTAGTCTACCAGGAGTCATGCTACCTTAATCAGATAACAAGATCTTATCTGACCTTCAATGGCACAAGGAGGACCGCCTGTTCTGCATAAGGAGATATTATTCTAGGTGTATTTAGTTTCATTAAGAAAAAACTAGCCCAAAAAAGTAACATGGACTTTTCAATAAGATTGATAAAATCAAATTAGGCATTGTAGTTTTGAGTCACGTAAAATTTAATATTCTAGAGTCTAGACAATGCATTCAATTTAAAAGTAAAACTACTAGAAATCTCAGGCACCTTTCTTTTTTTACTGCTGCGTTTCTTTGAATCTCTGTCCTTTCTATCTGCAAGAGCACATCTTAAATTTAGAAGTGGGTAAGAGGATGGTTACACAGGAAGAAGATACATCCATATACATACCCTTTTGATGACTAGATTTGCTACCAGAGTGATTCCGGCCATGAGCAAGTTTGCGTGCCCTCTCAGCATCCAATTGAGCTCGGTACTCCCTCATCATTCTATCCTTATCTGCTTCTAGTTCCCCCTTTCTCATTTCATCCTCCTAGTAAATACGGAGCACAAATTCAGCTTTCACAAAAAAATCTAGAAATATCGAATCATCATTTAAAACTGCATCAATCATGTTACAAACAAGTATGATGCACAACTAATAGTTGCACAAACAGCAAGATAGTTGGGAGAGAAGATAGCATATCCACAGATTACCTTTTGCTTTTTCTTGAACTCTTCCCAGGTTACTGTGTGAGTTGTATTAAGGCTGGCCAAACGAGCAGCATGCCACTCTGGTGAATGAAAAGAACCATCCACCTGCGACTCGCCTCATCAGAAATGTTCCATGAAAATAAAAATAGTAAAGAAGACGCATTCAAAATGCAAAAACTACACTTAACTGCACACCCGTATCTCTTTATTTCTTCACACACACGCACAATTACAGCACCCAAAAAAATATAGAAGAAGAATTATTGCGCTTAATACTATAAACAAGCATGCACAAAAGATACAGAAAAAAATGCCTAGTCATACTGTCATGCCTCAGTTCTTTTTTCTTCTTTTTTAGACATACATGCGTTAATGACATATTCCCAACAGTTAGGATGGCCTATCTCTAAGAAATCAAAGTCTTAAGGATCATCCTTGAAAAGGTCTTATAACAATGCAAGTTAAAATATTTTTGAAGAAGGAAACAAAAATTGTTTAAGAAGTAAACAGAACCACAATTCAACAAGAAAAAAGCAACCTGTATGGCACACTAGCATCACATCAGAGCAGCTCAAGGCTATACAGAAACAAGATAAGCTTCAAGGAACATTATACACCATCCTAAGTACAATGGCGATAACACACTTTTACTCTTAACCACCCACCAGGATGATAAAATAGTTGAAGGAGCTTACAATTAGTGTTTAGCAAATCAATTAACTACCACTCAAATCCCAAAAAGAACATACAATTAAATAAACTAACCTAGATGCTTACAAAACTCATATTCTTAGTTGCCCCAAAGCATCCAACTTTCCCGGCATCTTATGAATATCAATAAGCCAATAATCATGCTCACAAATCCACAATAGAAACAGTAATGTTAATCCATTGGCAAAAATTATTCAATAAACACTAAAGATTATGCAAAGCAACAAAAATCAAAGCAAAGACCAAAACTTTAACACAAAAATTACAAGGCAACAGGCAATATAATAATAAAATATAGAAAATTGAAGATGGGAATTTAAAGAATAGTATGAAACGGGACAAACCATGCCGTCTTCAATCTCTTCAGGACCACCGGAGCTGGAGCCAAGCCTGGATCTTTGCATAGCTTTGTAAGCTTGATTTTTACCCATTTTGAGAAATCTAAGAGAAACCCGGATGAGAAAAAAGGGGAATTGCAAGAAAGATTGAGTTTTTAAGAAAAAATTGAGACCCAGAAAGAGAATCAAGAGGATTTTTGGAGAGAGATTAGGGTATTATTAACGGTCCAGAACCCATGAGAGGGAGGGAGGATGTGGAGGTGTTTGGTTTAAGTTAATAGATGTGCGGGTGTTGTCGTTGTTGAAAGGCCCCAAAGGTTTTATAATATAGCCGGAAACACTTAGGGTTATTGCTCATATAATATAGCCGGAAACACTTGGTTTCGTTTGTTTCGGTGGGAAGGCCGTGTGTCTTATATTTTGCACGAGAATTCTCAATTAAAATCTTAGTTATCAAAAAATTATAATTCATAAAATCTTTTAAAATTTATATATTTCAACTCATAACCACAGAAATTGTCATAATTTCAAATAAGGATGTGCAAAAAAATCAAAAAATCGAATAAACCAGGAAAACCGAGAAAAAATTAACCGAAAAAACCAAACCGAGAAAAAAAACCTATTAAACCGATTATAGTTAGGAAAAATCCCGCTTCGGTTCGGTTTTCGATTTTGTAATGCAGGAACCGGTTAATCCGGACCAAACCGAACCGGTTCAAAAAAATACACTATAAATAGAAAAATTATCCCCCCCTCTCACTCTTTCTCTTCAGTAACCCTCCCCCTCTCCCTCCCAACAGCCCCCTCTCACCTCTTTCTTTCCCTCTCCCTCCCCCTGATATAGAACCGGTTTGAGTTTTGATATTTTTTATATAAAAAAACATGGGTTTTGTTTTTTAGCTTCTGGGTTTTCTTTTAAATACAGGGAAAATAAGATTTATTTGTATAAGAAAATTTGGGGTTTTGATTTTAAAAAATCGGGTTTGGATTTTTGGCATTTGAGTATTTGAAAAATATAGGAAAAACCATGTTTATTTTGCAAGAAATTTTGGGTTTTGATTTATAGCAGAGTTTTGGATTTGGGATGAAATCAATGGTGTTGATTTTTGACTTTTAATTCGTTTGCACAATGCAGGGAAAACAATAGTTGTGAAAAGGCATCTTACTGGCGAGTTCGAGAAGAAATATAAGCATATAGGTTTTCTCAGTTTTTTTAAATCAAGAACTGAACCGGACCGGACCGAAACCGCTCGGTTTCACTCGGTTTCGTTTTTTTTTCAAAAAAAAAAAAGAGAACCGGTTTGGTTGTTTTTTTCAGTTCAAAACCAAACCGAACCGAAAAGCTCACCCTTAATTTCAAATACATATTTTATATGATAATGAATTTATTCCTCATGTTATTATTATATTATTAGGTTCCAATCATGAAAAGATTGGAAGAATTTTATTTTTTTTCACGGTGATTTTCTTAATAATAAATAATATATTTTTATTAATTTATGTTTCAATTTATGTTAATTCCAAACGTATTTTTTTATATTAATTTGTTTATTTTCAGCTTGAATAAAAATATTAAACATAAAAAATAATATTTAAATTGTAGAAAACTTTTTAACATTATTATAAAACTTTGTATAACAATCCAAATTTAAAAAATCATAACCCAACTCTTTTATGTCATTGCATAGCATCAAAGCCAGGTCGACAGCAATATCTGTGATGGTTCTCCTCACTCCATCACTGATTCGGCCGACCAAGTCATGAATCTGGACATTGCTCTCACCACCTTAATTAGGTTGCAATTAATCCCTTGACGGACCAGGTTAACTGCAAATCTGGAGATGGATGGCCTCAAATGGCCATTCCTAGCTTCAGCCACCTTCATGAGATCAGTATTCCATGTCAGTGCTACCAGGACTTCCACTCGTGTCGGTTGGCGTTTCAGCTGCTCCGAACCACTACCGGCTGCTTTCAGCTTTGATATTACTGTGCCATCAAAAACAAACCTTTTAACCAGAGCCTGTGAATGTGATTAGCTTTTAATAAATCTTGTGGTGGAATATTTGTAGGATTAGTCAAACCTTTTAATAAACATGTTGAATTGGACAGTGACCAAAGGGGTGTCATCCGAGTCGGACAGAAGATGGACCAGTTGATTTAGCAGCTCAATTTCATACTGATCTACTCTCTCAAGAAGCTCAGAGAGGCTTCTGTTTACATGGACTTCCAAATATTCAGCTCCCTTAACATCGCAATGAATTGAAGCATCATCTTTTATGTATCTGCCTGCTAATGGATAGAGAAGGGTTAAGACTTCTGATAGCGATTGTGGCAACTGTTTGCTTCTAATAAATCTTGTGGTGGAATATTTGTAGGATTAGTCAAACCTTTTAATAAACATGTTGAATTGGACAGTGACCAAAGGGGTGTCATCCGAGTCGGACAGAAGATGGACCAGTTGATTTAGCAGCTCAATTTCATACTGATCTACTCTCTCAAGAAGCTCAGAGAGGCTTCTGTTTACATGGACTTCCAAATATTCAGCTCCCTTAACATCGCAATGAATTGAAGCATCATCTTTTATGTATCTGCCTGCTAATGGATAGAGAAGGGTTAAGACTTCTGATAGCGATTGTGGCAACTGTTTGCTTCTTTCTTCATTAATGTTGACATGGCCATGTTCTTGATCAGCTTCGGCTGGATAGAAGAAGATACGGGGCACGTTCAATGATGGAGCAATTTGTGATATGGGTGATTTCTGAAGAAGCTCTTGATTTTTTATAAAAGTTGTGTTTTTCTGTACGTAAACAAAACAAGAGATTTAATACAATCTCCCTCGCATTACTTGTTTCTATAAAGATTTTTTTTTAACGTGATCAGAAATCTTATTAGTAGAGAATAATGTTACAAAATTAATCAGGCATTAAGATGGTGATTAAAGAAATTAAGGAAAACAACAATATTTGGCCACACAAAATAACAGGCAAGAGGAGATATAACATTAACATAGATGTTACGATGTTTTGCCTAGTTATCTTAGTACATTTTGTAATATAGTAACTCTGTTGTCTTCGATTGGAGACGTATTTACCTGGGTTTTGCAGTATTGTTGTCGAGATAAAGCAGGCCATTTACTTTTGATTCCACATTTTTGTGCCTAGCTAGTTACGATCTGGGAGTATAATTATTTCCTCCCCGAAGAGGTAGCTCATACACTACCACTGCTATTAAAAGGATCAACTAGATTTCGGAGGTCAAAGCGAGTACTTGATTAGTATCTGATGAACTCAGATTTTTGTTGAGAGACGGGCAAGTTCTCTTTTGAACACCATTTTTGAGGAACTTTAATTCTTGAACCCTTGCTATGGTAGTAGCATCACCTTCTATCTAGATGGTATCTGCAAACAAACGTGGTGAAAAAGGGGCTAATAATTGTCTGTGTACGTTCATGTTGTTTTTTCAATTCTCCTGAGCTTCATATTAAAGAAACCTGATTACTGTAGAGAATGTGATCACGTAATGATCGCATGCACAGAATTTGTATAGCTTTTGCTGCTGTCTGCAAATTCTCAAGGGTATTTTTTTAAAAGTATCACAGTTTTTTTTTTTTAATCTTGTCGAAATAATATTATTTGAGAGAAAGATTGAGTTAAATGGTACACTTTTATCTTGTCGCGCTTTAAAAATCACTTACTAAATTTTACTATTTTTAAGTGTAATAAAATAGTTATCATATTTTAGAATAGTGATATTTAGTTAATGTTATGTTTTTGAAACACGATAAGGTGAAACTCCAATCATTTAGCTCAACCGGTCAACTAATTAAATCTAATTGTATTAACCAGTTAACCATCACATATGAAAACCATAATTTAATGAACTTTTTATTTTAAATATGTTTTGTAAGTCAAAATATATATATTTGTTCAACTTGTAGACTCAAAAATAAACTACAATTAAAATCTCAAAAAATAGTTGTTCACAAAATAGTTGTTCTATGTTTTTCAATGTCAATGATGTAGTCAGGCTTGCAATAACGAGTGATTTTGAGTAGTGAGGTGTGGATTTACCATAACTAAACTTTTTGCTCTTATCCTAATTCACCGATTATTTTTGTTTTGTTTGCTAATTTCGCAATTTGTCTAATTCTGAAGCTGATAAAATTTAAAAACACAAAGTCTGCTGCTTTATTCACTCCATTTAGTTTCTGTTTTGGGTTCTTATACTAGGCTACACAAAATCAAGCTTCTTAACTTCTTGGTTTTTGAATCTCTGGTGGGTTTTGTTTATGATCACCATCATGTATTTTTAGGCAGATCACCCCAGACAGAACCTAAATGGAAGGCCTTAAATGGCCACTTTAGACACCATGTAGAGAGCGTTCCATAGAAGTCCTATCACGATCTCCACTCGTGTCGGTTGGCGTTTCAGCAATTCTGAACCACCAAGACCAGCACTGACCGCTGCTTTCAGCTTTGATATTGCTGCACCGCTAAAATCATACTTTTTCATCAGAACCTTTCTAGGTTTAAGTTGGATCTCTTGAGCTGGAACTCTAGGAGTAAAACCAGTCGTGTATCTTGGCCGCAGATGTAGGCCGGTTGGGAAATTCGGACGATATGCTACTTTATCAACCCCCATTCGGTACGCAGTAGCAAAAGCATTAATAAAAGCTAGCTAATGCCGAGAATCCATCAAGTGTCCTATGAGAAACACCGATACCAATGGCGACTCCACCACATTCAAACATGTCGAGTTGGACAGTTACCAATGCTGTCTCGTCCGACTCGAACGGAAGATGGACCTGTTGATTGAGGAGCTCCGTTTCCTGCAGGTTCTCTACCTTCTCGAGAAATTGAGAGAGGCAGCTGTTTACTTGGACTTCCAAATATTCTGCTCCCTTACCATTACAATGGATCGAAGCATCATCTTTTAGGCACCTGCCTCCAAGTGGGTAGAGAAGGGTTGAGATTTCGGATAGCGATTTCTGCAACTGTTTGCTTTTTTATTCAATATTGTTGACACCATGTTCTTCACCTTCTCAAGCTAGCTAGAATTGAATGCTTGCCAATCCCAATGATCCATTTATGTATAGGATAGGATCACATCGTGGGTTCAGCGGAAAAATTTATAATACTATCTTGTTGATTCTAGTTTGGTGCAAAGAAATTTATAAACCTGCAAAAACATTGTCTTTTGATTCTCTTTTGGAGCATTTAATTATTGTTCTTAGACAAGACGATGGAGATAAAATTAACATGTCTTCCAGCAGAAATGCAGGAAAATTAATATAGCTTATATGATTTTGAATTCAGCCGCTTATTGGACCACAAACCACACGGTCCAAACCTGCCTTGAGAAAGGCAGGGACTGTCCATTGCCCATCGGAACGTGGGCTTGAGCCTATCCTCTCATGAACCCCATCAGCCTAAGTGATGTTCTGCTTTTTATTTTTTAAATTGTTTTTTATTTGAGAAAATATTACATTGATTTTTTCTCAACACTATTTAAAAAAAATATTTGGTATATTTGGATAATTTAATAAGTTCTTAATTTCAATTTACCCTTATGAGCTCTTATGAGAACCAGTTTCCCCTTGAGATTTCGGTTGTATCAATTTCCTTCACGAGGTCTTAATATCAAACAACTAGAGAAAAGTTTTTTTTTCAATCACTAATCTTTTGAAAATATTTTGACTAGATATAATCTCTTAATTTCAATTAGAAGGTTTAAATGATCCCATATACATCATTTATATTTAAAATCATAAAAAACTATTATAAAAAAAATAATAGAATAAAACCAAACTAAAAATCCCATGTATATATAAAAATTAAACTATTTTTTTGTTCTCTTATAAGTAATCATCACGTACAGCATCAATATTATCGCTTTCCTTGTAGTTTCAAGTTCAAGTAATGTAATTGCTAATATGATAGTCTGTTGTTAACTTCAGGAACTATAAAATTAATTGAGATACGCGTAATCTGGCTCGGATATCCATATTAATTCAAAAAAAAAATTGTCTGGCTTCACACCCTTTTAATCATCTCTGGAATTCCTTGAACTTCAAATATAGGTGAAGTGACTTTCACATGCAATTAGATTACATATTTGAACAAATTGGGCAAGGTTGATTTGCTCATAAATAACGAATACTCCGATAATTAATATGTCGAATAATTAATTAGTGATCTATTTATGTAGTAAACTAATTACGAATGCACTAATTAGTGGGATTTTGCAGGATTCCAATCAGCTCTAAGCACTAAAAAAAGTCATCATGGAGAGAATTTTGGAACAATTAATTACAAGATACCCGTAAAAAGCATGTTTTTGTAGCTTTTAAAGGTGTGGTTTGTACTTAAAAGATATTGTATCTTTGACAAAAAACCACCACATCTTTAAGCCAAACACACCCTAATAGATAGAAAAATAATATTCTAGAAATTGGAGGAACTTATATAGAAAGGAAAAAAAAAACATTCTTGAAGAAATCATGGCCTGTACTCTACTTCACAGTTTCCAAAAAACAAAATTAAGTAGGCGAGGTGAAGGACCCACAATAATGTAAAACTTCATGAATAATTGTTTTGATTTGGGTTTTACAATTTAAAAGTAAGCCATCATTGATTCTTCCCTCGTGGCCATGGCATCGCCATTTGTAAACCATAGTAACGTATGGAAAAAAAAAACATATGGAAAAGACAAAAGTGATTGTTAGGGCATCATTTTTAGGATTTTGCATGGCAACATGTATGTAGATGGAAGGCAAGAAGATGTGGAAATAGAATTATTGTACCACTTGATGGGTGTTAAATTTTAGAAGATTTTTTTTTAACAAAATTAAAAGTGATGGAATTATTATATATTTTTTTGTTTAAAAAGGATTCATCAGTTAATATGCTATAACAATTATCAGCGAGTCCATAACATAAAAAAAAATAAAAATGTAAAATAATCTTAAAAGTATAGAGGTTATTTCAAGTATATTGGGTCTGGTAGTTTTTTCAGACTCAAGACCATGAGTCTGACAGGCAACAATTCTACACTCAAAACTCTAGGTCTGACGATCAAGGCAAAGCCAGACTCAATAGCTTTGCCTCATAAGACTATTCCAGACCCAGGATCTTGGGTCAGACGACGGGCACGTTTAATAATTTTTTTATAAAAAAAATATTTGTTGTAAAAATATATTTAAAGTACCCTTGAAGTATTCTAAATCGAAATGCTAATTAATATTTTTATTTAAAAAAAAAATGTTTAAATCATCATTGAAGTATCCTAAGCAGAAATCTTAATTTATTTTTATTTTTATTTTTTATTAAAAAACATTTAAACTACCCTTTAAATATCCTAAATATAAATCCTAATTAATTTTTTAATATTTTTTTATTTTTTCTACAAAATCAAATGAATTTGGAAACATTTGATTTGTTTCCAAAGATAAATCAAATGAATTCAAATGAATTTTACTGAGACTTCTAATACGACTTGAAAATGAATTTCACTTTCAATTTTCTCATGTGACAAGGTATTTTACTATTTAGATTATGAATTTGATTAAAAAAAAATGTAAATGATGGAGGAGAAAATTCTTAAACTACCATGTTTCATTTAATTTGCAAATTTAACCAATGTAGCAACAACAACAGTAATAGGATCAATGAATGAATTGTTTTATATTAAATAAATAGTTTGGATCACTATTCATTTATGCCTAAAAATTAAATATACATAAGCAAAAAGTCATTTAGATATTTAATAAGTAGGTACGAATGAATTGATTTTTAAAAAATAATATCTTATTATTTCTTTTTAAGAATTTGGATATATTTGGAACTTGTTATTAAATATTTTTATTTTTTAGGTATTTTTTTATTTAAGGTATTTTTAGTTTAATATTTTTTATAGTATTTAATTTTTTTATCAAATTAATATTTTTTAAAATGTTTTTTTTATTATTTTAACCATCGAGTCTGGCGCCCAAGCCAGACCTAAAACACTTAGATCTGGCGGTCACTCCATATCTAATTCTCTTGGGCCTGGCGGTCAATTCCAACTCAAGAAAATTGGATCTGGCGACCAAACCAAATCTAATAGTATTGGGTCTTAAAGTCATGTCAGATTGAATAACTTTTGACATAAAAAACAACAAAGGTCATGTTTTTATTATGTTGCAATATCATTTATAGTACAAACACTCTATATTTATAGTATAGTCTGTAATAGGGGTGAGCAAAAAAACCGATAAACCGAGAAAATCTGGGGGAAAAAACCAAAAAAACCGAACCGAAAAAAAACCAATTAAAAAATCACAAAAACATTCCGATTTGGTTTGGTTTCGGTTTCTAAAGTCTAAAACCGATTGAACCGAACCAAACCGGTTCAACTAACCAGCACTTAAAAAAAAACCCAACTATAAATAGAATATTTCTTAACCCTAAAGTAACATAAGCCGCCGCCCCCCCAACAATCTTCTCTGCATATCTCATTCTCTCATTATCTCACTTTGCTCTTCGTGTTGATTTTTTCTCCCATTCCTCTACTCTTTATGAGACTTTTGTCTTGTTGTGGCTTCTTCCTGTAAAGCACTAGTTCTTGGTAAAGCACATATCAATCAACAATGAATTTTTTTGTGAGAGATGAGTGTTTGTTTGTTTTTGTTGGATCCTGATGGATGGAACCCCGATCCTCTCTCTCCTTTGTTGTTTCTTGTTCTTCCCCTCTCTGGTTTTTGGGTTTTCCCTTTATTTGATCATTTTCTGTCTCTCTAGTTTTGTGTCATCTTTTCCCCTCTGATTTTATAAGGCCAAACCTTGAGAGAAATTCGATCCTTATGCTGGGATGGTGATCTTGTATGCTGATAATTATTGTTTTATTTTTTTTGCTCTGTGTTTGGTGGAATAAGAACACCAACAGTCCTGCCATTGTTAGACTGTTGGTGATGGGTTTCCTTAACATTAATGACGCATCGTGGGGTGAAGGAAATTGGAACAAAATGGGATTTGTGGTAGACAACCTGGTCTACAATGTGGATTGGATTTGGTTGTGTTGATGGATCTACAGAGGGAGGAATATTGCTAGTGTTGGTAGAGGACCATCGGTTTGAACTGGTTTGGAAGGGAAAAAAACCGAACCGGACCGAACCGAAATTAATCGGTTTGAACCGGTTTTCGGTTCGGTTCGATTCAAAAAAAAAATTAAAAAAATTCGATTTGATTGTTTATTTTGGTTCAAAATCGGACCGAACCAGAAATGCTGAGCCCTAGTCTATAACATCATTCATAGTACAAACACTCTATGTTTATAATATAGTCTACAATACAATGAGTCTATGTGAAATAAACTAATTTTAATATTCTCTTGTATGGTATTATAAAAAAGGGTGGCCAGCTAGTTGAAAGCAATATGAAAAATCTCGCAGGCTAATTCTTGTTTATTTACTTCCACCGCCTCCTATTTTATGGAATAAGAAGGTTTTAATTGTTATTGATACGTGAGATGTATAGTATTTTATGTTCGTGGCTTTTTTTATATTAATCGTAATCATATTTATTTTTCTTTTTCATTCCTTTTCTATCAAGTTTCATATTGAAATAACAAATATTTTTTATATTTCTTTATTTTCTTCCCAGTTTTAATTTTTTCATAATAAAAACCCCACCACGATGCATTTTTTTCACATGTGATGTGAAAATAATATAATTAGTTAATAATCAAGTTAATTACACAATTGATTGTATATTGATGAATATATTAAAAGCGTATGTGTGATTTTGAAACCTCCTAGCACCCAAAAGGGAAGAGGCCATAGGCTGCTCTTTCCTTTTCATTTCATTCGGTGAATTAGACCCCACAAGTCTTGAATAAAGAGAGACAAATCCCAAAATAAAATGCCACCACTTGCTAGATATTGTCCTTTGCTTTCCTTAAATTCCAATAAAAAAAAAAACCTACCTTTCTCTCTTTTCAGTAAAAGAAAAGCAAAAAATATTTAAAAAAAAAGAGAGCATAAAATCCAGTGCATGGAATTTTAGCTCTTTTTTGGGATGTTTTGAGCTGCTTTTCAATTGGAGTTTTTAAGTATTTTGAATTTTTTTTCTTTATTTTTTTTCATTTTTAGACTATTTTAATATTATAAATAAATTATAGAAATAAAAAAATACTATACTAATATATTTCTAAATAAAAAATAATTTGAGAAACAACTTTACATTCTTTTTCACTCTTTGTTCACTTAAAAAACTATAGCTAGGAATAAAAGGTAATTTAACGAAGGAAGGAATGTACTCCTTCTACAAGACATCCATGGATTGTTTTTGCTTGTTCAATCATTATTCTCTGCTTACTGTAACTTTGATGGGTGACTGCTAACAGCAGGTGAAATAGAGAGTCACGAGAGCCTAAAAATGGACAGGTGTCGTTCAAAAGTGTCATAGGTTTGCGTGAGTCACGGGTTTACCATACTACTCGTGTCACTCTTGTCGTTTTTTTTTTTGTATGGCTGCATTTCATAGCCATGATACGGACGTTAATTTCCATTTTTCACCGGCGCTGAAACGACATCGTTTACACCTCAACATAATAATAATAATACTAGTAATAATAATACTCCATAATTTCTAATAAATACTTTTAAATTATATAACTTAAACCTTGGTCAATTTATCGGATAAAGTTATGTTTGACAATAATATCATACTTGAAGCTGTAACGTGAAAAAAAAATTATTTTTATTTCAATCATAGTTTAAAACACAATATATATGATATGATTTAATGGATAGTGAGTGATTTTATTTATATGTTTCAAAAGTATTTTTTTAAAAAAATTGTCTTTATTGCAAATTATTTTTCTTATATTTTCATGTAAATGTTAAAAATAAATTTTTAAAAATAAATATATATATATATATATATATATTATTTTAATTTATTTTTAAATAAATAATATTTTTAAAAATAAATAATATTATAATACCAAAAGACCAGGATACTTGTATTTAGGGGTGTTCACGGTCCGGTTTTAACATAAAAATTTAACCGAACCGGAAAATAATATTTTTTATTAATATTACATGAACCGAACCAAAAACCAGTTCAAATCGAACCGGCTTTATTTGGTTTGGGTCAGTTTTTTAACATAAAAAACAAGAAAAAAATTTATTTTATTTTATTTTTAAATAAAATTATTTTTAAAAACAACTATTATTATAACATTACTAAAAGATCAAGATACTTGTCTAGTTGTTATACCACACTAGTAGACTTTGATTCAAAACATCTAACGTGTGTTATCAAATAAAATAAAATAAAAGAGTAATTTTAGTGATTAAATTTTTAATGATGGTAAGTTAGGCAAAAGTTAACGAGTGTTTTTACGACACCATTCATGTATTATTAAATTATGTTTATTAAACTCTGAATTTATTATTGAATTTAATTAAAAAATAAATAAAAATCATTGATATTTTTTTTTGAGAGAGTGTTAATTAAATATACTAAATAGATGTTATTTTATATAACAATTATTCACAATATATTTCAACAAAGAAAAAATATAACGAACTCTTAATAAATGATTTGAAAGAAATGGAGCACCCAACAAATGGATTCAAATAACATGTTTTTTTCCAAATCTTTCCAGCATGAATTATTTTTTTCATGAAATGATTGCTTTGTGACAAGAAATTCTTGCAACAATTAAGCAATAGATTATTCAGGCAGTTAGCACATTAAGATCAATATCGGTGGGAGAATACGCTGCAACTCTAAATTATGTATTGAAAATTCAATTCAATCATGCAATCATATACATGGTAGCTATGGTGTTGCCTTCCTCTTTCTTAGTTGCAGTAGTTAATTTGTATAATTAATTAATTAATTACTACAAAAGAAGTGTGATTATTTTGCAAGTCACGTTTGCTGAAGTGGAAATCATTTGCTGATGAGTTGATTAAAGGCATTATCCAATATTCTGAGAAAGTGATGTTGTTTATAAAGAAAAAAATAGTAACAGGAAGAAAAACTTTAATTAATAATAAACTATCTCAAGATTTTTAGGAAAAACAAGTTTTTGATCACTCAATTATGGCATAGAAGTGTAGATTTTTATCTAAAACATGCAGATTGCAGTGTGCGCTCCCTAAGAACCCGTTTGGCATTCCTTCTGAACCTATTTTTTCAAAGAAAAACAGAAACGTTGATCCTTCTCCATGCACAGCAAATTTAACACTTAGAATTTGTTTAGAAATGTATGTTAACCATATTTTTAAAAATTTTAATTATTTTTGTTAAATATTAATTATTTTTGTATGTTTTAGATCGTTTAGAAGTACTGATTTTAAAAAATAATTTTTAAAAAATAAAAAAATATTATTATTTTAATGTATTTTGATATAAAAAATATTTTAAAAAACAATCATAACTACATTTTTAAATAGTTATTTAATCTCCTGGACTATTACCAAGTTGGAAACACAACCTATAACTCCAAAGCCAGGAACTGGACATTATATATGATGCAGGCCATGAAGGGTACTTGCTAAAAAAGATTACTTTAAAGTATTAGGGTTAGTTTTTGACTAGACTATACCAAGTTGAAACACAACCTATAACACATCCAACATTTAATTCTTTGTTTTTTAAAAAAAAATAAAAATAGGGTTAGTTTTGGACAATCTTTAAAGTATTGAAACTATATCATCTTTTTAGTACAGTCTAGTAAAAAACAATTTATATATATATTTAGAGGATTCGTGGAGTTTTTTTTATATACCTTGATTTGAGACTTGATTTCTGAGAGCGAAGGTAGAAACTAGAAACATTTCTCTGAAGCTATTTGAGCTTTATTGGAATTTCATAATTAAAAGTTACTGTGTGCAGTTATCGGTGAACACGAAATTGATCACTGAGTGATGAATTTTTCTATTTTTCAATGAGTGGAAGAGGGTGAGGTATGCCCCACCATTAGATCCTTGATGGGACGTAACTTGCTTCTATGATGAATCTATGACCAGATGATGGGGACTGTAGCTATCAAACTGATGGGGTTTATTTTCCATTATTCTATTTTGTATTTCCATGGGATGTGAATAATAATGATCTATATTTTTTAAGGCGGTGTGTGTGATACGGTTTCTATTTCTGTTTCTACATGGTTTTTTTTTAATATTAAATTAGTATTTTTTATGATTTTTGTATATTGATATTAAATATATAAAAAAATTAAAAATTATTTTTATATATTTTCAAATAAAAAATTATAAATACTATGTATTATAATTACAAACACCCTTTTAATTTGAAAACATACTCCAATTATGTTGTAAAATTTAGATTAGCTTGATTAATCCATTGATTAATTTAAAATTCAGATATGGCCGGATACAATTCAATTATATATTAAATTTAATTATAAAAGTTTTTTTTAGTTTTTTAGTTTTTTTAATAATTCCCGCAATAAAACTCAATCTCCGCCTCGGAAACAAACAGATACGAATCTATACTATTTTGAATTTTAAAAAAAAAAATAGAGTGGACCCTCTTGATTCATGACCCCTAGACATTTACCAGCTACTTGGAAGTGCACTATAAAGTGTTGTTAGGAAGACTTGTCACCCGCCGTAATCCACCCGTGCTTGTCCATCTTGTCTGAAAAGTTTGAATTCCAGTTTTGATGTCGGAATTTTATAATCTTATTTATTTAGTTATTTTAAACTTCGATTTTAAACTTCGATATAATAAGTACATAAATCGGGAAAATTGGATTGTTTGACCGAACAAAACTAGTCGGATTTTAAATGTTTTTAATTGGTTGATTATAAATTGTTGTGATACATATTGGTTTGACTTTCGTTTACAATTTCAAAAACAGTTAAAATCGAATTGAACAGAAATATTATAAACATTCAATTTTAAACTAATGTTGGATGAAAAGTTATTTTCTAAACTTTTTTATATTTATGTTTTATTAGAAAAGTTGGTCAATAAAAAATAATTTTTTAATTTTAAAATATTTTCTTTTTATTTTGAGCGGAAAATATTTTTCAGAATTTGTGAAAATTTAAAAATCTCATATTATTTGTTTATTATATCAAATTTGGTTTTCAAATTTTTTATTGCTATATATATATTTTTTTTTTCAATATTTTTTTTTCAATCTCATTATTTGGAATTTGATTTTTATATTAACTTTGATTTTTGTTTTTATAATTATTATTTCCTTTTCCATTGTTAGTTTTTAATTGAAATATTTTTCAGAATTTGAAAATTTAAAAATCTCATATTATTTGTTTATTATATCAAATTTGGTTTTCAAATTTTTTATTGCTATATATATATTTTTTTTTCAATATTTTTTTTTCAATCTCATTATTTGGAATTTGATTTTTATATTAACTTTGATTTTTGTTTTTATAATTATTATTTCCTTTTCCATTGTTAGTTTTTAATTGAAATATTTTATCTATCAAATCCAATTTTTTTTTTTTTATTGTTATTTATTTTATTTGAAATAATTTATGAAATTATAATTATAAATTTTTTAATTTCTTTGTTTGTTAGATTTGATCTCTATTATTTTTATTATTTTTTATTTTATTTGAGAAAATTTATGAAATTATATTTTTTTCAATTTCATTATCATTGAACCTTTTAATTTGTAAGATTTTTTTCTTATTATTTTAATAAACTTGAAAAAAATAAAATATTAATAAGTTATTTTTCAGCTTATTTTTCATTACATAATTAAATACTAAAAAGTATTTATTTATTTTTTTCATTATACTACCAAATATCAAAAAATAATTTACTTTTCAAAACAAAATTACTTTCCAGCAAACAAACGGGATCTAGGTCATTTGGGCTAGTAACCTAAACATGTTTTCGATTATTTTTCATAAGGCAAACATAGTTTCTTTTAAAAAATATAATTAAAAAACCTACTTGACCATAATTATCTTTAAAATGAATATTCAATTTTCAAGTAAAAAATTAACGAAATTAAACCAGCTCAAAACTAGTTTTTTGAGTTAGGTTGATGGGATTTATCTTTCTTTTTTTAGCATTGAGATACAAGTAGCTTTTTAAAAATATTTTTCATTTAAAAAATATATTAAAATATTTTTATTAAGATAGCCTTTTTATTATTTTTGACACCAACTGGTCTCTCTGACCAACCTCATCCAAGCACACAAGAAACAGATCTATCAATTAACTATAATGAAAATAAAGTAATTCATAATCGAACATAAGTTATCGGATTTTATTGCTACCAAAGTGCTTGAACACGTTTCATTAATTTTTAATATAGTGTCTCAACTTTTTTATTTTATTTTTATTTTTTAATAGAGAATCTCAACTATCAATTTTGGATGAGTCGACACCATTATGCGGTACTTTGCAATAATTAGTATAATATATGTGAAAAATGTAGAATGCTGATTATATTATAGGAGCCAAAATCTGATCCGTATCTACAATTACGTGAAAAAGGATCCTATAGCACCCATCACCATCTATTTTCAATTTTTATATTTTTATGGGGTATTGGACTCTTAAGCTTTGAATACAACTACATGTTATAAATACAATACTTACTTATTATTGTTGTTGTTATTATTATTATTATTATTAATGTGGGGGTGTTCGGGTCTGCTTTCGTATACCTCGACTGATCCCACGAGCCCTGTAATTAACGACCATGTAAGCCTCCAGTCAGAGGCGGAGCGAGATGTACTTTACAGGGGAGGCCAAAATTAATATAATAATATATATTATTAAAAAGTTTATTTATTTAAATTAAAAATATTAAATAAAAAAATTTTAAAATGTTTTCCAGGGGCCCGGGCCCCTGCTTGCCACCACTGGCTTCGCCCCTGCCTCTATTAGTTTTAAGATTTGTGAAATTTGAACTGACGATTTCTAGAAAGTAAATATAGGGTTTAACCAATTAAGTTACACCCCTCACTTTTTAATACAAGACTTAATTGATTAGTAATTACGTTACGCTGTGGACTTGTATTATTTTTCTAATAAAATATTTCAATTTTATAAGTATGTTTTTTTTAATAAAACAATTTGACAACTCGTGTTATAATCCTAACTAACAAAATAAATTGGCTTTATTTGCATTAAAAATAATGATAGCATATACATATATGTAACATTAGAAAAAAACTCATATCCTCGAGCAAAATGAAGATTCATTTACCCAGTTATTTTAAATAAATTTATTCATTAAAATCATTTTGCAATAATGATTGACACAAGTAAAATTTATTAAGTCAAATAAAAAAACACATCATGCAAGACTATATATATTAAATATATCATAAAAAATAAATATATAATCTATATAAAATACAGCTGAATTACACTAACCTCTTGAAAAATTAAATACATTTAATATAAAAAAATATATGTTATTAAAAACAGGGCTAACAATGCCAAAAAATTCACAATAATAAGTGTTAACTAAAACATAAATTTAAAAAAGATATTAACAAAAAAATAATTTTTTTTTTTTTAAAAAAAGAACGGGGCTGGGCATTGCAGGCTTGGTAAACTAGGCCAAGCGCTTGCCAAACAAGAAAGGTCTTGCGTGAGGATCTATAGGTTTAGAGTCACGCGAACGGTTTTTTTTTTAAATCAATGGGGCGGACAAACCTATTTTCTGACAAAAAAATAGATAACGCTTTATCCATTTTGGAAGATGATACGTTGTATATAATTTTTTAGATTTCAGCCACCACGGCGGCAGAAAAAAAAGGGTTCTCGTTTTTTTCCACCTAATAACCTATCTTAATCATTTTTTGTTTAGGCATAACACATGGGAAACACCATTAGAATATTATTAAACCAATCAAATGACATAAAAAACACAAAAAATCACTCAAAAACCCACAACTAACCCGGGATAAAAAAAATCTTTATAGCTTAAATTTGTTTTTTAGGTGCTTTCAATGTAAAAAAAACACATAATTCTAACTCCCCTTATCACGTGAAATTATTTGACACAAAAATCGACTGTTTTGGTGGCCGAAAACATCTCCAACGAGTATTTTTTCTCTCTACACTAGAATCCAATGACTCCTTTCTCTCCCCTGTCATAAAAGAATTTTTTTAAAAAATAAAGTTTAGTATCAAAATTAAAATTTTAAAAATTAAAAGAATCAATTACTTGATATCTAAAAATGAAAAGGGATTATAATGAACTTTTCAAATAAATTTCAAAGCTGCCACCTATTTTATCTACCATTTTTACTTAAGTTTTATGTCTTTTAATTGCTAAAAAAGCTTAGTTATGTACAATACTAAACAAATTATATTTAGGTAATTTTTGTAATTATGATAGTGATTTTTTTTAATATTTTTTGTTTAAAAACATATAAAAGTAATATATTTTTTAAAATTTATTTTGATATCATATTATATTTAAATGATTTAAAATTATAAATAAATTAATTTAAAATAAAAAAATTCAAAAAATCTAAATTTTTTTTTAAAGAAAAAAAAACGCACTACCAGTCCTCCTGTGGGAGAACAATCAATTTGAAGTTTGAAGCAAGAAATGAATTCCCAATTCCCACATTATCCATGCACAGTAAACCAGAAACAATGAAAAACCCAAAATTTCTCCAGCTGGACACCAGTATCCCCTGAGTACCCACAGTTAAAAGAGTCAAAAGCCAAATTCACAACACTTTTCCCCAACAAGTGTGAAAAAGAGCCTTGCTTTCTCATTATTCCATGGCTCCTTTCACTTCCACAGCACTGTAAAGTGTAAACAGCTCATCTTTTTTACTGTTTAGCTGATGAAATGATAATTTTGTCAGAAATCTTACATCCATACAAGGAAAACGTAAAGCAGACCAAATCCCAACAATAATGATACAAAATTTCAATGTGTCAGTCATTTTTAACCTCTTGTGGTATTTCTTCTTCATCAGCTTAACTTGGATTTCTACCTTACCACAGCACTCTCCAACTTCATGAACTTCTCATTCTAGAGCCGTGAAAATGGTGAAAATGATAAGGGTATTGTAAAATGGTCCAATGGGGTTTTTCTTTTTGCTGTTTTGCCTTGAAAATCTGAACTACCAGTCCAATTCTCTCCTACTGTTCTCTTCTTCCTCCACCATGCAGCATCTCTCTCTCTATCTATCTCTCTATCGCTCTCTGAGTTAAGAGGAAGACATATTCTCTTCCTGGACCTCACATTTCATGAACTTAGCGAGTGTCTTGTTTCTGCAATCTCAAGTTCAAGAACCTGGCTCTCTAACTTCTGGAACCACAATTCTTTTCCGTGTCCACCAAAGAAGGAAGTACTTTTACTTGGGAGAACAGAGTTTGTCTTGCAATTTCTTCACTCTTCCTGCCTGCCTACTCTTCTTTGTGGAGAATTCGAATCCAAGAACTGAACTTTCATCACCGTGTCTCTCAGCAATGCCGTCAAGGTGAACGATTTCAAGTCCCCTCTTTCTTTTTCGTTAGCCCCCTTGTAGCACTTCATTTCCTTATTCAACTTACTGTATTTCTGGTTTTAGAGAGGCAAAGACATTAAGTTTAGAGAGAGACAACTTTGTGGGTGTCTGAAGTGTACGTTTTAACTTTCTGTTTATTACCTTCTAAAACATACATTAATGGCCAATACTAGTTCTAGTCTTACAGTAATTACTCTCTTATTCCTTCTCTTCCTTCTGTTCACCACCACGACCTCCACCACTCACCAACGTCACCTCCTCCACCAACCCTTTTTCCCATTAACCACCGCCATTCCACCGACACAACCTCCCTCTTTATCTCCTCAAACCCAACCCAAATACCCCTTCACTTCCACCCCAAACAACAAAAACAATCCACAAAAGCCCTTTTTCCCTACCCTCCCTTCACCCCCACCCTCACCACCTCCTCCCACTTCCACACTTGCTACATTCCCTGCCAACATCTCCTCCCTCGTCCTCCCTCACCGCTCCTCCTCTCCTCACCACAACCTCATTATCACCATCTCCATCTCCCTTTCCCTCCTTTTCGCTGCCCTTTTAGCTTTACTATCAGCCTTTTTCATCTATTCTCGCAGGAGAACCCAGCCTTTTAGTCCTCAAAAGGGTTCAAGATCAGAAAGCCTCCGCCTTTACCCCCAAAACACTATCCCATCTGATGGTTCTCCAAAGATTCCAAAGCTTCCACACCGTCCTGGTGTTGTAAGCACAAGCTCAGAGTTTCTTTACCTGGGCACATTAGTGAACTCTCGAGCTGGCATCGATGATCAAGACAAGCCAACTTCAACCAGCAATGCTGTTCTTAAAACTGGTGTTTCATCGTCATCTTCTTCACATTATCAAAAACTTGGGTCACCTGAGCTGAGGCCATTGCCACCATTGCCTAGACATAATTACACACCAACTTATAGAAGTGGTGAAGTTCTTGTTAGTTCAAGTAAAGAAGATGAAGTTGATAGTGATACCGGGGAGGAAGAGTTCTTTTCTCCGAGAGGGTCTTCTGGGAGGAAAGAGGCTAGTCATGAGAGTCCGGCTCGTGTTGATTCAAGTTCTAGAAGAGTGATTCAAGGTATTCAAGGAGAGATTTTTGGGTCTAGAAGTTTTAATTCAAGGACTGCTTCGTATCCATTATCAAATTCCTTTTCTCCATCAAAATCTGTTTCCAGCAGTGTGTCTCCAGTGTCTAATTCTAGCCATAGAAGTGGAAAATCTAAGTCTCCTGATACGATTATTAGTTTTCCTGCTCCAGTTCAGTCCGTTAAGCAATCCTCGCCGTCCATTTCTCCATCATCGTCTGGGAGAAATTCAGGGGAGACGCTGAATTCTCAGGAGCGAAATTCGGGTTTTTCAGGACAGAATGAGCAGGTTCCAGTGAGTGTTGGTAAACAATTTGTTCCACTAAAACTGCCGCCGCCTCCACCTCCACCTCCACCATCGCGATTTTGGGAGATGCCAGTGGGGTTTAGAATGGCTCAGGAAGTGAATTTGGGGATTCCAGGGCCGCCAGCTCTTGTTATGCCTGCAAAGCCTGTTTTGGTTCAAGATCATGCAATGCCAGTTATGGCCAATGAGCAAATGCAAAGCAATGGTAGCGTTGAGAGGAATGAGGAGAGCATGAAGCCGAAGTTGAAGCCTTTACATTGGGATAAAGTTAGAGCAAGCTCTGATCGGGCTATGGTGTGGGATCAGATAAAATCTAGCTCTTTTCAGTGAGATATGCTAAAACCCCTTTCAACTTTTTGTGTTTTTGAATTTTGTTTGATAGTTTCTTGATTTGTCAAGAAGCTACTGTCTTATTTCATTGGTTAAGTTGAAATGGTTTTGTAAGTTTGTAGAATGTGGTTTTGGTTTCAGGTTAAATGAGGAAATGATTGAGACACTTTTTATGGTAAACAATCCCAATTTTAATGTGAAAGATCACAATGGAAGGCGCCAATCCCTTCCTTTGCTGAACCAGGAGAATAGAGTGCTTGATCCAAAGAAGTCCCAGAATATTGCAATATTGTTGAGGGCTCTTAATGTGACCATTGAAGAAGTCTGTGATGCCCTTTTGGAAGGTAAAAACAGAAATATAGAGAAGCCTTTTTTGGATTGTTTGAAATTATCCCTTCAATGCATTTCAAATTTGTTTATGCATGCGCTGCCTGTAGTATTGGAGTCAGTCCTACTGTTAAATGCCTGCTTTATTACCGTAAACAATGTTTGCTTCCTATAGTTTCCCTCCAGGTTGGCTTGAAATTTCTCCCCACGCTAAATGTTCAAAATATCTAGGCTTGAAGTTGGCACATATTAAGGGTTCTTTTGACTTTGTAATGTGATGATGTGTCACATTTCTTTGACCAGCAATAGCGACAAAACCTTTGGCAGTGGTGGTACTCTTTCGAGAAAGAGTCTTAAATTAAGGAGGTGGAGGGATGCTTTTTAGACGAAAGCTTTTTGCCTGCCACAAAGCAATTCAAAATGCTAAATGCTTTTAATTAAGTGACTTTATGTTATTGGTTGGTTAATTATAGTTCTATTTGGTCCCTTCTTTGTAATTTGCATTAGCAGAAGTTGAGAAAATAATAGTCTCTCTTTATATAACATGGTAATGTTAGTGCAAATGTAAAACCTTTGCTCATAGAGGGATCTTATTTTTCCCATGACATCGTTTCCCTTGTTAGGCCAAAGGGTCAATCTTTGTCTCTACTTAGATAATGTCTCCCTCTGCTACTGGAAGAACACTAATAAAAATGAGGAGTGTGTTTTTGTGTGCGCATCATTGGTGAGAAAGAGCAATGCAGTTGCTAAACCTTTCGCTGATGTGAACAGGAAATTTAGATACTCTGGGAACAGAGCTTCTTGAAAGCTTATTAAGGATGGCTCCGACTAAAGAAGAAGAATACAAATTAAAAGATTTCAAGGATGAATCACCATTCAAGCTAGGCCCTGCTGAGAAATTCCTCAAGGAAGTGCTTGACGTTCCTTTTGCATTTAAGAGGGTTGATGCAATGCTTTATATAACTAATTTTGATTCAGAAGTTGAGTACCTGAAGAGGTCTTTTGAAACACTGGAGGTAATTTTTCATTTGGCTTGGAGATTTTATTTTCTTCATATATATCATACGTGGTAATGTAGCTGATAATGAAAAGCAGGTATGCTGTTCTGTTTGATGCTTTTTACGGACCTTCTTACTTACTTTTTACTTGTGTCAATATAAATTTCATTTTTACTTTTAATCATGGAATGGTGATCAAAAGGGCTGCATCACTCTTGATCTGCCAAAAATCAAGATGAACCTTAAAAAATTAGAAATGTTTTGATGCATTTTAGTCACTCTATCTCTCTTTCTCATTTTTATAGCCTTTTGTCTTGAATTTTTCATATCCGTTCTGTGTAGAATCTGTCCCTTCCCTTCTGCCTTGATCATGAATTGGATGTTTATGATTTTGCTGCTGCGTGATGTTTGCACCTCATCCTGTGATGGTTATTGCAGTTCAAACCATAGGACTGGCATCATGTTCTTAGGCGCCATTGGGAATTGCATTCCAAACAGTGTTTAATGACTTGTTTTTGCTTAAAATTATTTTTTTCATGTTTTTGGATCATTTCGATGTCAAAAATGATTTTTTTTAAAAAAGAATATTATTTTGATATATTTTTGAGCGAAAAGTACGTTGAAAAACCATCACTACAATACTCCCAAACACCTATATAGTCTTGATATTTCATGCCATGAAGTTGAAGTAGCTTTTGGAATACATTCTTGAATGTACAACTAAATGAACTTAACCTATGCATAAAACACCTTGGAAGAAACTGGATGTGAGGTCTGTAACTTGCATGGTAGTGTGTAGTTCACGTTTAGCAAGTGGCCTGAACTCAATCTTGATAACTTCTTAAGCGGGCACAAGTTTCTGAAGGCAGCAACGTCGCCAGCCTCCTGGGCAGGTAAACTTTCTTGATGTCATACCAGAGGGTTGTGACTTCCTTCACCAAGATCCTTGAGGATGGAGTGCTACCTCTAATTCATTATCAAGTGATTTGGTTCCATTGGGGAGAAATTTATAACACATTAGCAATATATGCCAACATGACCCAGTTTTCTCCCAAACACTGTACCATCATTTAGTTGGCTTCAAATGTAGAGTGACAAGGATCAAATTGGGTTTTTGAGATTGTTCTTTTTGTATATAATTCTTGACTTGGATACCATTTAAGAGGCTTCTCTTGCAGTTCATTATCTATTCTGCTTGAGCACATGGATTTCGTTTATCATTTCCTATTGCTGCAATCTTCCAGCTGCTGCTCATATTTCTTCCTTGTTCTACAGGCAGCTTGCGAAGAATTGAGGAACAGCAGAATGTTCTTGAAACTTCTGGAAGCAGTTCTCAAGACTGGGAACCGTATGAATGTTGGCACCAATCGTGGCGATGCACATGCCTTCAAGCTTGACACGCTTCTTAAGCTTGTTGACATTAAAGGCACTGATGGGAAAACCACTCTCTTGCATTTTGTTGTACAGGAAATCATCAGATTGGAAGGCTCTCGTCTTTCTGGTACAAACCAGAATCAAACAGCTGAGAAAACTCAACAATCTGCATTCCAGGATGAAGTTGAATTTAGGAAGCTTGGTCTGCAAGTAGTTTCAGGTTTGGGTGGAGAGCTTACGAATGTAAAGAAAGCTGCTGCAATGGATTCGGATGTGCTTGGCAGTGAAGTTGCAAAACTTGCAACTGGAATTGCGAAAATTACGGAAGTTCTGAAATTAAATGAAGAAATTGCATTGAAGGAGAGTAGCTGGAGGTTCTCAGAGTCCATGAATGGGTTCATGAAGAAGGCAGAAGAAGAAATTGTAATGCTTCAAGCACAAGAAAAGGCTGCCCTCTCTCTGGTGAAGGAAATAACTGAGTATTTCCATGGGAACTCAGCCAAGGAAGAAGCTCGCCCTTTCCGGATTTTTATGGTGGTGAGGGATTTTCTATCCATTCTTGATCATGTATGCAAAGAAGTCGGAAAGATCAATGAGAGGACCATATGCAGCTCAGCCCGTCCTATGCCTTCAAATCCAACGCATCCACCAGTTTTTCCAGGTCTCATTGGAAGGCATCATTATGGTTCCTCTGATGATGAAAGTTCATCTTCATCGTCATTAGAACACTCCATGTGATTCTGCTGAATCTCTCACTGGAATGCTCAATGGAAATTGGTGGTGCGCGCAGCAGACTATTTGAATTGAGTTTCTGCATCTAGCCCGTCACCGATTTTTTTGGCTGGCCTCCTATTTTGTACCTAAATATATTATTCACTCAAAAGATTTTGGATTTGTTTACTTCATGTGTAACATACCCAAGGGATCATGTCAGGACATAATAAAGAAGTAATGGCAGCATATTCTGACCTATCATGTAAATCTATCAGAAGCTAAATTAAGGTATTTTGTTCAGTGTTAGAAGCAGAAGCAATGTTGTATATGTCTTAAAAGACTATTCTCTTATTCTTCTTTCAGTTTTGGAAGTCTAATGATAGTAATCACTGAGTCCCATCACTGTGTTTGAACAGAAAATAAGTAAGAGTGCTTCCAACTGTATCTTACAGTTTTACTAGATAACTGGCTCAAGAGGGTTTTTTAATGCAGTTGTTTTTTGTTGCTAATATTTCTAGTTGTTTTTTTAGAAATTTTCAATTGAAAATTTTCTCGGGGTTAGGGATATGATTTTTAAGGTTTGAGAAACCTCTCTTTTCCCATGTAAAAATATAATTTTTAAAAATTTATAAAATATAAATTTATTAAGTAATTGTTCTTATTTTTTAAAATATTTTTTTAAAATGAATTAAAATGATATATATTTTTTTATTTTTAAATATTATTTTTAAGATTAATACATTAAAATTATCTAAGATATAAAAAATTAAATTTTCCAAATGATCCCGGGAAATTGAGTTCAAAATCTGTTCCAAACGGCGATATTACTAAGCAGAGGGTTGAGACTTGCAAGTTGAAGGAAATCAACATCATCAACTTCAAAAAAGCAGGGTGCCGCACCAGCAAATGCATAAGCATTTGAGAAGGTCAGTTCAAGCCTTGCGCATAAACAATCCTCGACTCATACAGCCATGAACGTTCCTTTGCTGTGGTTGACAAATAAAAGAGTTCGAAGGGCGAGCATCTTTGTATAAGAATGCTTCTCTGTCTGCCAATGCTGGCATGTCACTGAAAACCTGCCCTTCAGCCAACAATGCATTGAGCCTTTCCATACCCTCATTCTAAGATTCTCTTTTCTCTTCAGCTTCGTTCCTTTTTCTGCCTCTTCCCAAAGCAATTTCTTTTGCTCGGTTTCCGGTGAGATCTGGCTAGCACGAGCTGATTCTCCTGTCTCTGAATCATGAGCGAGTTCCTGATAAACGATGTAAAATTTACTACAGAGCAACTGTATCTGATGGATCAGTGGTCCCTGCTAAACGAGTTCCCAAAAAAAAAAAAAAAAAATAAATTACTGAGCTTTTTAGAAAATGTAAGACTAGGAAAACATCAAGTGGGTTGAACTTGAACTGCAACCTGTAAGAGCAGAATATCACTGAAACATGGCTTTATCTGAAGGCCATTAACGTTCTTATGAGATTAGATGAAAATTAACAACTTCTAGATTTGTAGTTATTGCTGAATATTGTGAAAGAATTTTCCCAATTTAAAAGTGAAGGTTGTAAGACCGTTTGATTTTTAAAACTTTGATACAAACCATCTCATAACAAGCACGAACTTCTTGTGAGAATACAATAGGAGCTAAGCATTGTATCTAATATTTACATAGAGATACTGGGAAGAGCATAATCGCTTTACAGAAATGAAAAATGTCAGAATCTAATGGAAACAGGCAAGCTGCTTTTCCATCATGGAAAAAAGTAGAGTTTTTTCAGAGCCAACAAACAAGATTGCAAACACTAAAAAACATAAACGATAAAACTATTCATCTATGCAGCCATAAATAAGAATTTTTCTCAAACATGAGATTAAGGGTAGACACTAGGACTAATGAACATCATAATTGCATAAACCACAAAGTTTGACTTATATTTGAAATTACTGCAGTACCTTCAGTTTTTGGGAAATGAAATACTTCTCTGAAAGAGGGTTTGTTTTTTCATCTAATCTGCTTTTCATTTGAGAACATATATATATACACAATTATGAATGTAAAGATTACAATACAAGATTCAACCTATACACTAAGTATGGTAAAACATAATTGCTATAATAATATACACCCTATAAATCAGCACTTCCTATAATAAAGGTAGACTAATGTCAATCAGTTTTCAAAGAGAATTGAAGCATTGGGCTTATAAATCTAATTGAAATCTTCAAAACCAAGTAAAATCGAAATATTTCGATTCAATCTTCTTGATTATTCGTTTTTTTAAATCTTTAATTATATATGCCAATCCCAGTTTTATAATTATACTTCCATAACAAAATTCATCAATAATAAATAATTTAAAGTGGATGAATTTTTTTGTGAACCCCAAGGTAAAACGAACAAGAGTAAATTACATTCGTTTAGTCCCTATAGTTTGAACTCAATTTAATTTAGTCCTTAATGTTTCAAAATATATATTATGATTTAGTCCCTATGGTAGATTTTACGTTAATATTTCCTCTCCCCTCGTTATTTTAATCATACGCAGAGAAAGGACTTCAAGCAAAGTGTAATGAAGATACAAAGCTTGTACAAGAAACATTGTCGAACCACTTTGCCGATTATTGTTTCTATCTTACAGTTGCCATTACATTATACAAAACAATGGCCTGGTTGTGTTGATGGCAAGAAGATACAAGGTTAAAAGAAGTAACGGTGTCAGAATAAATCCAAACGCCGAGCTAAGAATGGCCCCAAGGCGTTCTTGGCTGCTATTACTTTGCTGACCAGCAGCTTCCACTTAGCTTCTTCTTTCTTTGTTTGCTGCTGCATTTTTTCCTTGAAATGCCTATCAACAAGGAAAGAGAACACTATCAAGATACTGCAGCATATGCATATCAATGCTTGATTTGAGGAGATGATTGAACATATCTAGAAAGAAGAATCCGTGAAAAGGATTCATGGGAATATCAATGTCAACAAAGGAGCTTTAATGCAATCTTCAGTATGGTAATGAATCTAGAAAAAAAAAGTTTATCAAAACAAATGAGCCTAATTTGTACTGTTACACAAACACAACGCAGATCTGACAAAAAGCTTGTAAACTATTTTTCATCTATTTCCATGCTTTAAAAAATTTCTTAACATAATTCCACATGGAAGGACATATTTGGATATTCAAATTCTTTAATGAGCAAAATAGGATTCCAGCAAGTGTAATTGTCTTTTGAAAGCTGTGTTGTTTTGGCTTCTAGTATTTCCTTTTGTTCAAGTTTCATACTCAAATGGATTTTGAAACCCTGAAAATAAAGGCATGGAGGCAAATGATACATGCAAGTTTCATTCTCACCTGCAAAGCGGAACCTTGCAGGAATCAGGCTCATCGCACATACGAGAATGCAGTTCGAGAAGCTGCCACATGCGTTTGCAGTGAATGCAACCACCAGGGACCCGAGACTTGCATTTGGAGAAATGGCGAACTAAGGACTCAAGTCCTTTGCAGGCAGGAAAGTCGCAGGCAACATGGCTTCCTTTTAGCATTTTGCCACTAGGTCCAATTGTCCTACACCCATCCCTGCATATGTGAAGGAGGGCCTCCATTGCTTCATACAGTTGCAAGTATACTTTTCTCTCTTCTATTTTCCTCAGCCTCTCTTGTTTTCTCTGAAAATAAGTGAAACTCAGATTCCATTTTGTGAAGTTGAACTACAAAAAATATTACAGCTTGTACAGGATAATGTAAAATTTGGATCACACATTATGAATCACGACTTTGTATATGGGCATTGATTTGAGGAAAAGAAAATGAAGAAAGAAGGGGTCCAGAAACAGCAAGACCAACTGATTACTAGAGTTAATTCATGATAGTAAATATCATTTCAAAAGCATAATCGAATTTTATTTAGGCTTCAAAAAATACAAGGGTGGGAGACTGATGTCAAGACTACCAAGTAGACATTTCACTGAGGGGAACATGGTCCTCGACTCATCCATAACCACATAGTTATTCCACCGCGAAGCAAGCTGCTAGACTCAACCACTACTGCAGGCTAAGATGAAAAGCCTTTTCCTGACTGGAACCGGAAGAAATTCCACTTTGAAGCATTTTTTTCTCTTATACAACTTCTTCTCAAGGTGACATCCACCATACACAACGTGGCTGATGCCAATGTTTCCCAAAAAGCTGAATTTACAGGATTCCAATTTTAATGGTTAAATTAGGCATGTGAAGATCCACTAGTTGCTGCTTCCTCACCTTGAATTGGGATCATAAAAATAAAGAGAATGAAAAACCTTTCATGTGCTTGCTTGAAGCATGTCATCTATGGTCTAAACAAGTGAAAACTACTTAAACTGCATGTAATTCTCTGCGTGCTTAAAATAACTTGCTGCATATTCTATATTATTGTTCAATATAAGGATCAGGAATTGACTTACCGAATCTGCTTCAACAACAGATTCTACAAGCTCTTGTTCAAGGGCAGGGTTAGCTCGCCTCATAACTTTCCAACCTTCAGTTGATGATACAGATTTCAAGTCCTTCACAACCATACGAACACAAATTAAGGAGAGTCGTGGCGCATCGCAGTTCCTTGCTAACTGAAGCACGTCTATCACATTTTCTCTGGTCAGACAATCCTGCTCCAGAAGGTCTATACAAACTCTTTTCAGTGACGGGACAGAGTACGAGTGTGATAAAACCAACAGATGGAGAACAAACTTTTTCATCTCATCCTCTTCATAGCTGCATTAGAATATCAAGAATGGCTATCTTTATTTAAATCAGAGTACCTTAGAACAATGAAAAACCAGAAAGGGAAGCATTTCTATTTGAATCTGTTCCAAACAAAAAATAACAAGATTACATAACATTCACTGTTACATCAGTGATACAGTCCCAGAGAAATTTATTGATGAAGAATATATGGAATAGGATATTTGAAGATACCAGGATGAGTACAAAAACCGAATGAACACATGGACAGCTTCACAAGGCACACCAAGAATGCTGATGTATCTAATTCCATTTTTAACTTTTGACTGCTGCAGGATAGTCCCAAGCACGGGCGACACAATACTCTGCAAAAGGAAAAGTTACAGATATTAAACCCAGCCACCACATTGAACCTAAATTTCTTAGTGATTATAAATCAACTCCAGGTGTTTATTCAAGATAAAGATTACGAATTTTTTCAGTATACTGCCCCTCTGTCCCCATTTATCAAAGAAAACTTGCAAAAACACATCTTTTTATATTCTAGAGGCAACAATATTGAAACGCCTTAATGAATGCATCAGGTTTAAGGAAGATGGCAAATACCTATTTTTTCTTTTACATTTCGATAGATGAAGTAAAATTCCTTTACTCAAGCAGGCATCTTTGATGAAAACAATGATACTTCCAAGTAAATAGATATGTCAAGGAAGTCTAATTAACTCACCAAAACATTGCAATGAGCTGGAATATACGAGTTGCTCTCTGTGATAATGTAGACATCTGAACCATATGCTTCCTTGAATAGCCTGTCCCATGTATCTTTTGTTTCCTTTGGAACAGAGCAACTCGCTGAGATCCTCTTACAATGGCTGGTTGTTTTAGATGTTGTATTAGGATAAGGTGGCGGCTTGGGGATGTTACGGGTATCATACACAGAAGATGTGGGAGCTTCCAGCACATTTAAAACATTGGTTGATTTGACCTCCTCAATCTGTGCATCGAAACATCCACCAAAAGATTCAGTAGCAGCACAGAGCCAAGGAGAATCGACATCCGGTGAAGCCATAAATTATCTGTGGTTTCTACTGTGTAAAAGTAAAGTCTTGCTAGAAGATCTGCATGAAATTAAATTAAACAATCAAGTAACGTATAATTGTTGGTGGACAACAAAAACAAATTAAACGAAAATGCAGAAAAGGTCCATAAGATCAATAAAAAAAAAAAAAACCAAGAGAGAAGGGATTCGGCATTTACAGTAAATATTAATCCTACAACAGTCATGTATGAAACTAATCCAAATACATAGACTGCCTAAGTTTTGTTTGAAGATGGTGTCATACATCGAACTATTGGCCCAAGATTGCTTCACAAAGAACGCCAAACTAAACAATATACAAATCAAAAGTTTAAGGTATGTCATCGAAAGGAAAAAGAAGCAGTTGCAGAAAATAATAGAATAAAGAATAAACATGATTATAAAATAAAGGTAAAAAGAATAAAGAAAGCAGCATATATAAAAAATGATTAAAATAACATAATTCTTTTAATAAAAAGTCCAAACCTTCTCAGTGTCCATTCAACCCTGCTTTAAAAGCACTCCAGCTCTCACAAAAAGCAGAAAATAAGACAAAAAAAAAAATACTAAAAATTGCATTTTCTTATACACAGAATAAAAATAAATTGAAATAAAAAAATATCTGGACAGCAAAATCAAGCATTATACATAGAAAAAAAAAACCATAAAAGCAATAAGAAATGAACTTCAGAGACTTCTACAATTGCTTCTTCATTTTCTTTTCCTAGAATTTCCTCAGCAACCAAGCAGAACTAAAATAGTAACCAAGTAATGTACTACACCTTTAAAAGCTGGAAGATTCGCTGATCTTCTGCAAAGTTTTACTGTATAATACTTATATATACACTACCACTGTATCACCAAAGCACCTGAAAAAAAAAATTACCTCACAATCTTAAGTACTTTTTCTTCAAAGGTTAATCTTTAAGCCAAAGAATTCACTCAAAACTTACAACCCCAATATTTTTTTCCCGAGAAAAAAAAACAGAGAGAACCTGAATGATGTCTTCTTGATCATGTGGGCATAAAAGAAATGAAATTTGCTTATAGAAGAAGTGGTTTTTTTTTTAATAGTATAGTGAGCTGATAGAGACAGAAAGGAACAGGGAAGAAGCTAAAAGGGGTACAGTGTTGGCACAGGAATAAGTGGACAGGGAGGAGCGAAGCAGAGAGCATAGAAGAGACGTGTGCCTAAAACAAGAGGCACAAATGATGCACGACTCCCTTATTATTTATTTGGACTTTGGAGTTTTTTCTTTTTAACAAATTTGGACTGTTTGATTCAGTTTAGAGCTTGAGTTACCACAATATTAAGTTAATATGATGATCATGGGATTAATTTGGATCGATTTTTTTTTTTTTAATTTTTAGAGTTAACTCCATCAAATATAGCTGATCCACTTTTAATAACTATCTATTGAACTATTAGATTCTCATCTTTTTTCGAGTTTAATAACCATTAAGATTTAAATAAGTTTATCAAAACCTATGCTAAAGGATTTTGAATCAAAATTGGTACATTTATTAGAAATTATTCTCCTAATTAACCTCCTCTTGAATTCCGATTTTTTAACTTTCATTTATACTCCTACCATTTTGAAAGCAAAGCAAAAAAATAAAAAAATTCCCATGAATATTATTCCACCAATCAAATAATTGGAATTTCAAGGTTAAATCACTATCAAGCCAGCAAGTGATGGACCAACTTTATTTGAGAACTTTCATTGATGGTTCCTACATTGTATGCTTCTTTAATTTGGATCTCTTCAATCTCTACACATATCTCATAAGCTACGTCCAAAAATCTCTTTAATTTCTATACATATCTCATAACAGATAATTTAAGCGTAAGAAAAAATACTCTTTAGTTTTGGATATAATATTCTAATACGGATACAGATGGGATGTCTAAGATTTACAGAAAAAAATGTAGCTTCAGTTTATAAAACTTGATCTAAACATACATACTTTAAAAGTGTTGATATATATAAGAATTATGCGGAAATTACAAATAAATGAATTACTACCATGATATAATTTGTTGTGGTCGGTAATCGGCTATTTGTTCCTGCATTAAAAGAATAAAAAAGAGAGTTCAAGTCGGTGAAAAATTAGTTTTCCATTAGCTTCCAAACACACCTAAGTTCCACATATGTATAAAAGTAGAAAGGTATTACGTGTGATTTAAAAATAGCAAGGCAGGATTTTGGTTTGTATCACATCGAGATATGGTAAACAGAGGGATAATAGATCTAGGAAGGAATATGTTGTCGGAAGAGATTATTTATCAAACGGTAACATTACATTTTTTAATGTTAGGACATGTAATAATGGAGTTTGCATTTACTTAATTTAAGCGTAAGAAAAAATACTCTTTAGTTTGAGGTTTCATGTTTAAAAATATGTTTAAATTTGCGGTCGAAATTCAATTTCATAGTAAAAATTAATATCTTTTATGTTATGAAACGCATTACGAATGAATACAAAAAGAAAAGAGAAGATAAACTGAGTTTGTCTTTGTTTCACAAAGATGACGAGGGGTGATGGTAGGTAAAGCTTCATACAGAAACAAAATGGGGGCCCAGTTTAGTACGTCCACACATACGACCAGTTGGTGACCAAAAAGGCCAAGGATTCAAAACCCTATACATGGATGAGTTGACAGAGGACTCCGGTAGAGAGAGGAGGGAGAAGGAGACAGTCGGGTGGCCATTAACGACCTATTGCTCGTAAATGGAAGGTAAGCCCGCAAGAGATGAGAGGGACAGGGAGAGGGATAAGGAGACGGTGTCGTTGCAATGTGAGACCTTTGAATGAAAATGATATGAAAATGAGAGAGATGAGATGAGATGAGGTCGATGAGATTCATGGGCCAAAAGCTGACTATGTAGCAGGGTCCCATCACTTGGGTCCATCTTTGATGCCTTTCTATTGATTTTTTTTAGCTCTAGCATAGTAATAATAATAAAAAAATAATACTGTATAAAAAATATTTAAAAAAATTAGTGAAGTTTATAGAATTGTAAATAATATTTGTTACTTGTGAGCAACAAGAATTATTTGCAACTCTCTCAAATTATAAAATTATTGGACATAAGATTTAATAAAAACATAAAAGGGATAAAAAAAAAATAAAAAACAAAAACAAGATTCTAGAGACACATAAAAATTTTAATGACGACAATACTAGTATGTTGGAAAAATCTCGATGAGATAAATCCAATAACACCAAGAAAGATTACCAATATTGATCGGAATGGACCACATAAGTGGCCTAAGAATAAATGATCTCGGAACTTTTGGATGGCTCGTATGACACTTCCGTTCACCGTTTGTGATATTTTTTGGTGTCGTTGGGTTCGTCTTTTTAAGTTATTTTCCATAATATTGATGGTGTTGTTATTAGAGCTTTTATGTGTTTCTAATTTTTTTTTTACTTTTTTCTCCCTCCTTTCACAAATTACAAGGAGAAGAAAGGAGAGAGAAAAAAAAAATAAAGAATAAAAAAATCTAGAAAGCACATCGAAGCTCTGATGATAACACCATTGGTACCATAAAAAAGATCTCGATAAGACGAATCCAATGACACCAAGTGTTAGGGCTTATCTAACTTTGAACCGCTTATGTGACCCACTTTAAGTAATGTTGGTGATCTTTTTTGGTGTTGTTGGATTTGTCTTTTCGATATATTTTCAACGATACTAGTGGTGTCGTACATCAACAGAGTTTTGGTGTGTCTCCAAAGTTTTTTTTCCTTTTCTCTTTCTTCTCTTGCCTTTTTTTTTTTATTGAATCTTATGTCTTACAATTTTGTAATTTGAAAGAGACACAAATACTAATTGTGATTTGCAAGTTGTATATGTTATTTGCGACTCTCTGTACTATATTATTTTTCTAAATATTTTTTAAATTGTATTATTTTATCAATTTTTTTCATGCTAAAAAAACTCCCTTTCTATAAGCTAATGAATATTCAAAGAAAATTTTCATTTCAATGGAAAAAGAATAGGAAAACCTCAATCCATAATGATAACTAGTTGTTTGGGGTCTCCATTAATGATGGGATTAGCAAGTGTTGGAACATTTTCCTTTAAGATAAACCACTTTTAGGCTTGATAGAAAGAAATCGAGTGGTTGAAAAGGCTACTATCTTTTAACAACTAAAGTATTTAGGCTAAGCAGGCATACTAATTAACATAATTATTTTTTTTTATTTATTTTTGTCTTTTTATGAGGTTAGCGGGTTTGTTATGGTAATCTAGGTGTTCTAGTTTATGGATTTAGTTGGTTTTTTAATTGAACTTGATTTTTTTATAGTTTATTTTTTTTCTCATATTGTTAAAAAAATAATTTTAAAGAAAAATCATGTTATTAAATTTTATGAAGTAATACAAATTAAAAGATGTGGGGGAAATCATTATTCACCCAACACCCATTACACTGTGATTACAATAGTAATAAAAAATATTATAGTCTATTTTTTTTTATCTTTTAATTGAATTTGATTTTTTTATAGCCTATGTTTTTTTTGATATAGTTAAAGGGAACAAAAACAAATAATGTTGCTTTAGTGAAAAAATCTGTTTTTTTTTAAAATAATGTTATTTCATATTTTTTTTAAAAATTAGTTTGATCTTTATAAACCCTTCCAACCCAAACCTTGAGTTGGGTTGATTTCCAAATCAAATCTAGTAGTATCCCATTCTTATATGTGGTGATTTTATGACAAATATTAATTATTTGATATGTAAATAGGAAAGTGAATTGTTTTTCGAGACAAGAAGTACTATATTCATTGTGTTAAACTAATTAGCATTCTTAAAAAAAATTAAATTTATGTTGTGATTAATATAAGAGGACTACTTGCAAGTATTAAAGAATCACATTCTTGCCATCTTGATCGCGCATTTTTAGCAGGATAATTCTATGATAAAATTCGTAGAAGAAAAGGCAAACCAGAAAACAAAAAACCCTCTTCGATTGGCAAGCAATGAAAGGCTTGTTTTGAATTGTGTTGTTGAAGCAAGCACCACCTGGAGTATTAGTCTGGATATCTTGGTTGGTAATAAACAATTTATTTTTTTCCTGGGATAAAAACTGGGATCATCATATGTTAAAGAAATAAAATATGAAGGTAAAAGCTTTAAGGAAGTAAACGAGGGGTTATTCAAGCTTTTACGAGCCAGTTTATCTAAGCCATTGCTTTTGCTTTTTGAATTGAAAAAAAAAAGGTTGAAAAAACAGTGTCTAGATCCATGCTTTTCAACTAAAAAATAAAAACAGAAGAAACTTAGACAAGGAAAGCGATGGGTATCAACATCAGCAGAGATTAAGGAATGAACTTCTTACGTAGTTATCATTTTTGTTTGACTAAGGTGAAGAAATGTGTGGCTGCCCTTTGCTTCTAATGTGAAGTTGCATCATTGCGAATGTCATGGGATGGAAGAAATCCAAAGGAATCTTCGTATATGCTATGGATTAGTGGAAAAGAAAACAAAAAAAAAAATGTTATTTCAGAAGAACACCATCCCCTGGATAGCACCATGCACATACATTTGCCCTTACAAGTTGATTGTAGTTTATCCCTCTAATTAGTGTCCTGTAAAATTTAAATTGCAGAGAGAGCTCCATGATTTGGGGCAACGATGATGACCTAGATAACTTAATTTACGAACATGATCAAACCTTGAATTGTTTGCTTGGTATTTTGGTCTGAAAATGGCCCAGAGCCATTTTTACTACAAAGTCTCAAGGTTGGCTCGTTGGCTGCTATCGATTCTCTTGAAAAGCATTTATGTTTTTCTTTTTTTCCAGATACGTTTAATTATTATATCAAGATAAAAAAAAAATAATATTAACCTTATATTGTAAGAGGATAAAAATTCATTTTAAAACTATTTTAAAAACAAATTTATTTTATATTTTTATATTTATATATCTTTAACCAAACACAATTTTATCTTTTTATATCTATCGTTTCCTTTTAAAATACTAACTAAACACAATTTAAAATCTAAATTAAGAATATATATAACATCCATAATATGAACCAAGAGATTAGAACAAGCAAATGACAAACACTATTTATTGAATAATATATAATATTCATTTTTTTATTTATTTATCTAACAAGTTTTCATAATAAAAAATAATTAGATATGAAAAATCAAGCAAACATGAAAAATGTCGAGACAAGAAGACTGGAAATACCAAGAAAATCAGCATGCACAGTACAGTCCGGAGAAGGAAGGATACTATTGGAAGAAGGCTGAATATTAGCCGATTAGTTAGCAACAGTTATCTGATACGTAAAGGATTAATTATACCAATGCTTTTAGGAAAAAGATAAACAGTCCTTATAAGATAAATATTGACAGTTAGATTGTTAGTTTCCTTTGTAATCATAGACTTCTATTCCACTTCTACTCACGCCTCTGCTGCTGCGTTGTATATATATATGACACATTACATAATAAAGATTACACTGCAAATTCCACAGCAGCAACTCTGTTATCATATTCTCTGTTCCTTCTTTTCTACATGGTATCAGAGCAGGTTTCGATTGACCTGCATTTCACTTAAAGTTTTCTATGGAAGACTCTTCTAAATATATTGGTGCTGATGACATCAACATATATTCTAACACATCAGAAGGAGAACAAAGTAATACAAACCAACGTCTTGGTTCAGTTTTGTTGAATGAACTCAACTATCTTCCTTGGTCAAGAGCTGTAACAATTGCTCTTGGTGGAAGGTCCAAACTTGGCTATGTTAATGGCCATATCAAGACCCCTGACCCTTCCTCGCAGAACTATGAAGCATGGCAATGCAAGGATCAACTTGTCATGTCTTGGTTACTTAATTCTATGGAGAATAATATTGCTGAAATTTTTAGTTATTCAGAATCTTCAATGGACCTATGGGAGGCTGTGAAGGAGATGTATGGAAATCAAAACAATGCAGCTCGTGTTTTTCAAATCAAAAGAGATCTTGCTAATCTGCAGCAAGATGGCAAGACTTATGTGCAACTACTTGGAATTCTAAAAGGTATGTGGAGTGAACTTGCATTATATCGACCTCATACTGTTGATATTGCAGTATTGAAAAAACGAGATGAGGAAGACAAGATATTCCAATTACTATCCAGTCTTGGTCCAGATTATGAAGACCTTCGAAGTCGAATTCTAATGAACTCTGATCTTCCATCCCTTGCAAATGTATGTGCTACAATACAGCGAGAGGAAGCTCGCAGAAAAATCATGAATCCAGAGCCAAGAATCACCTTGCCAGAAACCCGTGCATACGCAGTTACCAGACAGATGAAAAGTAATAAATCTTACAAAGGAAAACGACCAGATTTGAAGTGCACTCATTGTCATAATCTTGGACAACAATCGGGCGGTGTTGGATTCTTCATCCAGAATTAAAACCTGACTTTGAAAAGGAAAAGGGACTTCAAAAGGGTTATGGATATAAAGCTCACATTGCTGCTCGCTCTACTGATGATTCTTCTCCAAGTAATGTAGTGAACTTTTCTACCAACCCGTCTGCTCTTCTTAATGATTTTGCCAATTATCTTAAGGAAAAGGGTGATGCTAGCTTGACAGCCTCAAGCAATTCTGATTCTACAGCTATTCTTGGTAAGTTTGCTGGTTTCCTGGCAAACTCTGATCATCTATCCCAAGAGAATTTAGAAGGTATTTTGACTGCTTTTAAAACTGCTTTAGTTGCTAGTACTGTACATAATTTTTGGGTCATTGATTCGGGTGCCTCTGATCACATAACAAATAAAATGACTAGCTTACCATTTCGAAAAAATCACTACTCCAACGCATATTTCTGTTGCAAATGGAAAACATGTCCCTGTCGAAGGTAAAGGGAAAATTAAGTTGCTCTCTGAAAATATTGAGTCTTTGGTTTTATATGTTCCATCTTTTCCATTCCAATTGCTTTCCATTGGCAAGGTCACCAAAACACTAAATTGTCGTGTTATATTTGATTCTCACCGAGTTCTTTTTCAGGACCGCGCCACCGAGATGATTGGTGAAGGTTTTTTTTTCAAGGGCTTTATTATTTTTCAAATGATTCTAAACGTCCTCAAATTTCTGCTCTTTCTTCCCTTAGTCAGGATCAAGTTTTATGGCATCAACGTTTAGCCCATCCTTCCGAGAATGTTCTTACAAAATTAATGCCCAGTCTAGATGCTAGAAACATCACTTGTGATACATGTCATCTATCAAAATCCACCAGACTGCCCTTTTCACCCTCTATGTCTAGAGCAATGAGATGTTTGAACTTGTACACTCTGATGTTTGGGGACCAACTATTGAATCCTTTGATGGCTACAAGTATTTTGTTACTTTCGTTGATGATTTTTCTCGTGTAACATGGATATATCTTTTAAAATTCAAAAGTGAGGTTATTGATGTTTTTAAGGATTTTCATATGCTAGTCATAACTCAATTTTCTAAGAAACTTAAAATTCTTAGATCTGATAATGGCACCGAATACATGTCTCAAAAAATGACACAGTATCTAGCTTCTCATGGCATTTTACATCAGTCTAGCTGTGTTGGTACACCCAACAAAATGGGGTAGCTGAACGCAAAAATAGAGATCTGCTAGAAAAAACTCGAGCCTTGATGATACAAATGCATGTTCCCAAAACTTTTTGGTCTCAAGGAGTATTATCTGCTGCATATATTATTAATCGGCTACCTAGCCGAGTGTTGTTTTTTAAATCACCACTTGAAGTTTTGCAGAAACAATCACCTGATATATCACATTTAAGGGTGTTCGGTTGCACATGTTTTGTGCATATTCAGGCTTCAAATCGTGATAAACTTGACGCAAGGGCCGCTAAGTGTATTTTCCTGGGATATTCTTCAACCAAGAAGGGATATAAATGCTATCACCCTCATTCCCGGAAACTATTCATATCAAGAGATGTTCAATTTGAAGAAACTATTCCATACTATGATGAGAAAAATCAGGAGACATCTTCAAAAGATATTTTTCCTCTTCCATATCCAGCTCCTGCAGACACGGTATCTCCCTCAATCTTACCTCCCGCGACTAGCAACACCCCATCATCAACCATTGATGAGCCCTCAGGTACAGAGAGCTTCGGTCAAATTATTTCAGAATCTGAAAAAGATCATGAAGACTCTGAACCCAATGCAAATCCCGATAGCAGTATCCCTGTGTCTACTACAGGACCTTCTTCTAGCACAAGGGTTGCTAATCCTATTATGGCTAATCTTGAGGGTGATTCCCTAAATAAGCAATCTGAATTGGAGACTCATGTTATTCCTTTGCCACAGACTCGTAAAAATCCAGTTCGTAATCGTGCTCCGCCAATTAAAATGCAAGATTTTGTCACATTTGCAGCAAGACATCCTATTTCAAATTCCCTTACATATGAACAACTCTCCCCTGATCATACTGCATATCTTTCTGCTATATCTAATGTTCAAGAGCCACGAAATTTTCAGGAAGCTAATACTCAAGATGAATGGAAACATGCCATGAATGATGAACTCCTAGCTCTTGCTCAGAATCAAACCTGGAGTATTGTCAAACTTCCCAAAGGAAAACATGTTGTTGGCAGCCGATGGGTGTATAAAACAAAGTTTAAATCTGATGGCACCATTGACAGACATAAGGCACGTCTTGTAGCTCAGGGATTTACTCAAACCTTTGGAGTGGATTACAAGGAAACCTTTGCTCCTGTTGCAAAGATGAACACTGTTCGTGTTTTATTATCAGTTGCCGTAAACAAAGGATGGTTAATGTGTCAGATGGACGTAAAAAATGCCTTCTTGCATGGGAACCTTGAGGAAGAAGTCTACATGAAATTGCCTCCTGGCCACCCTCAAGCTTCAGATCCTACCTTAGCGTGCCGACTTCACAAATCACTTTATGGTTTGAAGCAGTCTTCACGTGCTTGGCATGCTCAATTAAGTGCTGTTCTTGAAGAGCTTAATTTCAAAAGAAGTAATGCGGATTCATCCTTATTTGTTCATCTTGGACCTAAGGAAACATTGGTGGTTCTTATCTACGTTGATGATCTTATTATTTCAGGAAATAACAGTGAGGCTATATCACGCCTCAAAGCCACCTTACAACATCACTTTTCAATTACAGATCTTGGCAGATTGAAGTATTTTCTTGGAATAGAAATGGCAGCTTCTCATAAAGGATTATTTCTTAATCAACGCAAGTATGTTCTTGATTTACTCAAAGATGCTGAGATGATGGATGCCAAGCCTGCCCCTACTCCATTGGACAGTAAATTGCAGCTTGCCAAAAATAGTGAACCCCTTCAATCCATTAATCACTACCAGCATCTTGTGGGTAAGCTCATTTACCTTACCATTACGCGACCTGATATAGCCTACGCAGTTAGCCTTGTTAGCCAATTCATGCATGCACCTACTACTTTCCATCTGAGTATTGTCAAGCGCATCCTACGCTATCTGAAGGGTTCTATTGGACGTGGAATTGTCATGGCCAAAAACGATCACACTCAGATAACCGGATACAGTGATTCAGATTGGGCTGGCAATGCTATTGATCGCAAGTCAACCACTAGCTATTGTATGTTTGTTGGTGGTAATCTTGTCTCTTGGCGTAGCAAGAAACAACATGTCTTGCACGTTCTAGTGCCGAAGCTGAATACCGTGCCATGCATCAGCTGCTTGTGAGTTAATTTGGCTTAAAGGTCTCCTATCTGAACTGGGTTTTCCAAGTAGCATCCCTATGACCTTGTTTTGTGACAACCAAGCTGCATGCATATTGCAGCCAATCCTGTGTTTCACGAAAGAAAAAACAATTGAAGTTGATTGCCATTTTATTCGTCACAAGTTCAGTCTCAGATTATCCAAACTCATTACGTCCGCAGCCATGATCAACTTGCTGATGTGTTCACAAAATCCTTGACCTCTGCTCATTTTCACCGACTGTTGTCCAAGCTTGGATCAATTAATCCCCTTGATCCAGCTTGAGGGGGAGTATTGGAAGAAGGCTGAATATTAGCCGATTAGTTAGCAACAGTTATCTGATACGTAAAGGATTAATTATACCAATGCTTTTAGGAAAAAGATAAACAGTCCTTATAAGATAAATATTGACAGTTAGATTGTTAGTTTCCTTTGTAATCATAGACTTCTATTCCACTTCTACTCACGCCTCTGCTGCTGCGTTGTATATATATATGACACATTACATAATAAAGATTACACTGCAAATTCCACAGCAGCAACTCTGTTATCATATTCTCTGTTCCTTCTTTTCTACAGATACAGAAGCTGAAGAAAAACAGGGTCCTCTCTCAACAGATGTGGATTGTGCCTGTGGCTTTGTCCCAGTTTCATGTTTGATACAGTATAAGCTGCAATTCAATTCTTGAATTTTAGAATCTTAGATACCAATTCATCAATGTTCTTGTCGGAAGAACCACCTTCACTAACAGCCTCAATAGCCAACTCTCTCCATATCTTAGCATTCTTTCTCATCTCTTCGCCCTTCTCTCCCTCCATCACTTCCTTGATACAACACTCAATCTCATCTCTTGGCACGATTCCTTCCTCATCAACCTTAACTCTAATTCCCACCTTCCAAACATCCTCTACCAGCTTGGCGTTTGGTGGCTGGTCAGTCCACTGCGGCATTGCCACCATTGGCATGCCAAGACTCAACGCCTCGATTGTTGAGTTCCAACCGCAATGTGTAAGAAAACATCCCACAGCTTCGTTTTCTAGCATCCTAACTTGAGGACTCCACCCCACCACACAACCCTTTTCACCTAAATCCTCCAAAAATGTTTTGGGGAGATTGATTTGCCCAGATTCCCGTATTACCCACAAGAAATAGTAATTACTATTCTTTAAGCCCCAAGAAAGTTCTTCAATTTGCTTCTCACATAGGTTAGAAATGCTACCAAAGGCCACATATACAACTGACCTTGGTGGTTTATTGCTGATCCAATTGGTGGAAATAGATGCGTGTAATGTAAAGAGATCAAGATTATAGTACTCATCGTCTTCAATACGCTTGTCCAAGTATCTTGATGGAACTGTTGGTCCAATTGTCAATGTTGGGCAGACTTTTGATATTGTATCCACTGCCTGTCCAGAGAAAACACAGAATATGATTTTGTTTTTTGAACCATGTCAGATACAGACTAATCTCCAACACTTGATAGTTTATACATATGAAACGATTTATTGCACCAGAATTATACTATGTTACTGTTTGTCATTGTATTCCAACACCTTACAGCAGCTGCACATAAATATAATTTTTTAATGGGCTTGTAGGGCTGGGCCTAGGGCTTACGAATTAGGGGTGGGTCAGGAGCTTTTCTACCCGTACTGGGCTTCGCTTTGGTTTTATTTCTGACATGGTTTGTGCCTTCTATATGATATGATTTGCAGCAACCATAATTGATTGATGATGTTTAGAATATCTTGATACTTCAATTAAAATAAAAACATAAAGAGGGTTTACTTTTTCACTCCATGAACGTTGGGAAGTCCCCCATCGGTAGAATAGAACAGAATGGAAGCATTAATTAAAGAGAGCTAGCTATAATTGAACAGTGTAGAACATATATAATTTACCTCAGCCTCCAGCTTGTAGAAAGTGTTGATAAGAATGTAATCAACTTTGTCTGTATTGGAAAACTGATCCAGCAACATCTTGAAGTAAGCAGGATACGAGCCAGGGACGTTAATGAAGGATGGCATGTCTCGAGACTCAAGCAGAGGCAATCCAGGAATGGAAACAGTTGCTGAAGTAATTGGCAAACTCAACAATCCTTGCTGAATGTTGTAATAAATATAATCAACAACACAAGGTTGAGTGAAAAAGGCAGCTCCCATGACCCCGAAATCCTTAGCAACATCCAAGGCCCAATGCAAGAAAGGCTCATAGATGACACAATCAATAGGGTATGGTGTGCTTCGATACTTGACAAGAAGTTCAGCTAGGGTTTTTGAACCTGCTGCCTCTAGCTTTTCGAGATAGAGTTCACTAGAACCACCTGCTGGAAAGCCTTCCTCATCAAAACCGTCAGAAATTACATCAAGATGAACAGGGCCGATTGAGGAGCTGAGCTTCATGGACTTGGCAATGAAAATGGATGTTACAAGAGTGGCTTTGAGCCCTTTGGAGATCAAACGCCTTGAGAATTGCATCATGGGATTTATATGGCCTTGGCCTGGATATGGAACTAGTAGTACATGCCCTTTCCATGACTCCTCCATCCCTAAATCTCTCCCTCAACTTGAGCTCTCTTGGTTACGACTAGCACCACTACCCTCGTTTGTGGAGCTAGAGTTTACAATAATTAGAAGATGACAAAAAACCAAGAGATAAGGGAAAACTTTTGAGGATTTTTCTCACGGCACGTGTTTTGGACTTCATATTGTCTTTACACGATGATCCAATTCAATTGACTTCATTTTTTTAACCAAAAACAAAAAACTATGGCAGCTGGGCCACTTTTCTCTTTCTTTCTTTCTTTTTTTAAACTATTATATATTATTGTCCAAAGGTAAATTATACTCTTTTAATTAAAAATAAAGAATTTTTTATTTGCCACATGATGGGTGGATTTGAAAACTCTTCCATTAAGACTAAAAAATCTCTCGTAACTTTCGAAATGTAAAATAAAGAATTATATTCTTGTTTGGGCGAAGGGATTGCATTTGTTCAATTATTGGAGATTTTAATGGCCAAGACCTTAAAATGCTTCAAATTAATAGCAGAATTATGCCTTCACAATTATTTTGGAAAATTCGTAATAGACTGTGTTTCGAGTAGTTTTTTATCAAAAGAATGTGCATCAAATGCCTTTGGCCTTTGCTATATATCCACTTAATTGGTACTATATATATGCTAGTAAATAAGCCTCTAGCTACCAAAATGTTATCATCATTGAACTCAGGACGTAGCTACCTCTCTGTCCACAAAATTGCAAATGGAAAGACTCCTCTAGGACAACCTGTTTGGTGGTCCTTCCATGTAAATAGTGTTTTTTTTTTTTTTTCCTTTCAAACATAGCATCTTAGCGTTGAAAGTTCTTCAGATTTGGATGCATTAGGAATTTTCATGCGACAAGCATTTCGAGTGACCATGTGAGATTTGGATGCATTCGGACTTTTCATGTCTGCGAAAAACAACTATCTGTAGACAAGTCGATATATACTGCTATAGGATATCCCACAATTTTAAAAATCATAAAAAAAAAAAATCATGCTATGACAGCTCACACTTATAATTATAGAGATCATGATGATCGTGCTAGGATATATTGATCGTGTAGGATATCTCACAATCGAACATCATGCTAAAGATTGTGAAGATAATGCTAGCTAGTATGTATATTCTATAATTATAAAGATCATGTTATTCATTTCTTAGTTTTAATTTGGTATCAAAGCAAGTTGTTGTATACTGCTCTAAATATTAGCTTCTGTTTTTATTTCAGATTATTTTAAGCTGTCTATTTGACCACTTTAAAACAACTTGTTTCAATCCTCTTCATTCTCTAGATGATTTCTTATTTATTATCTTTTTCAATGATACATCAATTCATGATTTATTGATTCATCATCCTTAAAATCTCTATTATTTAAATATTTTGAATACTCTCATTGTTATTGTTATAAAAACCATCATTATGCCTTTATGGTATTCATTGTTTATTGTTACATCCAAGTAGCAAGCATGATAATTTGACTTGGAATTTGATTTATTGAACATTTTTGTTCCCTTGATTTTTTATTGTTGCAAGCATATATAACAACCTCAACCTAAATTTTATTTAATGACCAAATAAGGTTGTTTATTAATTGTGATCATTTTGACAAGCAGATGAGGTTACAACGGCAATATAAATGGTGTTAATATACATTAAACTCATGAAAAGTAAAATTATCATAAGTTTGAGAGGGCGTGTTAAGAAATTATGACATGTTAAGAAAATAATCAAGGTAAATATTCTTGATTATTTTCTAATTAATAAAAAGATAAAAAATAAGAAAGTTATTTCAATTATCTAATTAAAGGAGATGATCAAGCATTTTATATAATTTATTTTATTCTATTTTTTATATGTCTTGCTATATAGCTATATAAACTCCACATGAGTTAACTTAATTCATATATATTAAATTATTAAATAATATCATTCTCTTCTATTTTTAAATTTGTACGGATCATCTTGTTGTTGTTAAACTAGTTGTTCGGTATTTAAAGGGGATTCTAAGCCACAACATACATTATACCAAATGCTCTTTACAGTTGAATAAATATCGTGTACAACTAAGAAGCAAGACGTTGTTGTAGCACGCTCCAGGACTGAACTAGAATAATAAGTGTCGCACATATGTGACGTCGCTGGAGCAAGATCTTTGTGGTGATGAAGAAAAGAACAATAAATTCTTATTTCTTATTAGTAAAAAAAAAGAAAAGGAATGGAGTCGCTACTTAATATTTTGGTTACTAGAAACCTTTACCGGTTTCAGGGTCTAGATAAAGGATCTGATTGTATATAAGAAGGACATATTGCCCCTAGTATATTTTACCTAAGGTAAGTTGTATTGTTTATTTGTTTAATATAAAATAATTTATTGTTTTGTATTTCTAACCATTGGTTTGTTTATAAGGTTTAGAGAAAGTCCTTATCGGTAAAAAAATCTTTATCTTATAAGGTTAAATTTTAACCACTCTAATATCAATTTCTTTTTTAATTTTATTTTAATATCTAGAATACGTCCTTACATATAAGTTTGTGATACTTGATATTCGAACAATCAAAATAATTTTTTTTTAAAAATGTAGACCAAGTTCTCATGTATTTCATAAACTAGTTATTAAATCTAAAAATGATTGCAAATATATCAACAAAACTATTTTTCTTGAATTTTTGTATTTAAAGATGCTAAGGGTGTATTTGAGATTGTGGTAGCGGTGACGGTTCAAAGTGTTTTTTGCTTAGAAATGAATCAAAATAAATTTTTTTTATTTATTTTTGACATCAACAAATCAAAACGATACAAATATATATATAATTTTATTTTAAGTAAAAAAAATCAAAAGTTCTTAAAATTTGAGGGAACACGGTGCCAAACACACCTTAAATCGTGCCTTGTATATTGTTTTTATTTTTATTATTTATACAAATATAATTTTTTATTTTTATTTTCAGAGACTTTTTCATATATAATTAATAATATAAGGAATGATTTTTTGTTGTTTGTATATAAAACAAAATGTGCAACCCATGTAAACAAAAATATATACAGTCAGCCCATGGAATGAATTAATACGGCCCAAACAAAAAAAGGAAACAAACCATATTCGGCCCATATAATCAAACCGAAATCAAACCATGTTCTTCCACATTTCTTATCCACCATCATGGTGAACTTTTGAAAACGGTGTACAAGAAGAAAAAAAAAAAGGGATGACACTATCGCGCAACATTAGAGGCATGTACATGCTCGATACCTAATTTATAGAAGCTGAAGTGGAAGCTTGCTAGGAATTTAGCTATAAAAATGCAAGTCAAGCAAATTCTAGGAGTCTTTTGAAACATCAGAACATAGCAATGGTGACTGATGTATAGCCCAAGAAGGATGCTAGCAGGAGAGAACAGAAAAGGAGATGCTCCTATGTCTGTTGAATGCATGCTACTATAGTTACTTCTGTTGAATGCATGTTGGACCCTTCAATTCTTATGAGCAAGTTATGAGTTAACTCTGCTGCAGGTTCAGGGGGCAGCTCAACAGAAAAATCTGAGATTATTTGCAGGAGAAAATCACGATCGCTAGCCCATGCAACAGAGCTGGATTCTATGTCATCTTCATCTTCATGCGTAAATTCTTTAGGACAAGGACTCTTAAACTCGCCCACTGTTCTGTACTTGTCACGGAGTTTCCAATGATGATGGAGTCAAGGAATTGCCAAAGATGATGGAGAAACTCCCAATCAACAGCTTTTGAAAGGTATGCTGACACTTCTTATAGATGGAGTGATCATTTAGAATTGAGATTAAACCTGTTTTTTTATTATAATTTGATTTGTTTTTATTTTAAATTATTTTTTTTAATATTTTTGGATAATTTTGATAAAATATGTTGATACCAAAGTGGTCTTGATTTTAGATTTCTTCAATGTGGTCTTCAATTAAAATTTATATTTCAAATTTCTTTTAATTAAGCATCTAATTACACCAATTTAGCATTTCAAAGTTTCAATTATCTCTAATATTACAATTTTGTGAATTGATTCGAATTAGACCTTCAAACTTGATTTTTTTTTCTCCAATTGAGTCATTGATTAAATCCACAAAACCCATTAGAAGTTTAATTAAGTCATTGAATTTAATTAATTCTTTCAATTTTTGTCCAATAAACTTTTAAACTTATTTTTTTTTTAATTAAGTTCATAAATAACTCAATTAAACTTGTTAGAAGTTCTCAAAAATATTTTTGGATGTAGAGTGACATGGGATTCTTAGTATCATTGCTTAGTGTTATTAAATATGTATTTTTTTATAAAACAAATTTAAATATTTCAAAATTGAATTATGACACTAAGCAATAACATTCATAGGTACAAAACTTTATTGGTTTATATGCTTTTTAAAGAATCCCATGTCACTCTCAACACAACACCTTGCCTATAAGTTAATAACTTTGGAGCCCTTTCCTTGTCTTCCAATCTAGTTGAAGTGGATTATTACTTTATCCGGAAGAAATTTTTTAATAAGAACATTCAAGATCATTACATTTCTACCAATGAATAAGCTTATGGTTCTTAATGCCATGTGACAAGCTTATGGTTTATTCTCTCACCATTAGCTTGAAGATCATTCTAGGATATCCTATGATCTTAAAGATCATACTAGGATATCATGATATCATATCTCTCCAGTGATAAACCTATTCATATTTAACCAAGGCCCGTACTTCCTTTCAGTTTTTAATCCTGAAGATTGTGATATTATATCTTCTCTTGTGCTCCATTTTCTCCTAAAGTTTTGTGTATATCCTCTACATATTTTAGAATAATTTTTCAATTTGTTAATTCTTTATATTTGATTTTTATTCTTTTTATTCTTTTAATTTTAATTTTTAATAATTTATAGAATTGGAATTCTTTTTTAATCTCACCCCTTTCAATTTTTTAATTTTTGTCCCTATTCTTTTGATTACTATTCATTGTGTTTATGGTTTTTTTTGTACAATTTCATCCTTTTTTTTTTCCTATCAAATTTGATTATCATTGTTTTGATTTTAATTTTTTCTTTACTTTGGAAAATTTCTTAAATTGATTTTTTTATTTGATTTTATTATTCAACATTAAATTGGTTGGGGTTTGAGCTTTTTGGTTGTGCCCGAGTATAGGATTTCATGAGTTGTGGATTTTAAAGGTTAACAAAAGTTTAGAAGGTTCACTTAGATTTGCTTGTTTTTTTTTCTTTCCTTTCTTTAAGCTCATATTTATTTAGTTTCATTCTTTAACATTTATTTAATTAGAGACAAAGCTCTTTTTTTTTTTTTTTACAGAATTTTTAAACACACTCGTGTTGCCCGAGCATCTTTTTTTACAAATAAAAAAAATATTCTGGTTATGGCGTGGCAAATGACCACAAATCTAGTCATAAATTACAAATTAATTATTGTGAATATTTAGAAGAATATGATTACTTACAAAACACAAAACAATTTAATATATGAGATTGATGATTATAGGATGTTAGATTTTTAATTTCATTGATATCCAATCCAGTCCTTCAATTCTAGTTAAAATTTATACTAGTCTATCCGCAGTTAATCCGGTCAACTTTGAACTTGAACTGACTTGATTGAAGAAAAATAAAAAAAAATCGACTTAATGTGATTCGATTAAAAACTCGAATCGATTTAAGTCAAAACTTATGAAATTTTTTTAAAAAATTTATGTCTTTTTTTTATTAAAACAAAGTTATTTTAATCATAGATTATATTACCCAACATGTGACCGGGTCACCACATCCGGTTTTATAAGTAAGCCATCAATCTAACAATTAAAACGTGCAAGTCGAAGAATGTATTGTAATCTGTAGTATATGTCATCGTTGATAACGTGGAGAGTTCCTTACCATCCACTCACTTCCAAAAGACTCTTTTCACTATTGAAATGAATCAATAATGAGCCCTACGGAGAGGGTGAGAGAGATGGAAAAGATGGTGAATAGGAGCCATGTACTAGTAGTTCCACTGCCAGGCTCAGGCCACATAAATCCCATGCTGCAGTTCTCTAGGCGTTTGGTCTCTAAAGGGCTCAAAGTCACCTTCGTAATCACCAAATTCATATCCAAGTCCAGGCAGCTTGGCTCATCAATTGGTTCCATTCAACTCGATACCATATCAGATGGCTACGATGATGGATTTAATCAAGCTGGTAGCAGGGAACCCTATCTTTCAAGCCTACATGATGTTGGTCCAAAAACCCTATCAGATCTCATCAAGAGATACCAAACCTCTTCAAGCCCTATCCATGCTGTAATTTACGAGCCTTTCTTGGCTTGGGCTCTGGATGTGGCAAAGGATTTCGGGTTATTTGCAGCTGCTTTTTTTACACATGCTTGTGCTGTTGATTACATCTTTTACAATGTCTACCATGAAGTGTTAAAGATGCCAGTTTCTTCAACCCCTGTGTTGATCGAGGGAGTACCACTACTGCTTGAGCTTCAAGACTTGCCAACATTTGTTGTTCTACCGGATTCATATCCTGCTAATGTTAAGATGACCATGAGTCAGTTTGCTAATTTGGACAAGGCTGATTGGATCCTCATCAACACTTTCTACAAGCTGGAGTGTGAGGTAGGCAATTTTGTACCGCATAATTGGACATTAAAACTATTTGCACTTCTTTTATGGTTTCTGGTAAAATCTCAATCTTTTTCAATTTCCATCCCAAACCAATTCATTTCATCAATTCCATCCCAAATAATTGTGAATTGTAAATGATTAAAATTTGAAACTCGTAGCAGTAAAGGTAACAGAATCATGAATATTTAGAGATAAATAATTTGAACTTGTTGTGTTTTGATGTTATGTAAATTAAGGGTCCAAATTAATCTCCACAAATATTTTGTTGTTCCTTCAGGTAGTGGATACAATGTCAAAAGTTTGCCCGTTATTGACAATTGGACCAACAATCCCATCAATATACTTGGACAAGAGTATTGAAGATGAGGATGACTACGGTATTAGTCTCTGTGAAATAGATGCATCTCTTTCTATTAATTGGCTCAGCACTAAGCCCACTGGATCAGTTGTATACGTGTCCTTTGGTAGCTGTGCTACTCTAAGCAACAAGCAAATGGAGGAAATTGCATGGGGCTTAAAGAGGAGCAATTTTCACTTCTTGTGGGTGGTGATGGATTCTGAGAAAGGGAAGATCCCAGAAGGGTTTGTGAAAGAAGTGGAGAATAAGGGATTGCTAGTGAATTGGAGTCCTCAAGTGAAAGTGCTAGCAAATAAGGCTGTGGGATGTTTTTTCACACATTGCGGTTGGAACTCAACAATCGAGGCATTGAGCTTGGGTGTGCCAATGGTGACAATGCCAGGATGGAGTGATCAACAAACGAATTCTAAACTCGTTGAAGATGCTTGGAAGGTGGGAGTCAGAGCTAAGGTTGATGAGCATGGAATTGTGAAAAGAGAAGAGATTGCCATTTGCATAAAAGAAGTGATGGAAGGAGATAGAGGCAGAGAAATGAAAATGAATTCCAAGAAATGGAAAGAGCTGGCTATCGAGGCTACAAGTGAAGGTGGAACTTCTGATACTAACATTAATGTACTGGTAGCTATGTTGAGAAGCACCAAATGATTTAAATTATGTCACCTTATGCACAGTGCATTTGTATTTTATTTTTTTCTAAGAAATTAGAGTTAGAAATAATAATAATTGAAACTCGTTAATCCAAATAAAGGAAATTACATAACTGATGAGGTGATTTGTCACCCACGATAGAAGATACTTTTGATTCTAATCTCTTCACAATAATGCACATGTATTGCCCTATGATTTGCTTGGGCATATATTTTGAAGACATTTATCTAGTTCAATCCACGTCCTGGAATGATCATGTGATTTCCTTCTTGTGCACAGAGTTGGAATTTGAAATCACATGTTTCACTAAAATATTTTTATCCTCTAGTCCTGTCACATTGATTATGGTAGGGTATAGTTATCTTCAAACGGCTATGGTTTATGTGAATATAAATGAGAAAAGACCCACATGGACCTCCATATGTTAAAAAAAAAAAAAACAATTTGATGAGAAGGACAGAAATAACAAGTATCCATTATTGCAGAGTGATATTTTATTAAACTATCGTATTTGTTTTTGTTGATTATAGGTTGCACTAGGGGTGATCATTTTCGGTTCGGTTCAGTTTTTATCTAAAAAAGCCAACCAAACCGAATTATATTTTTTTCAAAAATATCAACCGAAACCGAACCGAAACCGAGTCAAACCGACCGGTTTCGGTTCGGTTTGGTTCGGTTTTTAATGTTAAAAAACCGAGAAAACCTATAATATATTTTGGGCTGTTTGTAATGGGCTTTTAATTAAATTTTTGATGGGCTTGTAATTAATGATAATATTGTCTACTTTTCTTATAAAATTCTTAATCAAATTAATTCTTTTTTTTGGGTTGTTTTTTGCAACTAAATATTCATTTGTTGCCTTCCTAATAATTTTTCATTTGTTTTGATTGAGTGGGCAGGACTCCTGCTGCAGATAAGTTTAAATAACAAAAAATACAAATTACAAAACATTGCCTTCAAAGGGCTTAACAAAAACAACAAATAATATTATCATAAAACACTCCAATAGTCCAATTGTCACCATCAAAACCTGAAATTAAAAATATAAAATTATAACTTGATAAATTAAATTAGAAGATATAAAAATAAAAGTATTCCACATTAGATTTGGGCAATTTTCAAGAGAAATTCCAAGCAATAGAATGAAAATAGGAAGCTGAACAGGGAAACAAAAAGACAAATAGAGGCAGAAACAATTTTGCATATAAATAATAAAATCAATATGATTTTCCACCAAGTACACTGGAGATCAAAATACATATAAGGAATCTCTCATTTCCTTAATTATCAACGAAAATAAAGCACAAACATGGGTTTTCAATTCTGCCTACTTGGTTTGGAAAATAGTTTTACATATTTTGCACTTCCTCATATTGTTGTTGTCAATTTGACTAATTTAAAGAAACAGAAAATAATTAATTTGCAATTCTGACTAATTAATTTGCAATGCCGCAAGCACTAGATCAAGAGCTTAAACATGGGTTTTTAATTCTACAAACATTCCTTTCATTGCTCAAGAATAAAAACCCAATTAAAGCAATCACAAACATTTACGCAAGCAATACAGTAAAATAAAAACCCAATAAAAAACTACAAATGGTTACCTTAGATATGGATTTTTGAGCATTCAAAACAACAACTGTGTCTCTGACCTCTGCATTGAAAAGCAAAGGATTTCAGCTGTTGGGAATTTACAGATAGAAACAACAACTATTTCATCGTTCCATGTCTCTTACCTTAGATATATTGGGAATTTACGTCTGTGTTTGAGAGTCTAAGACTCTAAGAGCCCGTTTGGCTCTGCGGCTTATCAGCTTATCAGCCAAAATCACAACAATCATTTTCATTGCTTATCAGCTTGACTTTTCTTGTGGGCAAAGAATTGAAAAGTTGTACAAATAATATTGGCAGATTGACCAAGTTAGCTGAGATTAGATTAAGATTATATGATGGACCCATGTTCTATGGTGTCCAAGCCAAGAAGATTGATGGTTGATGGTTGCTTACAGCTTTAAGCTAAGGCATTACTTTATGTAATCTTCTTGGAAAAAGACCTCCCACAGAAGCAACCCAGAAACAACCCCCTGCGTTGAAAAGGTAAGACCTGAAATAGTAACCTCACCAATCATCAGCACACATTTCTCCTATATATATATATATCATAGATTCAGAAATGGTTGTCAGAAAAAAAATGTATCACCATGACTTGCAAAGCCAGAGTTCACATTGCAAGTCTTGAACAGTACAAAACTTGGAATTCTCCATACCTGGTGAGAGTAAAATTATAAATATATTTTCTTTCCCCGTTGAAAAATGAGGAGGGAAGGTTGTTGTTTCAACTCATGGAAAGTCAATGTTGAACCAAGGTTGCATATATTAGCTCATTCCATGCATCAGGGACACCTGGAAGACACCAGTGGCTGCAATCTTGGCGCCTTGATGAGACCTTCATCCCAGCAGTTACGTTCTTGCCAAAGATTGAAGGGTGCCCATCCTTTCGAAAATTGGTCAAACTAGTGACATTTAACAGTGTAACTGGATTCTTCATTTCCTGGATTACCTCCTCCACTATCTTCATTTTGACAGGGTAGTTGTTGAGAATTGACCCCCTCAAAACTGGTTCAGTCTCCCCGTTGCATGTCCCTCCTGAATCCCAATCTCCACCTCTGCTTATTATATAATTAATGCAGAAAAATAAATAATTGCAGTAGTTAATATCTATTTCAACAAAATATTTGCTTTTCACAAGAAATGCTTCCAAATAGGGAAAGAGTGACAGAGCTGATCCATGCTACTGCTATAAATTAACAGACTCGAGGTATTAAATAAAATGAATTTTCCGCATTTTGTAAATCTGAAAGAAGGCAAACATGAACAAAATATACTCTCCTACATACAATTTATAATATAACCTAGGTCTAGGGATGAAAGAACGGTTAGAAGAAAATGGAAGCAAAAATGTACCTGAAATGGGCTGAGGAGTATCCACGATAGAATACTAAATGCTTTTTTGGATTCTAAGGAGAGGGGGGAGCGGCCGCGGGTGCTAGTGTAAGGATTTCAGCTGATGCTTGGCGTGTCTCTGGTGTTTGAGAGTCTAGGGAGAGGCGGCGATTACGGGTGCTGGGGTTAGGATTTCAGCTGAGTGTGTCTCTGGTATTTGAGAGAAAGAGAGGGGGCGGCCACACTGCTAGGGTTAGGTTACTGAGCATTAGGCAAAGATTTTTTTCTATTTATAGTATTTGTTTTATTAGAACCGGTTCGGTTCGGTTTGGGTTTACCGGTTTTAATAGTACAAAACCGAAAACCGAACCGAACCGGAAGTTTTTCTAAAAATTCTAATCGGTTTAATCGGTTTTTTTTCTCGGTTCGGTTTTTTCGGTTAATTTTTGGTCGGTTTTCTCGGTTAAATCGGTTTATCGGTTTTTTTGCTCACCCCTAGGTTGCACCTGCCCTGACTTCATCTCTATAATGCCTCTCTATTGTGTTTGAGTGACAAGAATTGGAAAAAAAATGGTCAAGGAAAAAAGAGCAAGGGAAAGTCATGTCCTAGTACTCCCTTTGCCTCTGCAGGGTCATATAAACCCAATGCTGTAATTTTCCAAACGTCTAGCCTCGAAAGGCCTCAAGATCACGCTCATCATCTATGCAAGACCAAGATAGTTCCATCAATTTGGAACCAATCTTTGATGGATCCAAGGAAGGTGAAATGGCAGCAAACATTGATAAGTATTTTGAGCGTTACAAGCTCACAATGCCTCGCAGCTTATCCAGCTATACGAGAACTCCTCCTTGGTCAGTTCTCACATTTTCTTGAAGCAAGATGGCTGATATGGAACAGCTTTAATGAGCTTGAAGTTGAAGTGTGAACTCCTATTCCTTCATAATATAGTCATTTCTTTTGTTCATTCATTGCATGTTGAATACTGCTTGACATTTTGCTATTTCTGTACCAGGTAGTGAATTGGATGAGAATCAACATTACTGCTTTTTGGTGCTTGAATGTCGCACTTTTCCCTTGCAAGCAAAACCTTGAATATCATTAGTCTAGTGTTCATGTACTAGCTGTTGAGACATCTGTATTGAAGTCCTTTGGACACAAGATGAACATGAAGAGGATAAAACATGCTGCTTCTTCAGCCACACAATATACTTACTGGTTGCGACCCACAAGTAATCACCATTATTGCGATAGGAAATGATTTTATGGAATAAGGGCCCTCTCATGCCCGAGACCCCTTGATTTATGGAGAATGGACTTCTTTTTCGTTTTTTAAATAGAGGTTTTTTGTGTGGACGTACTCTACTCTGATAGATAATCATGAAAGTTAGACATTACTCTATCTTTATTTATAATGTTGTTAATTAGTTGCTATGGTTTTCACTAGAGTGATGCCTCGACAGGTTATGTCTCGCATTAAATCTTGATAATGTTAGATATTTCTTGGTAATGAAAGTTGATTTCAGATATTGCATCAATAAAACTATATAAAGAAGAAGAAAAAGATGTTTAGTTTTACTTGGGAGCAAATCAAACTAAATCATTCATGAATATATAGGTACTAAGATTAATGATATAATTTTAGAAAATTCATGTTTTCATGTTGCCGTGTCTTGCTCTTACTTGGATTCAATAAAAGCTTGAAGAGCTTGATTGATATAATAAATACATCTCAGAACGCTTAATTAATCCATTATTGAAATCTATAAACAAACAATTATATATTTATTAACGACCAAACTGATATGAGGAATTTATACAATAACTTGACAAATCTGATTGATTGGCCACGTCATCATGTTTTGGCATTTGTTGCGAGGTGGTGAGAAAAGGTTTAGGAGACATTTGCAGGGATTCAACATCAGCTTCAAGCATCTTTACAACTTCATGCATTGAGGGACGATCCTCGGGTTTTAATTGTATACACCATGATGCCACTATAATCATCTTCTTTGTTATCTTCTTTTCTTGCTCTGTGGTGTCTCCTAGTACTTCTAGGTCATTTCCTTCACAAACCTGCTCATAAACCCACGAAGGAAAGTAGATTTGGCTTGCATCCTCTACCAATTCACTCAAGTTCTTCTTTCTTCCTATCATGTCCATTAACAACATCCCAAAACTGTAAACATCTGCTTTGTAAGACACACCTCCGATATTTTTGTAGAACAATTCAGGAGCTATGTATCCCATTGTTCCTCTAGCCGCAGTGAGGGCAACAATGCCATTATTTGTTGGGTACAATTTTGCTAATCCAAAATCTGAAATCTTTGGAACAAACTTCTCGTCGAGAAGAATATTGTGAGGCTTGATATCAAAATGCAAGATTTGCATATCACAACCTTGATGTAGATAATCAATGCCACGAGCAATCCCAAGAGAAATGTCAAACATTTGCTCTTTACTTAATGTGACGCTACCTTGTTTAGGAAAAATATACTTATCAAGAGAACCATTAGGCATGAACTCATATATAAGACCACGCTTTGATCCCTCGGCGGTAAAGCCTATAAGCTGCACCACATTGACATGGTAAATTCTTCCGATGGTGTCAACTTCATTGGTAAAGTCTTGTCCATTAGCTTTTGAATTGCTCAAGATTTTTACTGCTGCAAAACGACCACTACGAAGCTTTCCTTTATAAACTGAACCAAAGCCCCCCTCACCCAACTTCTCCTTGAAGTCATTTGTTATCTTCTTAATCTCTGAATAAGAATACCTTACCGGCATGAGATTGTTATTATTTTGCAAGAACTCTTCAATGATGTCATACATTGATAAGTGTCTTCTTCGCCATGTGTAGATTAAATAGGTCACGAGACATGAAAGCCCAAAAAGAAATAATATTGCACGAAATATCACTGTGCAGAGAAACAACAAGAATAGTCAATGGCAGAATGAAATAGTGTTAATTGATAATTGCCACATCAAAATTATTTTATAAATGAAATGTGATTTTCGTTGTGTTTGCCTCTTGATAAATCCTGACAAGCTTACTATATATCGATGAAAGCATCAATTTTTTTCAAATCTCAAATCAATTGCACCAAAAGGTAAAAACTTCTTACAAAAATGCAAGAAAAAAAAGATTTTTCACGGAGCATCTTAGTGAATTTTGATTTTATCTATCTTAGCTTTGGATTTTTTTAAGTCATTAAAGTTGCTAATAAAATTAAGGAATTAGTAGAAAAACTAAAAAGTTGAAGGGCTTATTTCCATGAAACCAAAGTCAATGAAGATACTTTCTTGCGCTTTTCCATTTTTCTTTTAATCTTATGTTTTGATCTTACAATGCACACATTTCATGTTCCACAACGAATCCAAAGAAGCATAGGAAAGTACTTACAAGTGAAAATAAGTAGTGCTATGAGCAAAACTATGATTATGCTGAGAAAATCTGAAGATATGGTCTTGGTCCCAACATACGTATAGTATTCTGCCATATGAAAACATGAAGATATTGGAAAATAAATAAATAATATTAAAAAGGTTTTTGGATGAACTCGATAATCTCAATATTTACATGATAACTCGAGAGTTATTGTAATTTACCTTTGTAAATTCGGAATCCCAAATGCGATTGTCCTACAAGATTTATAGAAAAGGAGAAAAATCAATATGGGAAATCTTATAGATAGTAAACAAGTGGCAATCATGTACAAGAAATAAATAAAGTAATTAATCATAACTTATTCCCTATATAATGCTTTTAAATGGTTTTTCTTCGCATATTGTCTATCATTAATGAAACAATTCCAGATTACAAAAAAAAGAACTCTAAATTAACTCACCCCCTCTTCTTGAATAGTATATCCATGTCCCGCTTGGAAAATACTTGGTTATCGGCCCGTAGACTTCATTGCGAAGAAAAGAGAAGGTCATGTCAGTGTTCAGCCTTTGAAGAACCAATTCATGTAATTAAAATTGTGTTCCATGCATGCAGTTGAGACTTCATGTTTGAGTAAAGAAAAAGGCAGGGTCTTACTGAGATAACTGAGTATGCGATTAGTCAGAAAGTCTGCAAGAAAAACAAATAATTGTTAAGGAAAACTAGTGATCTCAATAATTGGTAATATTTATTGGCAGACAAAGACAAGCTGTGTCACCTATTGCCACTCTGATAGGAGCACCATTGAGGCCTGCGTTCATATAAAAGAAGAAATCATCAAATTGTTAAAGAAATCATCATATATAAGCGTTGTCATTGAATACCTAATTGATTGAAATAAAGAACCGTAAGATCAAATAACAAAAAAAGCTTGATAACCAACATGGAGAAAGTAACAAATATAAAGGACTGCCAAGGAAAGCAACAGTCAAGCAAACGAAAAAAGCTGCAACAAACAACGGAAAAGGCAAAACCACAGGACATGAACAATCTCTGGCCCAGCTGAAATAAAAAAAACAAGCTTGATAACCAAAACAGTACCACACTCCAGCAGCCAGGAAGGAAATGAAGATTCGAAGTTGTGTTTAATTGAGATATGAAGGAAATATGTATATAGCGAGAGCTTGAAGACACAAACATTAACACTTTAAGTAGAATCAATTTTCTTTCTTTTCGTTTTTTCCCCCTTTTTGTCATTACAATATACTGTTAAGATTGATTATACTACCTCCAGTAGTTTGAAAAAAAAGAAGAAGTTTAAAGCCACTAAAGAGCTAACAACAAGAAGAAAATATGTATGATCAATGGGAAGATATCTAGGCCAATTAACTTATAATAAACCCAGAACAAGATAAAGCTTTAAGCCATGTCACAACAAGAAGACAATGGTCATGGATTTGCATAAAACACCTTCTTTTATCAAGTATAAAATAGAGATATTTGTGCTGTTATGAAATCTATATTCAAATTAAGGTAAGCTGAGAGAGAGATAGAGAGAAGAAAACGCACCGTATGAATCACAATATGTACTATCATAGTTGCAGTACTGGATCTCATTGACAGAATCGCAACAAGCTGAGTACCATGAAAGCTCAAATCCATATAACAAAATATCATGGACATCTCTGTAGGAAATATTGGTCATGTTTTCTGGCTTAACAGATCCAGGGGCAGAATAGATCAAATTTATACGGCATAAGTCCGGTACCTTCAGCAAGTCGGCAGCAACCATGACATAGGAGTAACCTTCCGCATTGCGGGAGCTGAACGTAGAATTATATGCAGTAGAATTTCCATTCTTGCAAGAAGAAGCATCCACTATATAGTCTGGAGGACTCAGTACAGGATTTTCGCAAGTAATAAAAGTTAATCTAAAGGTCAAAAAGTCGGTGCGAAGGTTATCGAACCCAAAGTTATATGGAAGATAGTTCCTGTAGCTGATGTAATTATCATATGCGATAAGAGATCGATGAGGTATGGAGAAGCAATCATCCTTCTGAACAGCAGCTTCCACAAGTCGAACAGTGAAGTTACTGTATTCGATCGCCTGAACATAATATTTCACCGTCTTCAAGTATAAAGTTGGACGATTGTTTTCACAAACAAGTTCATAACTTTTGTGGCCGCAGCTTTTGGGATCGGTGTTTAATCGAAAAGGGTAGCTGATATTATGGATGTTTCCACAGGAAGAAGGAGAGCAGTAATTGCTGTTCTTTCTAGCGCTGCAGCTATGGTGGATGGCTATGATCTGTAGAAAAAGAAGGGTTGCATATGCACCAAAGAGGTGCCTTAATGTTCCACTGAACATCAGGACACCAATCGTTTTGTTACACTTTGGACATGAGTTTTATAGCTTATGTTTTAGTAAATTACATGAAGAGCTCCTACCAAATTAAGAAGGGGTGGGCAGCTGCTTTATGGCTTCCAGTTAGGAAAGTCAAGCTAGTCGACATGATTGAGCTTCTAATTGTTTTGGCATGATTTGACTTTACACGAATCTAAGGTATGAAGATGGCATCTAGATCTGAATTATTGCCGGTTCATTTAAATTACTTTATGCCATCAAATTTGAACATTGAATTGCAGTCCACAGGGCTTGGCTTTTGGATATGGAAAATCACTACGGTCTTTTGTTCAGAATTAGTAACCTGCCGCCCATGTGGAAGGTGGCAATCTACAGCTAAAAAGATAATGAACATGGAAGTGTGAAAACAGAAGAGATTGCTTTTTCGAAAGAAGAAGTGATTTTCATTTCAAGGAGCTGATCAATGGAGGAGACTTCAAATTCAAACATCAATGAACTTATCTCTAGCTTGACAAACATCAAGTTGACATAATCTTGAAGTTTCAAGGTTGTCTCAATATTGACTAGCTAGCGATTGTTGACTAGCTAGCGATCGTATGCTTTGTAGTTTAATGGTTTCACACTACCCAATTGCATGCTTATTTACTAAACATGTTTTTCTACTAAAATCATTTGGTTAATCAAAACACAGGATTGTTTTTAAATTATAATATATATATATTATAACCGCAAAAATTACTATATACCGAACGAACAAACACTAAATGATTGCATTTTGAGTTTGTTTATTAGACAAAAATCCTAAATGTGAGAAAATAAAATTGAACGCAGCCCATTGCATCGGGTGTTTCATATATATCCATTTCTACGAGCAAACGTCGTTGCTTTTTTGGCCTTTGCCCCATGTATAAAATAAGCCAACTTGTCAGCATTGAAATGCAATATGGTAGCTAGTTCTTCGTCCCCAAAATTGTAAATGGAAATACCAGCAGGCCAACTTGTGGGTGATTCTTAAACGACGTGCATATAATAGTTTTTATTTTTCTGACAGACTTGGCATTCAAAATTCCAATGCATCCAACTCTCCTGTGGTCACCCGTGATGCGTCTCAAAGTCTCTCTTCCTTTAATATATATATATATATATATATATATAGAAGGTCAGATTCGATTTGTATCATAAAAGTAACGTATAATTTACTTTATTAAACATAATTTTAAATTAAATCATTGTATCAAACTGAAATTTTATCAGAAAATTTTAAAAATATTTTTTTATGTTAAAGTAAATTTTCAGATGAATCGGTGTTATGTAAGGGCTTGCAATATAGGTCATAATAGGTTTAATAATTTTTATTATTTATTTTGTTTTGATTTATGAACTTTTTATTTTACAAAAATCTTTTTCATATGAAGATGTGACAGATTGTTTTGAAACTTTTCTAATTTTATAAGAATCTTTAATAAGTTTTAGTATAATTTTCAAGTATAGTAAATATTTATTAATGTTTTAAAATCATTTTTTTACAATGATTTTTTATTTATCCTAGTTACACAAAGAAAAAAACTTATAATTTATAAGTTTTATTTTTATTTTTGTTAACTGCAGCCCAAGCTTTGTTTGGACTTAATTAATACTTTTTTTTTAGTTAGAATCAAAGACTTATTTGAATTAGAGTTTAAGCTTGTTAGTAAAGGTTTTGAGCCGATTTTTATAAGGTTTATAATAATAGATCTATTAGAGTTAATTTTTTAAAACTATTTAAACACATAAAGTTTAATTTTGGTAATCATTAATAAATAATACTTTTGAATTTTAATGTGTAAAAAAAATTCCTATATTTTTTTATTTTTAAATAAATTAAATCTAACTTACCAAAGCTTTATTCCCATATTAATAGCATTTTAAGACGAGTTTTTATTGTATCAAATCTATTTTAACACATCACCTAATTCTCCTATAAAAGGTCACTTCCAGACACCAAAAAAAGGGGGGAGAAGGAAGGGGGGAAAAAAAGAAGAGAAAAATTGAAAAGAGTGGTTGGAGTATAGAGGGGTCGGAGTTGAAAAAAACAAGAAGAAAAAGCCAAGTTGAAAGCTGACATTAACAACTATTGCTGGTCTCTTGTGGATTTTATTGGTGAAACAAATATTTTTCCTTTTCTTCAAGAGTAGTACCATATCATCTTTCCAGGTATGTTCCTTTTTTTTTTCTTAACACCTAAGCTTGCTCCCATGAATTCATTCCACTTAGGGGTGTTTTTGTTTGTATAAAAAGAAGAATAACGAGAGAATGAAATTGATTTTTTTTTTGAAGAGATGTTTAGAAAAAGTTTCAATATGATTGATCCTGATGAAACCAGCTTCACTAAAATCAAAATTCTGTGTGTAAAAAGCTTGCATTAAAATTATGAGGACTTTTCCTCAGTAAACCAACCAACACATGGATAATCTCGGGTTCATAAAATCTGGTTGATGATCTAAGCTTGCATCCTGCTTGCTTCAAGTTGCAGTAGTTTTTTTGCTCTTCTTTCTTTCCTTCCATGCCTCTGCTTGCTGCGTGAATTTGTGTTTAGGGATTAGGGTCAGTAAAAGATGTTTGAGCTTTAGGTGGATCTGGGTTTTGTATGATAATGGGCTAATGTGGGACTTCTTTTGTACCGTTCAGCTTGGACCTTGAGCCGTGTGTGATGGGCTATGGGCCAGGGAACTGGTCTGTGGGTTAGTGTTTTCAGGTTTCAATGTACACTAGGCTGGGCTTAGGCTTTTTCTTGGTAAATGTTGATGAGTTTCTAGCTACGGTTTTGATTATTTGTGCCGTTTGGTTTTGGGCTGCATTCATGGGTTTTACAGGTTAGGGTCTAGCGTACTCACGTTCATATATAAGAAGAAATCATCAAATTACTGTAGTCTTGTGTTAGTGCTGCCTTTGCTTATACCGGGTCATATAAACTTAATGCTCTAATTTTTACAAAACTCTAGCCTCAAAAGGCTCCAAGGTCTCACTCATCATCACCCTTTTTTTTTTTTTTTTTTATCAAGTCTATGGAAGACCAAGCAAGTTGGTAGATCATTCAAGTCAAATATACTTCCCTTTTTCGGTTATTTTTTTTATTTTCTCGGATTAATCAGTTATTTGATTTTTTTACTCACTCCTAATCGCAACGACTCTCACTAACAAAATCACATCATGCTTGAAACCATGAAAGCTAAAAACCCATAGACAAAATATCATGGAGATAGAACATATTGGTTATATTTTCTAGCAAATTAAAAAAGATCCATGTGCATTATAAATCAAATTTATATGGCATAAGTCAGCTCTAACCATGACAAAGGAATATTAGATGTAGAATTATAATATACAGAGCTATTTTTGCAAGCATAAGTATCCATAACAAAAATTGGAGGATTCAATATTGGATTTACACAAGTTATGAAACTTAATATAAAAATGCTTATTCGCCAGAGTTATTGAACCGGCCACAATTAAATGGAGAGTAATCCTTGTTGTTGAACTTGTATTCGATTAAAGAATAATGAGAAATGGAGAAGCAACCATCCTTTTGAGTATGAGCACCAACAACTTCAAACATGAAGTTACTGTAATCAATTGCCTCAACATAATATCTTACCTTGTTCAAGTATAAAGTTGGAGGGTTGTCATCACAAGCAAGTTTATATTTTTTTATGGATACAACTTCTGGGATTGATCGGTGTTTAATCGAAAAGAGTATCAAATATTATAGATACAGTGGTCGATGTTCTTTCTAGCACCGCAACTATGATGGGTAGATAGGATGCCTAGAAAAAGAAGGGTTGCATACGCGCCAAATAATTTACATACCTTTCTAAATTTAAAATAAAATAAAAGGAAAGGAAATGAATCAATGTCATAATAGAACAAACATTAAGCAATTTTAGAAATTCATATTTTAATGTGAGAACGATGTATGACTAGTGTATATTGGGGGCTTTGTAAGCTAGTTAATTGCAAGTTTTCAACAAACATCCATATGATTTCGACTATCATCAAAGTTCAGATAGTTCGGCATACAAAATTAACATGTTACTCAAATAAACAAACATACAACAATATTTCTATCAACGACCAAACTGATATGAAGAATCGATGCTACAAACATTGGACGGATCTCTTAAACTTGTTGGATTAGCCATATTGATCCTATCATCATTTGATGTCTGTTGTGGAACGAGAAAAGGCTTAGGCGACATTTGTAGAGATTCAATATCTGCTTCAAGCATCTGTACAACTCTGTGCATCGAGGGACAATCAATAGGCTTCAATTGTATGCACCATAATGCCACAATAATCATCTTTTTTATTGTGTTCTTTTCCTGCTCTGTCGCTTGATCTTCAAGTATATCCTTTCCTTCATTAACCTGGTCATAAATCCATGAAGGGAAGTACATCTGACTTGAATGATCTGCCAATGCATTCAGATTTTTTCTTCTACCAACCATTTCCATCAACAACATCCCAAAACTATAGACATCGGCTTTGTAAGAGACACCTCCGATACTTTTGTAAAATAACTCAAGAGCCATGTATCTCATCGTTCCTCTAGCCATAGTGAGGGACACAATGTTATTATTAGTTGGATATAATTTTGCAAGTCCGAAATCTGAGACTTTTGGAGTGAAATTTTCATCGAGAAAAATGTTGTGAGGCTTGATGTCAAAATGCAAAATCTGCATGTCACAACCTTGATGTAGATATTCAATGCCACGAGCCACCCCAAGAGAAATTTCATATATTTTTTGGTTGCATAGCGGTATGGTACCTTGCCTAAAAAAATATACTTTTCAAGAGATCCATTAGGCATGAACTCATATATAAGGGCACGCTTTGAGCCCTCAACAGTAAAGCCTATGAGCTACACCACATTGCAATGGTGAATTCTTCCAATGGTTGCAACTTCATTTATAAATTCTTGCCCATTACTTTTTTCTTTGCGTAAAATTTTTACAGCCGCAAAACGGCCACTACGAAGCTTTCCTTTATACACCGAGCCATAACCTCCTTCACCTAACTTGTCATTGAATCCGTGAGTTATCTTCTTAATCTCCGAGTAAGAGTACCTTATAAGCGTGAGATTATGATCATGACTTTGCAAGAATTCTTCAATCTTACAATACATTGATAAATGCCTTCTTTGCCATTTGTAGACCAATAAGGTTATGAGACATGGAAGCCCACAAATGAATAATAATGTATGATATATCCCTACATATAGACATTATAAGAACGTTAATCAATTATGGAAACATATTATTTTTTATTAGATTGCCATGTAAATTTTTTTTCTAAATGAAATTATAATTATTAATTCAAACATGTATCCACAAAAGCATTGATTTTTTCTTTTAATTTGAAATTCTTATCACCAATAAAATTTAATTGAGATTTCATTGATTTAAGGAAAAATCAGAACATATATATATATATATATATATATATCAAGTTTTTCTTGCCAATATATGTTGTTTTCAAATTTTGTAATTTTATTCATTAACTTATAAAATATCTCTCTTTATTTCTTAGAATAGTAATTAAAATGAGTCCTCTAAGTTTAGTTTATTTTTTAATTCCATCCTAATCCTCTAATTTTAAACTCAGAGCTCTAATAAACAATGAAATAATTGTATATTTAACACCTCCATTCTTGATATTTTTAATATTATTTTTTTATTCGTTCAGTCCCTTTACTCTAGATATTTTTTAATATGATCCCTCTATTGTGATTTGATCAATGCTTCCATTAAATGTCAACGCATGCCAAGAATATAGAATTTTACACCTATAATATTTTTTTAAAAAGAATAATTAAATTTTTTTATAAAATAAACAATTGAGAAATATTAGAAAAAAATTTCAAATTCTGAAAATTGAAATAAATTTGAATAAAAAAATTACATTGAAAAATGAAATTGACAAACCATTAGAAAAAAAAAACACCATGGAGTATTGTAAATATTATTTTTTCGTAACAGAGAAAAGGAGAAAAATAAAATATGTTAAGTCATTCTTTTCTATTTACATTTTTTATTTTTTAATATTTAATAACTTTTTAAATACTCTATTTCTTTTTTTTTTTTACTAGATGCTTTGCAATTTAGTTTTTCTATTTTTAATTGATAATTTTTTAGATAAGCAAAAGATAATGCATGAAACCATTGAAGTACCAATACTTAGAGATAATATCGCACTTAATGGTTTCGAATCTTAATATACATTCATTGTCCATTTTAAAATTTCAATGAAGGGTTACAATTTATTTTTTCCATTTTAATCTAGTATTTAATTTGTTTCTAAGATTTTTAGAGATTTTAAGTTTGATTTTTTTCCTAATGTTTCCCATTTGTCATTTTTAATAATTTGTTTTATTTTTTTTTTGGGGTAAAATTTGAGCTTGCATTTGTACATTTTTGACACTTCTCCATATTTAATGGAAAAATTGACATCGGTTGCAAGAAAATAAGTAAAAATTAATTGAATTGAGGGATTTAAATTTGAAAGACTTATTTTTAACAATTTAAATGATGGAAATAAGCAAAAGGCAATGGATGAAACCATTGAAGTACCAAAACTTAGAGATAATATCGCCTTAATGGTTTTGCATCTTAATATATACATAGATTTAATGGATAAACTTACTGATGAGCCCAAGTAGTGTAATGAGCAAAACTACGAGAATGCTTAGTGCATCCGAAGAGATGGTCTTCGTGGTCATTAAAAAAAAGTTGGATCCTGCCAGATAAATACATAAAGGGAATGAAAAAAAATTAATAGAAACTAAGAAACACAAACAATATTACATAAAGGCAATGCTCTTGACAGTCGCTTTCTCCTCTTTGAGCCAAGAAAGTTTCAACAAAATTCTAATTTGAAGAGAGAAACTAAAATTGTAATAATTATAACAAAGAATAGTTAAGGACTAAAATAAGATTATATTGATAAACTTGCCTATTTTTAATAATAATCTTTGTTAAATTCAAAACAACTTCTATCTCGATGCTCTTATGCGCTAAACAATGCATGTATAATCATATGAAAATGTACGTAGTTTATATATCATATTTTAGCAATCGTAAGATTCTTAATTAAATTATAATAACCTCTTATAAGGAAAATAAAATATTAAAAAAAATCTCTATTTACACCTAATATATATGCATTAAACTTTTTTAAAACGATCCCTTCAAGAAAAATTATTAAGGAATTTTGAATTGTAATACTTTTAAACTTTTGTATGGTTTTTTTAATAATTTTATGATACTTCTAATGAAACTAATACCAAATATTTAGATTAACTCTTTGAACCGAATAAAAGAAAACTTTCACATCCATTTTTGTAAGAGGAAGATTGTAATTTAGCCTAAATAAGACATGCATGAGCTAATTAATCCTCACCGTTTTTATGAAGGGTGATTTCCAATTGCGGTTGCCCTACAATAACAGAAAAAAAAAGCAAAGTAAATATGTGAAATATATATAAAAAATATAAGTGAAGGCTAGCATGAACGAAAAGGACAGTATTTAAATCCTTGTATGTATATATATATATATATATATATATTCGTTTTCATATAACACAATTTACAAATAAATTTATTAGTACTCTTCTTACAAAGTGTAATAATAAAATAAAATAAATTAACTCACTCGAGCTTTGATATACTATCCATTCGCCAGCTATATTCACCAAAGAAGAAGAAGAAGAAAAGTTATTGTCACTTGTTAGTGTCTAAGATTTTGGTATACAAAAAAATAAAGAAAATGCCTTTGAGATAAATGTATCAAATCTAATATGTATATTCTTTTTGCAAAAATGAACCATAATAAATAAAGACTGACACGACCAAAAGATTGATGTCTTCTCCCAAGTGCAGGAGTGTCGAAGTAATAAATAACCCGGCAAGACCGGGGTCGAACCACAGAGAGGTTAATTGTATAAATTATAAATAACAACAAAACAATAACAATAATAGAAACAATAACAACAACAATAATAAAAATAACAGTAATAGTAATAATAATAATAATAATAATAATAATAATAATAATAATAATAATAATAATAATAATAATAATAATAATAATACTCAGTACGTGGCGTTGTTATACCTGAGAATGATCTAAAAGATCGGGTCACAGGTTTCCAGCCTATATACTGAGTTTATGGAAAGATCAAAGAGATATATTATATAATATAAACAGATTTCTGATGCGAATGAACAAGGCAAGACCAACAATGTCAGGATCCTTGATCAAACACAGAGCATACTTAACATACATAAAATATAACAAGAATGTAAATAATAATAATAATAATAATAATAATAATAGTAGTAGTAGTAATAGTAATAATATTAGTAGTAG